>BOPP01000045.1:2789376-2803450 GCA_017312745.1 Gryllus bimaculatus
TCCTTTAATAAGCGCGTCGGGGGCCGAAGAGGGCTGCAGTCGCGGTGGCATCGGTGGGTAATAAAGGTATCCGGTTACAGCGAGGACACGATCCGGGTTTCGCAGCCCGAGCATTAGAAGCTGTCTGGCGCGGGAAATTAGTGGCCCAGATTCAGGACAGCACCCCCTCCCCCCCCGGTCCGCGCTCCGGTGTCCGCCCCGACGTCTCGTGACCACGTGACCGCCGGCGCCGAGCGGCCGATGTTCGGATTTGGCCCGGGGGCTGTCGGATATTGCGGGGAGACCGAGCTGGGGTTAGCTGGGGATTCCTGGGGTCTACTGCCGAACTTGGTGCATCGTGGATGAGCTCGCTTCGCCCGATCGGATTTGGTGACAAGATAATGGAGCTGGCACAGCGCAGGTGGATACAAATGGAGGAAACGTTGGGTATCACATGATTTTACATTGGAAGTAAACCCATTTCATACAAAAAAGTAGAAATTGTTTTAATTGTTTAGAAAATATTGCGTTTTGATCATTATAGAGTAGCTTGGAGCGCCCTTTCGTAAAGACGCTCCCAGAATTTAAGAAATTGTGTGTATTCGTTTGAGAAATTCCTGTGATATAATTTATTTAGCGTAGAGTCCACCAGTTGACAACATTACAAATATACCCATCGTTATTAAACTTCATTATATAGACTATTTCAAGTCACATATATTAATAACTCTAATTTCATGGTCCTTACGTGCCTCAGTACTCATTCGTATTTTAGGCGTGTCTCCATTCACTAAGTAAAGTGAACAATGAACTTCTACATTTTTACACCGGGGTGTAGATAATTGTCAATATCAAAAGGTGATATCTAGTTCAGGATATAATCAGATTCAAGAAAAAGGAATACATATTAAGAAAGATCAAAAGTGAATAGCTTTCAAAAATAGTCGTGGAATAAAGGTTTACCTTTTATTATTCAGATTGTTTTTTTCTTTACTTCATGGCCTTTGTATTTATTTATATTATATTCTTCAATTTTTTCATTGCTGTATATTCCAATTATAGTCGAGATGTTGAAATTTTCAATTTATTTCTTCTTGTTTCTCGTAGAGTCCATCACAAAAATTTCATTTTATCTGCCTGTACTAAACTGTAAGTTAATTTGAAGCTGTACTATTAGTTTTTTGAGGTTAGAATCCAGGTTTAACCTCCCTACAAGGGACTGACATAAGTTTGTAAAATTTTAATGAAATATCTGCACAAACTTTTTTTCCAAGTTTCCAGTTTAGGTTTCTCCTCATGAAATTGAATCTTTCAAACTTTCTTTCAACATAAAGTTTTTTAAGGTTTGATAGTTCACAACCTACACATCTAAAACTTCTGTTAAATTTTCAACTGTCGATTCTCCTAAAACTTGCTTACATTTTAGGTAATTGGGACCTTGGAAAGCTATGGACTTGTTTTTTCTTGTAGATATAAGCAAATTGTTGAACTTCACTCTTCAACTATTTGTATAAAGCTCTCTGTTTACTGTGCTTATTGTGAGCATTTGATCGTTTGATTGCCTCCAAATAAGAATTCAAAAATAGTCTCCATTTGACGCCTTTTCCATATTACATTGTAAAATTCGTTGCTTTCACTCCCTTATGCTGTTTTTAATACATAAATTTAAGAGTAAAGGAGTAATAAAATCTTGTATAACCATTTTGTTAATCGTTTTTTCTAAAGATAAGAGTTTAATTTTTCGTTGCTCTGGTACCTTCTTAAAATTGTAGATAACTCCAAGTAAATGTTCAAATAATCTTTTCTAAATTATATTTCATAGTTTACTTCTAATAGCGTTATGAAATGTTTTACTGTAATCAAGAAAATACAAACCCTCAAAATATCATTTTTTCTTTTTCTTTTTTTAAGGCAGGATATACAATGTTCTTAGCATCTTTCCTTCTGAAATTTCCTTTGTCCTTCTAACAAGACATATGACTTTTCTCGGCAATTTACAATAATCATTGCGCATATTTTGTACGCTTTGTTCAACAAACATGTTCTCAAGTAACTCCCATGGACGGTTGGTATACCTATTCCTTGAAGCGGGGATTATGATTCTTTTCTTCTATTAAGGCTAGTCATTTATGCTTAGCGTCTTCTGAGAGATAATTGTGGATCTGTATAATGATATTGTATAAAGATAATTGGCTGCAACACTCATAGCCAATATTATTTGAAATTTGGATTATGGAAGATTCTGTAAAGAAAATGTTCATTAGAGACCTGTCCCCTTGAGGAAGGCCGGAGGACGTTGGCAAAAATATGTATTCGTATGTATTCATGACTTGGCGACTCCCCAATAGCTAATTGTCTAGTAACTTCCCACACCATTACTTGATATGATCTGATTTCGAACTTTTCGATTTTTTCAATTTTTTGGGAGATCTTTCAATTTTGTTTATTCTATGTAATAAATATTAAAGAGTTTTTTCGTCTTCAACTTCAACATTCTACCTGTAATTCACATCATAGGATTCTCGTTCCACTCAGAAATTTATGTTTGCCACGTCTCATTCTTCTTTTTTTAGATATGTGAGTATTTTTTAAACAATATCTAGGCGACCATAGTAACTTTCAACCCTTTAAACAAATGTTTACCAGATCTCTTTATGTCCACCTCTTCTATTACGAGCTTTATCTTAAGATCTCTTCTAAGATCACACAAAGACTTAGTCTATACCTTTGCTTTCACTTACCCCTGTATTCTCCCAGTGCCTTCGTAATTTATACAGAGAGACACTTTTTTATAATGGTATAACCACTTAGATTAATGTCCACGAAGAAACTACTTCGATACAGAAGTCACTTCACGCGAAAATAACAATTAAAGAGACACGGCCCAACGGCATCCTGCTACTCGGAGAACACCAACGCTTGGGGGTGGGGGTGTCAATGAAAAAAAATTTTAAAGAACTAATTCTACGTGGATTTAGCATTGTTTTGGAATAATTTTCTTCACATTTATGGTGAATCACGTTCGGTTTTAGAGTTATTGCAGGACAAATATTCTGAAAATTTTGTGTTTTAGCGTTCCTTTTCACTCACATACAGATAGCCACATCGATCTTCGAAGGACTAGGTGAGCATTCATTATATTACTCCGATTTCACAACTATTTTCTATATCGGCAGATGCTAAAATAAGATTTTAACAAATTTATGTCTAGGTCTAATCGTTAAATAACGCAGTGTTTTCACAATACAATTACTCACGCCGGAGGTATCGGATAATATGAATTGATTGATTAATAGTGATTGCTTAGTGAATCCGGGCACGTCAACAGTTCTCATTCGTCCCGTAAGTATACTACATGTTTTCGAGGGAAATGATATTCCCTTGCTGGATGGAGAGATATGGTTCACACCTACACGTAGACTTTCGGAGTTTTCCCCACCGGACCGCCCACCGGGACAAACATTAAGCTCCTGACCGGGGGTTCGCGATTCGACATAGCTACTCAAGGCTCCTCTGCTCGGCCTCTGCGCGTCCGCCCCACTCGACCTCCTTTCTCTCCCTCTCGGGTTGTTTTATAGTCAATGTTTATATTAAATAATTGATATATCACACTATAGCACCTTTTTTATACCTTAGACGTATTTTCTTGATACAATTATTATGAAATATTTAAGAATAATATTTTTATTTCTTTATTTTTGGACTTACGAAACAATGAAATCATAGAATAAATATATAATGATGTGGATTAACATATTGTGCAGTATGGGCATGAAAAATGCTCTTACTAAAATAATAATATCAGCATCTACTCTTAACTGATTTCAACTTGAATCTGTGGCTTGAAATCGTTCTGGTTGAAACGGAAATATTGCTGTGGAATGCATTGTACAACTTTTTGATCATCGGTTATTTTCATTCCTCTCTTGGGAGAACAACTAAATCATAAATTTTCTTGAAAGGGAGATCTGGGCCTGCCTTCCTGTTTGTCAACATGAATAAGTACTTTATAGGCCCATCAATACATGTACCCACGTGCCAAGAGTTAATCAAATTATTATCTATCATGCGTCAGATGTTTTACTTGTAAAGAGTTACACCAGGTTCACAATAAAGACTGGCAGGAGAAGCAAGACACTTGGTTGTCTTCTTAAAGTAGTTCGACCACAAGGTTTTGAAGTCCAATGTCCTCTGTATTCACTGATTTCATGTAGCATTTAGGCGTTTTCTAGCTGATAATACTAGTTCTCTGTGTGAAAATAAGCAACTAGTCACGGATTTCTTTCTTTTTTTCAGACATTAGAGTTTTTAGTTGTCAATATAATGGCATGCTTTAAGCTGGTCGCATTTAATGTATACACCGATATGTAGATTGAAAAACAACAAAGAAAATTTATATTTCAACTCTTTTTACAAAACAAATGGATTTATTTCCCTTTAAAATTACCTATTCAATTGATATATCTGCACAAATTATAAAAAAATTAAACTATTATTTAAGGAAAGAAAGTTATTAGTAATAGAAATCCATTACTTTTAAGCAGAATAGTCGTTGCCTAAAGAAAGATAAAGGAGTTGCATCGGAGGTCCATCGCTGACTCCTCCTAATGGACTGTTAGGGCGTCCGCACTCAAATATGTCACTTCGCCCCCAATTATTTCGACGTCGCCGCCATATCACCGCACGGCCAGTGTTAAATAACGCCGTCACTCTGTCCGAGCAGTAAAACGACGCGGCCTTGTCGCGATAGAAATCGCACCCAGCGCCACGCCACGCGACGCGGCGTCACAGCCCCGTCACACACAGCGTTGCCAGCTCTCCGGTCGAGCAGCGCAGCACAGCGAGGCACAGCGCAGCGCAGCGGGGAGCCATAAAGAGAGGAGCTGTCGATATATTTTTTGGCAGCGTCGTGAATATTTAAACGCCCGCTGGCGCATCGCGTTGCAACGGCTGTTGTCTCCCCTCGCGCGCGCGCGCTCGTCTGTCTGTCGGCGTGTGTCTCTTTGCTTCGCCTCGCTTCTTCCGCTGAAAAATTCTGGACGTGTCGGTTTTGTTTGGAAAAAGCGCGCGCCCCGCACTGAACGGGGAGCTTTTTGACAGCTAGTTTGAAACGCTGTGTGTGTGCAGCTCTACAATCTTTCAAACTAGCGAATTGCCTCGGAAACTACGCGCAGAATTTTGATAGCTGCTGTGACGTGTGGTGGTGGAGCTGGTGTATTCTACCGCAACTTACACTGACTTCTATCTTAAGCTGCTTACACTACTCTCTGAAGCTAGGAACATACATGACTTTATATGGTTAGAAAAAAATTGTCTTTTTTTACAAAAAATCTAAGACCTGTCACTTTTGGCTGTTACTTTCAAAGAAATGAGAAAATTCCTACACTTGTACTTGTAAGTAGTTGTTTTTGTAATTAATATAGTTGATATTTCATGGGCTTAATCTTAAAACAATCATCAAAAACCGTTGAGGTTTGCTTTTTGTTTCTTTGGTTCCCATCATTTCGTATCATTCATTTTAACATTCTTTTAAAGAACAACGAACTATCTATGAAGCTATTGTTTTGCGACGTTGCCTGTTTTTTGCAACCCAAGTTCCCTTATTCTTTATCTACGTCTTTTTCCTCCATTTCTCTTTTGTTCATGGCTTCAGATATTGCCATGTTCAATTAATACCCTTCTGTATTTATAATTCTTAAAATACTTGGCAATGATAACTTTTAAACTAAAATTTTGATTTTTGATAAACTTTAAAAATTTGTATGGCATGTATTCTTTATGACGATACATTACGTAATGGTTTGATTGGATACTAATATTAAACTGTTCTTGCATTTTGTAGTACTTTATGGCCATTGAAAAAAAATTGTACCCTTTGTTACTACTTTAGGAAACCCATTTCTTAGTTTATGAAACGTTGTATTAATAAATGTAAAATCGAAAAACAAAGATCAAATCTGGTTTTACTGAAATGTGAATAACCCTAGTGGGTCTTCCAACCGATCATAATATATCAGGGATATACATGATTTTATACTACAAAATAATAACGTAAAATGTTAAATAATACATAAGAATAAAGCATTAAACCCTAAACTCCAAACCTAACAAAAAAAAGAGTGATAAAAAAGTAATTATCAATCCCACAGTTCAGATAAATTTCGAAAATCCGTCTCCTTGTATTTCGCGGGTCGTGTTTAAAACCCTTCGTTTCAGAAGTTGGCGGTACCGACAGATAGCCGCCTATGCCACTATGTTGGACATTTATGGTGGCCTGTAAGGCTGCCCCAGGTGTATGTAAGAACGTAAAATGAAAAGTCGAACATAAGAATTCATCATTTCTAGCATTCATTTTCTCGCATTATTCACATTTTGTTTTCTCCGTATTCACTTGGAATTCTTGAAATTTAATAAGTTCCGAGGCAATACTGTTCGTATGTTTTCAAATGTATTTTTTAAAATACGATAGTTTGAATCGAAATTGAAGTGAAACCTTCATCGAGATTCTTCTCCTGATTTTTACTACCCATTTCTTGCTCTCGCAAATAATACGCATTGTCAACGAAATTTAATAGAGCGTCGAGCTATGTAAGAGCGTCCAACGTGTCTCTCTCGCTTGAACGACGCGATCAGCTGTACAGCTGCTTTGGCAGTTGACTCGTAACAATTATTGCTAATATTCTTACATAGACAACAGATATTTTTCACGAAAAAGCGACAATTGGAAAATCGAGTGGAATTTGGAAAAGTGCTCGCGTTGGCTTGAGCATCACTGCGCCGCGCTCTGGTAGCCACGTTGCAAAGCAGTTTCGAAGCGTTTATACTTTGGACCTTCGCTTTCTTTTTACTTTGCTGTCGGCGGATTTTGAGGAAAATTTAAACAATCTCGGAGGTGCGGCTTTCGAAATGTACACTCATAGCTCATAATGTATACCAAAGAAACATTACAATTGTTTCTATTTCATATTATAGAGCAAATTTGACTTATTTTCGGGACATATGTAGTATCCTTTGTTAATAACTATCTCAAAAATGACATTTTAGTTTCTCGTATTCGTATTGTCATTCTCGTATTCGTACGTATAAACGATGTAGAATAAAGAAAGTTATGTAATGCTGCGGAAATTCGATTTCGAGATTTCAATGGAAATACACGTTTTGGAGACCCATGATAGCAACAGAATATTTGGTCTTGTCTTTTCTCGAAAGATCCATCCGTCTATCTCCCACCCCGACTGTCGTATGTGAAAATGTTCATAACATTTCGACATTTCCTCAAAAACGGCTCTATTTTGTTTCTTCTTACCTTTTCAAAGGACAGTGGTAAATGCACTCTTTATGATGACATGAAATTAAGTTTGCTGTTTCTCTCATATTTTTTTATTTCTCAAATATGTTTTTTTTCTCTCTGAATTTTGAAGATTGAAAACTTGTAATAAATTTTCAAGAGACAATGCGAATAAAGCGTCAAAAAATTGTATTCCCACACAAAGCACCCGTCAATACTAATTCACCTTCACTCTAGGATCTCCTAATAGAAGTGAAGGCCCCGACCTCATAGCTTTCGTGGGAGTTCGTTATTCATAGGCGCCCAACGCGGCGCTTTCAATCACGAGTCACAGCGCCCACCCCAGCGCCCCTCGCGTCAATCAGGGCGCAGCCGGCTTTTTCTAACGAGGCTGGCGAGAGCGGGGCGGGGACTGGTCGGGCAGGGGGGAGCGGGCGGGACGGGACCGGGCGAGGCGGAGCAGTGGAGCGAGAGGGCTGTCGCGGCAGTAACTCCTTGGCTGCCGCTGCTTATGGCGAGGAGGCCGGGCGAGCGAGCGGGGGCGAGCGAAGCACCAGCGGGTCACCCGGCCACTGGCATGATGTGTGCGAGCTGTTCGTATTATTCCTCGCGCGTAAGGGTGTCACTCCTACGCGTCTTTTTTAAATACGTCGCTGCGCTCGCGCCCGCTCCGCCGCCAGACCTCCGCACTCGCGTCCCCGCTTGCCCCACACAGCAGCTCTCCGCCGCCGCACGCAAAACGCACCGCCCCGCCGCCCCGCCCTGGCACCAGCAGCCCCCCGCCCCACCGCCCACCGCCCCCGCAGCCCGCTCCTCGGCGGACGCAACTTCGCTGTGGCTCCTCGCCAGCACTCGCCGCCCCCGACCACCCCTCGCCGCCTCCCAGGTGCTACCGCCGGCAGCCCACCGCTCGCGCAACCACTCGCCAAGCGCCCTCTGCCACCCGCCCGACAACCCCAGCAACCACGTGGAGCCACCTTCCACCAACAGCCGCCACTCACCATCATCCAACGCAACTGCCGCTTCACCTAACTCTGAACCCGCAATTTCCCTGCCACGACTGCCGAGACACAGCCCACAATCTGCCCGGTACAAGCCAACAGTACCGCGATTATGATGGATTTTGCTTGTCTCTTCTGTCACTGCCTACTTCACCGACAAATACACCAAACACATATCAAACCAAGTTTGCTACTGAGATCCTTTAAAACCAACCTCACGATTCCACCCCCGTTCCCACCACAGCTTTCCCTCGACCACCCCATAGTGGCGCTGTCACCGCCATCACCACGAGCACCGCCGCCGCCGCCGCCGCCGCCGCCGCCCAACGGCGTCGCCTCGAGTAATGGCGCGGAAGGGTCAGCCTGTTTTCCAAACGATTTCTCCGGCCGCCCCCGCCCCCGCGCCGCTCCGCGCCGCCCCCGCGTGATGCGCTTATGAATACGTTGCGACGCGGCGCCTGAAGCTCAAACTGAAGCTCTGCCTCCCTGCGCGGAGACAAACGGCACGCGCTCTCCTGCGTGGCGGGTACAAAACTACTTCGTGCACTAAACCGTTAACCATTTTGTTAATGTATCTGGATGAAAGATGCTTTTGATATATACGAGTATACTAATAGTTTCCGAACATTTTTATAACACAGGGTAAATCGCGACACTTTAGCACCTCCTGCAATTTTTGAACGGTTGAAGTTACTGCAACGCAGTTTTCATGGATGCTCACGAGGGAAACGGGCTCATTGATGCATGTGATCATTTCCATTTTATCACTTGTATTTTACGAGATATGGAAGTAACTTTTTTAAATGTAACTATACATAATTTTATTCTATCATAACGAGCGTAAAAAGATGAATCCTATGATATTCACGTCATCATATCTTAGATAAGCATTTTTCGAGTAATTTAGATTTTGTGCGCCTCGTCTTTAACAAATATTGTAACGCCCCCATCGCAAGGAGGGTGCTGCGTGATCTTGCGTTGTGTATGCTTCCATTCCCAATATCCGTTAAATTGGGCCCCAAATAAATCTAAACTACTGAAAGAATGTTTATCTAACATTATTGGATTAGTATTCTTACGGCCGACATGATAGACTAAAATATATGTACAGTTCCATTTGAAAATAACAAAGTTACCTCAATATCTCGTATAATATAAGTCATAAAATGAAAACTAATGCATAGATCAATTTACCTTATTCCCTCATGCACTTATGTGAAAAACACATTTCAATAACTTCAACAGTCTGAAAATTACAAGAGGTATCAAAGGTTCGTGACTCACTCTCTACATTTGAATCAGTGCGCGCAGTAGCAACCCTGCATTTAAACCAAACTACAATAAATAATTTCCAAAAAATAGCGCTTTCCAAGAAGTATCACTATGTTGCGAAAAAGCAATACTCTCGTTTAACACTGCAATAAATCAAATATCTACAAAAACACTCTTCACGAATACTACAATAATATAGTGTTGTATTTATACAATACAACAGTGCCCTACGTATCAAGAATATTTAAAAAAATGCTGTTATTACATAATAGCATAGAACAATTTGAATAGCAAATATTGAATGGCAGTCGTCCTCGTCTTTGGATCCTTACAGCCACATGACGTCAGTAGTGACCCACTGGGTATGAAAATTCAGTCGGTAAGCACAGTGTGTGAATAGGCGTCTTAGAGCAAACAAACACTTGCATTTTTCTGTCAAAATCAAAACCCATCGTTTTCGGATTTTCAAAGTGTTTCAGATTATATATATGTATATGTATATATACTGAAGAACTAAAACCACTGGGTACAGCCATGTGTATTGAAATAGATATCTGGAATCAATGAGAATCATTGCGCTCCGGACTGCAATGACTATATAAGTCAACCAGAGTCTGGCACAGTTGTTAGATCGGTTACTGCTTCTGCAATGGCAGGTTACGATTTAAGTGAGTTTGAACGTGGTGTTATAGTCGGCGCAAGAGAGATGGCGCATAGCATCTCCGAGGTGGCGATGAAATTTAGAATATCTCCGTATAACCATTTTACGAGTGTGCCGTGAATATCGGGAATCCGGTAAAACATCAGACCTCTGGCTTCGCTGCGGCCGCAAAACGATCGTGCAAGGTCGGAACAGACGACGACTGGGGAGAATCATTACAAGTGACAGAAGTGCAACCCTTCCACAAATTGCTGTAGATTTCAATGCGGGGCTATCAATAAGTGTCACCATTCAACGAGACATTATCGATATGGGATTTCAGAGCCGAAGCCTCGATGACTGCACGACAAAAAACTTTACGCCTCGTCTAGGCCCGCCAACACCGACATTGGACTGTTGATGATTGGCAACACGTTGCCTGGTCTGACGAGTCTCGTTTTACATTGTTTCGAGCGGATGGACGTGTTCGAGTATGGCGACAAGCTCATTAATGCATGGACCTGCATGTCGATGGGACTGTTCAAGCCGGTGGACCCGCCGTGATGCGTGTGCAGTTGGAGCGATATGGAACCCCTGATACGTCCAGACAGGACTTTGACCGGTGACACGTCCTGTCTGATCATTCACGACCATTGTCCATCCCAGCGAACTTTGCTACTGAGTGGCTCCAGGAACACTCTTCTGAATTTAAACACACTTTAACTGAACACCAAAATTCCCAGACACGAACTTTATTGAGCATATCTGTGATGCCTTACAACGTGCTGTTCAGAAGAGATGTCCACCCCTACGTACTCTTACGAGTTTATGGGCAGCCCTTCATGGTGTCAATTACTTCCAGCGCTGCAGCACTACTTTAGACATTAATCGTGTCCATGCCACGTCGTGTTGCGACACTTCTGAGTCCTTACGGGGGATCTATACGATATTAAGTAGGTGTACCAGTGTTTTGGCAGTGGAGGCGAAAGTGTTTACCAGGTGCATATATAAAAGGTATTGTGCGTATTTGTGTTGCACATAGACGCAAAAATCTACTCAACCGAGTTCTCTGAACTGTTTACACTTTGCTATTATTAGTAATTCGAGTGTTTAAAGAGTGGTGTGATTTAAATGGGTCATGTGGGGCGATATTGATGATTCGTTTATGACGATTCAAACGCCCCTGATCTCTACGCAACCCGCCGCACAGTCAAGGATTAAGCGAGTCTTCACTGCATACAAGTATTCTGCACTGTGATTGTGAACTATCGTTCGCAATTATTACTTGAATATCGAACAAGTAAATAAAATTGCTCCAAGATAGTTTCTTAGCAAACGCAAGCCCAAATTTAAGGGAGAACGTATTAACACTAGGATGCATCTACATCCAATTCCGGCACATAGAGCGAGACTTCTTCTTTTGAGCCTTGCTATCTCGTGACGTCAGCTGTATCGTACAGCAGTGACGCACTGAATGTGAGAAATAAATCGCCCACTCTCATAATAGACGAAATAATACAATGAAATAATTGCATTTTTAGTCAAAATTTCATTGCTTTTGTATCTTAACGGAGTTCTTGGATATCATATAAAACTATGGTCACTTTGCCTATACAGAAACTATAGATTTTAGTAAGCGTAGTAATTATCAATATAGCAATACATTTATTTGCAACAGCAATATATTTATTGTAACATTTGCAATGTTGCATTGATCTGATAGTTCGAGAAATAATTTTGTCAAGACTAAGGAACCCTCTTCAATTACAGCCGAATCCTCGATAGATCTTTTGGCCTCCGTTCGTCGTATTATTTTTTACTAGTATTAACTGGCACACACTATATCTTCGCGATTTTGAGAAAGGTACATATTTCTTTTAATATTTGACAGATTCTACGGTGGTCCTTTCTTATCCAAGTAGATTTCTGGTCCGATGATCATGTTATCCTCATTGAATTTACGGGTACTAAAGAATTGAGATTAAAACTGTTTCATTACGAGATTTTATTTCAAAACCAACAATTCGAAAATTAAAATAAAAGCATTTCGCTGTAATTTACGTCTTCCCATTTACTTTCGTATGGAAAATAAATTCTGTATTTTTTTCACTCTATTTTCTTCCAACATCTTAATCCCGTGCAAAATCCCCGATGGTAGCAGAGCAAGACATAATGATTTTGTTCACTCAATGAATACATCTTTTTAAGCCACAATTTTTACATTTTTAGAAGAGTGAACTAATAGCATGTTTTCAAGACGTTTCAGCAATATCTATTTAGAATTATTGAAAACACACTTGGTAAATTTGTTTTTGTTTTCTTCTTTTGCACATATTCTAAAATGAAACCAGACAACTTTCATTAATATATTTTTGGTTATTAGTTCACATAACAGAAGGGTAATAAACAACTTTTCCCAAAAATTATTTTCTGCATGTGTATATCTGTCAGAGGCGATTTACTTCAAAGCTTTCGTGATACCGAATTCAGAAGGTTTTTAAAAAGGCATTTCGAAATCATTGTAGTTTATTTATTTAATTGCCATTTAGAATCTCCCTGAAAAGAAAGAACAGCTAGTTCACAGCTAGATAATCAACCTTTCTTTTCTCCTACACAATAGTATTTTATGTAATTATTTTATAATGTTAAAATTTATTACATGAGGACACGAGCGTCATTTTGAAATTTGTTGAAATACAATAAAGCAATATTATAAACGAGTTCCATACGCATATTTTGTATAACAGCATCTACTTCATATCTCGTACGTCAAAGCGCCATAAGTTGCCCTTTTGTGAACGATTTCTTGCAAGGGAAAGGTTCGTTTATAACGCCAGAATGCAAAAAAGGAATTCAAGGACGTCGCCTCGATGTTTATTCGCTTTTCTCTGACCGAACAACAGCGGCGCCAGCGCGATTAAAATATATTACAGGTAGAGCCCGGAGTCCGTTTTACTCGAACGGAAAGCGTGAAATTTATTGTGGCGAAGATAGCATCTCCGGGAACCGCGTACAAATTCTGCCTTCCGCCGCCATTTCGCACCAGGTGAAACAATTGCTAGGGCCGCCCGCGGCGCCACGCCGTCTCGCTGAGATAGCTCCCTCGCAAGGCAGTAATTCAGCCCGGCTGGGAGCGCAGCAATTGCGGTTTGGGGATATTTATATCGAAGGCTCCCGATTTCTCATTCGCTCCACTGATCGTTGGACTCCGTTGCCAGGGCAGTTGCTGCCCTCTGTTGTTATTTATGCGAAACGACTGGAGAATGAGTGGGGTGTAGTACATTATTTTGTGGAGGAGATTTGGATTAATGTAGTAATGCTTGGAGTTCTCCCTCGAGGATTTTTTTCTGAAAAAGAGATCCCATTATTTGCGTCTGGAACTAATGGTTGTGTTAACAAACTATGCGTGGTTATCAAAACAACTACGTCTATTAGTGTAAAACTCAAATTAGCTTTAATAATGATGAAGTGATGTTGCAAGCAACTGTTACGTTATTTGGAGTTTGACAAATTGGAGATATCTGCCGACAATCAGAAATAAAGTTTTTTTTCATAAATAACCAATAAATGAAATGCTAGATTACCTGAGCCAACTGGTGGTGTGTTTATTTTTATTATTTTTAGTAAAAGCAAGGTTAAGAGGATGAAGCACAATATTTTTAAAATAAACAAATATATTTATGTTTTACTTCAAAACATGATGTTAGTGCCGATCCGATGGCCGGGATTGCCAAGGCAATAATGCCGTAGTGATCTCGATCCGAAGAATCTCGGGATCGAGTTGTATTTATGTTCGTCTTTTCAATCCCCATCACCACCATATTTCATCTAGTTCACAGTTACCCATAACCCTAAAACCAATAGTAGTCGCTAATTACCTGGATGTTAACCTTC
>BOPP01000045.1:2803649-2819585 GCA_017312745.1 Gryllus bimaculatus
TAGTAAATAAAACAACTTGAAATAAACATTCGTATTTTATCATCATGCTGTAATTTTTTAATAAACGCCACCTTCCTTAAGTAATAGGGAAATTTGATTTCTTATATTCATCATCAGTAATAGTAATTATAATAATAATAATAATAATAATAATAATAATAATAATAATAATAATATCGCCTGGTAGGGAGTCTTAAGCTTCAGGCCTGCTATTCCACCTAACCACTTCAATGAATTTACAATTTGAAAAATTACATTTGAGGCCTTCGAACGTAAGCAATATTAATTGACATTTCATGTTACAGAAAAATAATTCAATTTGAGACTACCATCTACATGAAATTATCTGTGTGTGCCAAGAGTATTTATTGACATTTTCTTGTTAATTTTTGAAATTTTTCAAAATGGAATTCATTGGTGCTAGAAACATTCTTGGAAATGAGATACAAGAGAGCTACTACTTATCCCACTTAGAACCAATAATTATAATTTCGCCCGAAATGTCAGTGGTCATTGTTTATGACCGAAGTGCCTCAACTGTGAACACGTTAAAAGACGGGTTTATTATGTGGGGTGTAGGTTACGAAGCTCACTGTAAAAATGCATCACGTGCAACCATGTCCACTTGTGTTGAGATCCGTCGGGTGCCAGACTTTCCTCTGACAATGTATTCAAAGGCACGTCGATCACTTGGTTCTTCCTCACATGCATAAAGAATGAGGTCACGCGATGGATGCTGCGCTGTCGACTTGAAGGGAAAGTGATGACACATAGGGGCCACGTCGTGCATGAGGCACATTGGCATGCGACGGCCTTTAGTTGAAGAGATGGAAATAAGGGAAATATGAAGGGAATTTGATTACTTCCTTGTCATAGAACTTCCTGTCATGCAACGTCTTGGAATACAATAAGAGACCGTTTCATATACTGAAATAAAACTTCTCACAGATTAAAATTAATGATCTATACTATAAACTAATAAACATACATTTACAATATATATTAGCCGTCACTGGGTTGGCGTAGAGTTTTATAAAATAAAAGAACTTGTCACTAAAATGGACAATTTGCCAAAAAACAATGTCGACCAAATTTACAAAATTTAAACATCAAAATTACCAAATACATATTACTCAAGAAATCAAGAAAAACACCATACGACACTTAAACGGATTACATTAAATGTAATAAGAAAGTAATGAGTTGCAGTCGTCATTTTAGAAAAGTGGGAAATAAGCAAAGGCTATAATGGTGGTACAAAATGTTAAATTTTTTCTCGTAAATGATAGTTTCCTATTCCCTTTAGTTAGGGTAGAACCGTCTTCCCATCCGCCATCTATCGGCGTCCAAAAGTTCTGCATTGGTCTCTCGGGGTACCAGCGAATAGATCCTCGCGATCCTCTCACATTGCGCATCTGACCCTCTGCGCCCTAAGCGTTTCGTTGTATGAGCTTGGGAGCCCGTCGCTCCATAGCGAGGTGCGTCTTCGTTGCTTGGGTTTTGCCATCCACGACTTCGCCAAGACATTACGGAACGATGAGGGCATTGCTGGGAAGTGCGGCCACGCCACGAGCACTCGTTGAAGCAGTCACGCCCTACGCGGGTTTCGTGGGCTAGTTCAGTGTCTGCGAACATTATTAAGAGTAATTGTAATACGTTGACGTTATGAAACATAATATTACGATAAAGAAAATAATATTTCTAAAACTGACATTTTTATGCTTTATTCATCTAGGTATTTTACCATTACCTTGTCTCTTCATATATGAATCAGTGGTTTTTGTCAAAAATGACTTACTTAATGGCGGGAATATATTTTCAGCAAACGCCGTTGTCTATAACTACAACACTCGACGTAGTAATTATATTCATCAGGTAACAGTATCAACAGATCACTACAAAAAATTCACATATAATACATGCACATTATTTTAAAACACCTTGCCAGATGACATTAAACGATTAAATTCGATACAAACGTTTAAGTCATAAGTAAAATCTTTTCTGCTGCACAACTGTTTCTATACAATTAGAGACTATACCGAGCATCCAAAAGGAAAATAATATTAATTTTAACAATGATATTTAATGCATTATACCATTTTGATTGTGTAATTGTAAAAAACTTGTAATGAGTTTTGTATTTCAGATTCTGGGTCAATGACCCCCCATCTCGATCAGGTTTTCTTCCAGTTTCCCTGATCCTCGAGCAAATGCTGAGATGGCCCCTTGTTTTGCTTCTGGACATAAATGTAACTCAAAATTAACGTCTCCCCATAGCACGTCACTCATATTTTTTAACTGTTGTTGACGTAAATAAATAAAGAAATAAATATGCAGCCCGTAATGTGCTTTGCAACATTAATTATATAAATCACAATTACAATGACATAATTCGTTTACACAGCATCACTCCAAATGAAGTTCTTTAACATTAAAATCTGACAAAACTACACTCGTTAATTAGCAACTTTTTTCAAAGAAAATGTTGATTCATGTAATATTTATATTGAAGAAATTATGTTTTACAACAAACAGTATAGTTTTCCCATGTTTTCAATTTTTAGTCAAATAGTTTTTAAAATGAAAGAAATACCACGGAAGTGCAAAATTTCCTATCATAAGAAAATGTTCGTGAGAAAATCTGGAGACAATAATGAAACAATGGTATTTGAGCGTTCCTGAAAATGCGCAATTTTGAAGTTCTTTTATACAGAGAATGTCGTGAGACATCAAGAAACTTAGGACACTAATTCAACTACAAATTGAAGATTAGTTATTTTTCTCTTAATGAAATCTGATCTTTAGGATTATATGCGTAAGTGTGTGTACCAGGAACAGCTTTTTAAATAAACCAGAAAATTATTCTGTATCGAATGAAGGCAATATTAAAGACATGTTCTGATAACCGGCACTAGTTTCTTTCTTTAATAATTTTATGAAAATAAAGTACGTTAATGAATATGGCGCAGGGCCGTTTTGGTATGTTCTCAATATTTTCGAAAAATGCAAAAAATTACCACTTGATAATAGAGGTTTGTACATTGTCAAATACATGTGTATTTAGGAGTAATACACGTAGTTTAGAAAAAAATATGTTCTGTTGCGGAAAATGTATTCTGAGATTTGTTCGGAAATACATATTTTTGGGTTCCCTTAGAAACGAAAAATCGTTGTTTCTTTTTTTAAAAATACCCGTCTGTCTCTTTGTCGGTTCCTCTGTGAACAACACTAGACTTTAATTATTCGTAAGATTTTTTCCCAAATTCATATTCCCCCATCGATTTGTTAGACTTAAAACTATGCGATTTCCAAAAATATTATCTAAATTTGTCCCTGGGACATTCTCAAACATTTCTAAAATATTTTTTCAATTTTTTCTGAAAATTTCTTCTTTCTTTTTCTGATCAGAAAAGAGTGAAATGCACGTATAAACAGAGGTCATGTTTATGGTGCTTGGTGAGTAAGAGCAAAGACTTTTTAACACATGGGTGTTTGCTTACGAGTCGAAAAATGTATTTTCATCACCAGAGCTTGCATCACCACCAGAGTACTCACATAAAGAAATAACTCGCTGCATATTTTTTACGATCGGGCACCTCACGAGATATGAGAACCATACGTTCACATTTACCACATCTACACAGACAACACTCATCTGCCAACCATTAGTAGTTCCTACCCCTCCTCTAGCTACCCACCTACAGTCCAAGAGTTCCTGGTAAATGTAAATCTCCTCACATCCTGAGTATATACAGTTGACGAGCTGGCCTCTCGTTATGAGAACATCGGCATCTCACACTATGTCTTGAGCTTTCTCGATACTAAGATAAGTTTGGAAAGCTGTACTTTAGATGTTTCGTGTCTGGAGGAGGGTTCTTCATGGAGACCTTTTACTCTACTCTCGCTTGAGATTTTGGCTGAGAATCTGAGCGGATTCAGCCGCAGCGCCTGCCGGTACAGGGTTGCTATTGCCTCCTGCGCCTCTGCAATGGGATTTGGTTTGAGCCTACCAGTCCTGGGAATTGGCGCAAAACCACTTTGATCTCAATACTTAAGAAAGGACAAGGTACATCAATCCCTTCAGATCACTACTCAATCTCGCCTTCCATCTGGTTTGGTCCTTGGAACAAAGAAACTTGCTAACATCTATCCAATATAATTCCAGAAGATACCTTTCAACCATGGACCATCAATCCACCAAGCTTCTCTATCCACACATATTACCAATCCATGTGTGTTACGACACATTGTTGACGATTTTTCTTTGACATTGAGAGTACGACATCCTTCGCACTCTTCAGTCTTGGGGATTTATGAGACTTTGGGGATTTACATAACTCCCACTTTTCGTGGGCGACTGTTTATCTTCATGATCTGTCCGTGTCCGTTTTGGACAAAAAATTAACATACAGTCACCGGCTGGAAATTGGGATCACCAGATATCTTTTTTGGGTGACACTGTTTTTCATTGCTATAAAGAGTATAACTGCGGTCGTGCTAGCACCTAAAAGCGTAATTGCAAAGCATTTTTGTGGATGCTTTTGCAATATGTATTCATTCAGCATCGTCAATGTTTTCCAAAGACAACTCCAAATAGCCCTTGACAAATTACGGAAGTGGAGCATCGCTTTGACAACTAAATCTACTGCAAGATATATCCCATGAACGGTGTACACTCTCCGACCTCTCTCTTGGAGGCCATCAGCTCCTTAACTCTGAATCCGCCAGGTACCTAGGGCTGCCGTTTAAAAGCATCTGGCGTACAGTGCCAAATCAGTAGTTCGCAATACAGATGGTCCTCCCCAATAAATTACGTTTGGAGGGCACTAGATACTTCTCGAGAAATAATTTAGATTGATTGAAAAATTCTGTTTTTTATATCTATTTCTTTTCACTATAAACCCACTTCTAGTATATTACACTTTCTTCATTTTTCAACGAGGATATTCCAGAAAAATAAGGTGAAGCTTCCGCCGCTGGAGTTTGTAGCTACTTGGCTGTCCGGGAGACGCCGCTTTTTAGGCTCAGGAGCCAACGCTTTGGAAGCCATTCTGCGACCGTCCTCAGGGCTAAATGGTCAGCGCACGAGTTAATGTAGAGTTAGGTTCCCCTCCACTCGTCAGCCGATTGGCGGGTGTTCCACCAATGCGGAGAGCGCGTCGGCCAATCAGGGACGGTCTCCCAGGCAGGGGAAGAAGGCGTTCCGCCCTCGGTTTTTCTGATTTTTTTTTGTTTTCTAAATACAAGAACTTTGACGGTAAGTAAAAAAATATATTTTTCCAGAAAACTTTCCTTTTTTATTTGATACGGCAGAATCACTGCTCTATGAGAAGCCAAACACCTACACACACACAGACACACACACACCACGGCACCACATTGGCTCACGCACAACATTTGGCTTTCAAACTGCCACAATTTCCGTAAACGCCCCGTCCACCGTTTCCGTCCTTCCGAACTCGCCACCGTCCTCCGCAAATGTCACCCCATACTAACCTCCACAGCTGTCCCACCTCTCCCCCGCCCTCTCCCCCTCTCCCTCGATCTCTGCGAGTTGTAGTTCCTTTGTTTGATGGCGCGCCTGTCCAACCGGCGACGACTCAGACTTCGCACCCAATCTCCGGCCTCGGGTCGCGACGCGGCGTGTCCAGCGCGGGAATAAACTTTGGGGCGCACCCTCGCACCGTCCTCCTCGCCCCTGCTCCCGCCCTCGCATGCCCTCACCCCCACCACGTCAGCCCTCCATCACCACTCCGGGAGAAGTGGCGCACTAAGCATCAAACTGAAGTTATGTCAGTGTCTCTGGCCGAGACGTTCGTACGCTCGAGACCCAAGGTGTCAGGATTTAGACACTGGCTACATTAAGCTAAGTGTCGATTCAGGATAATTCTAGCGGCCGGCTGCTCAGATCAACACCAGGCGAATGCCGGAGTGGTACCCTCTGGCCACGGATCTCGAGCGGTCTTCCTTTATCCACCCTTAGCCCTTACATACACACCAACATGCACTACACTGTCACACGCGCCGGGAGACCGGTCGGGAGCTTAGAGCTTCGTCCGACAGGGACGGTACCTGGTTGTACCAGATGGTGGGGGATGCCTAGTTGAGGAAAACCCCACTCACAGATGGTAGGTTGGCGCCGGATGTCGCCATACAGCGGGGGAAACCACCGCCACCTCTCGAGCAACATCACGCACTACACTTACGGGACTACGGCCTTGATAGCTGACTCACCCCGAATCACGAACAGTCAATCAATCCGTCGCCACCTTCATGCCCACCGCCTCCACCACTGGCTTTCTTCGTGACCACTGCCCCGCGCCTTCCCCGAAGCCACCGCTGCCAGCGCCCTCTCCACCGCAGCTGCCGCCGCCGCACCGACCGGCGCCTCGCGGCCGGCGAAGCGCGCTCTGCGGTGGAGGGAGCGAGAGAAGTTCGCGAAAGAAGAGTGGAGGGCGGATGCTACGAGACAGAGAACGACCGCGTATTCAACAAGCGAGAAGAAAAAATTGTTTGCGAACACGAAGCAGCAATCGATCTCGAAACATTCACGTCACGGATGAGATGAATAGTAAAGTTACTGAATCAAATGGCTGCCTTAGAAGGTTACCGGCCGAAAGAGAAACAGAAATTGGAAATTAAGTAAGTCGTTAGATGATTTTATGTGAACGTTGTCATTAGAATGATACGTAATTGAAATTACTTGCTTAATATATTTCGTTAAAATTGGTAAACTGTTTAGGTTGATGGTAATGATCCTGAAGATTCATAATTCGTATTCCGAATACAGAAAATACACTCACGATTTTGAACATCACACCGGGAGAGGTGGCTCAGAGAATAAACTGATGTCACTGCAGGCCATCTGGCCGGGAGGTCCGAGGTTCGAGTCTGTGACATGATTTTCGACATTAGCTTGTCAGCTAGATCAAATTTAGTCGCTGTCTCGAGGAGAATTCTGGAGGCCGGCTGCTCTGATTGGAAGTTTTCCAGGGTTCTTCGATCAACACCAGGCGAATGCCGGAGCAGTACCCTAACAAACGAGCTGCAGACCGCGCGCTATCTTCACTTCTCTTCATTGCCCTATTCTCACTGCTTACACACTTACACTATCGTGCACTACACTACGACACTTACTGAGAGGCCGGTTGTGAGATCACAGCCACCTCCGGGCAAGAAACGTCCACTACACTTACTGGATTATTGACACAGCAGTTAACGGGTCCGAAATTACTAATTAATCGGACACGCGTTCATTCTGACAATACTTTAGAGAATTCCACTATATAACAAAAAATATCCAACAACTTTAACGCATTGTCATCAAAATTCAGTAATCGCTCTGATTTCATTTGAACCTAAAATCGGGGATACAGTTCCACCATTCTGATTCTTATTCATGTAGTCATGTAGAGTTGAGTACCAATTCATGGGTTCTCTCAGTGCAGTAAATATACGAACACATCCTAACGCAACATTTATGATAACGATGATCAAATATGATTCATTATGTATCAATGTTTGCTTTGTAAAATTGTCTGTGATTGTGAAACTGTGCTAAATGAAGTTGCATGTAAATGATAATGCGACGATCTTCAGCTATCTAATACAATTATTATAGAATGGTATTAAAAATATTTATATACGTCATAAATTACATAAGATATCTTCTTAAACTACGATATTGATTTTGTCTGATAGCCTGTTTAGTATTATAGTAAGATGTTATGAAATTAATATACCTCGAAGTTTTATCCGCCTAGTGAAATAGTCAATGAATTATGATTTTCCTTAATATAACTATTCGTCCTGCAAAAGGTGGAAAACTTATATGAATAGTAGACAATAAATCCATGAATTAGTTCAAATACCACGGTGTGAATGCGATTATTGTTGTTAACAGTGATACATGGATTATTACACTAGTACCGTAATAGCTGTCGTTACGACCCGAATGCCAGCTTTGTGAAGCTTGACTTTGGATATCCAAAGTGGACGAAATTATTTTGGAAATAACTCTACAAGTTGATGACGGCGACCGCTACGAGGGCGAAGTTAGGCTATCCAAGTCGTTAGAGAAAGAAAGTGGTCTAGAGCGGCAGCTGCAGCCCCTGCATCTGGCGCGGGGCTGCTGCGTTTCCCAGCCGGGGGCGGGGGGAGGGGGCAGAGTTCGATGGCAAAAAGGGGACTGGCCAGCTGCGGAGCGCGAGTTTGGCCGGGGCGCGGCGGGGCGGGGGCGGGGGCGGGGGCGGCGAGGCTGCAGAGAGCCTGCGCCCAGTGGCTCAAAACATCCAAACGAGGGGTGCGAAAACCACACGGATTTTCACGTACATTTACGCAAAAAATACTCAAATTTTGTATGTACATAACCATACTCAAAAATTGTACATGACCATATTTGAAAAGCTGTCTTTAAGAAACAGACTTCGTTAAGAGAAAAAGCTTTATTTTCATGATTGTAGTTTGCTTTAGTTTCATGATTGTAGTAATTGACAAAAAATTGTTTTCTAACAAATATGACACCTGCGTCATTACCTTAAACGTCCTTCACACTATATAAAAAATGTAAATAAAAACGATAAAGAAATTATTTTTTAAATTTTGAAAATGTCTCAGGTGCTTCATGTAAAGTACCCTCTAGAATTAAAGTATCAGTTTCTAATTCCAAAGCCCGCGACATTAGCCAGATCGATTAGAATATTGTGAGAATGTGGACAAAATCGACTGCACGGTGTAGCCATACCAGTTTCATGTAGCGGTCACTTAGATTGTTTCCATTAGTATGTAAGGGAACACTACACATACGGACAACACAAGCACAGACAAACATCCACGGTCGATGCAGAATTCGAGCCCGCGACTCTTCGTACCAAGGCAACTACGGCCCGACAGCCGTAGCGACCTCGGCTCTCCACGCCGGCAAGGAACATTTTTATTTTTCACTTTGGCCGCGTTTGGGGCGATATGCCCCTAGTGCGCGGTTGCGAGGGCGGGGGCGGGGGACGTCGCCCGCGGCCGAGGCCCAAGTTTTCCCCGACGCCGCCCGTCGTTCGTCGTCTGTCGCGCACGCAGGCGGCGGCGGCGGCGGCGCCGAAGCGAGGACAATGAGGCGACGCGACGCCGTGACGGCGGAGGAGGAGGCGGCGCAGAGGGCGGCGGCGAGGGAGGCCGAAGGGCTCCTGGAGATGGACAAGGAGCAAGAGGAGCGCCCTGGGCTGCTGATGATGAGAGGAAAAGGAGACTTTTATCATGGCATGCAAGAAACGCGGTTTCCCGAGCTTGTTTTCCGTGTGCGAAATAGCTACTTTTTTCACAGTGCTAAACATCTGTAACGATTTCGAATTGTCTTCTATCTTGACGACTTCTTTGTTTACTATTTACAGTGTTACGTCACTGACTGGAATCCAATTACTTTTGTACAAGTAATGTATTTCTAGTTATTTGAATTTTATTTCTTTCCCTTTACTTGACGAATTGCGTTTCGCTCATTCGCGCATCGCGTGTTAAAAATTAGCAAACGCAACCCGAGCCGGGGTAATTCCCGCACTCGTCTCTACGCACTCATGTTCTACGAGAGTAGCAACGACGACAAACTCGACTAGTGCGAGACTCATCTGCTTCGAGCACTTGTTTTGTTAACTACTATTTCGGTAGCAAAGTACTGAAAGTTCTCATCGATTCTTCCAACACATTTACGAATCAGTCAGCCAACCTACTAGTTGCTAATTTCTCTATTGAAAAAAAACTTTTTTGTATTTTGCCATTATGGCCAAATTTTCAGTATTTTGAGTCACTCGTTTTTAGAATTCAATAACAAACTGCTTTGAATTGTTGAGTTTTCAGCTTCAGAATACTCTATTTGAATGCAAACAACAATTTACCGGCATATTAGTATCATACATCAGAGATATGTTCTTAATTTATTGATAAAATTGGTTTCTGTATTCATTTATATCACGTGACTTTAAAGGCAACGCTACTTTGCAACATTCTTCATTCGATCAGCAGTCTACCGCATTTTTTCTGACAAAAAAGCTCAACTTTGTGACAGGACGTTGTCAGTAACTCTCTCGCTACCGCTTACGCAGTAGAGAGAACGTTGTGTAAGCTGCAATAAAAAAGGCAATTTTGCTTCCTAATGCTCCGTTTACATCTATTAAAGGAATACCTAGAGCTCAGGTCGTTGAACTGGAACTAAAAGAGTGTCCAAGAAACATTTTTTGGGCAAAAATTACAGCTACTCCCATTTTGCAGCATATTTCTTTAACATCCTTCAACATTACTATTAATAATTCAATTTTTCCAGTGATTATCCCTGCTAAAGGCGAAATCTGTGTACGAATTGGCATTAGATATAAACACATAGTTAATAAAAACTAGTGGTGATAAAACTACACGTACTTGCTTGCCCGTATTTTCGCGATAAAAATCTCATTTCAAAATTTTTTTAAGGATCATACTTCATTAAGTGAAAAAATCTCTATCTTTATTATTTTAGTTGAAGGAACACTCCGAAATAATATCAACTATCCCATAACACACATTATACAACAACAAAAATGAAAAACAATGGAACCATTTTTTTAACTTTCGAAAATTCATTAGAGTACCCCCCAAAATTACAATTTCGGTTTCAATTTCTAGGAATCATGACGTTAGCCAGATCCAGTGGGGAATGTCAGGTTTGGAGAAAATATGCTGAATAGTTCGCTGAAGAGACGTTTTTGCCCTCATTTGATTTTTAGGGATCAAGAACCCACAAAGCGTTGATTATGGCTACACCGCGTATTAGAGGACGTTTTTATAAATATAGCATCTGGATGTATCCTCTTTTTCGTTGCCCGTCCCGATAATAAGTGTTTTTCTATCGAAAATTCGCGGTTTTCAGTGCCGTTTTTCTCTACTCCGTAGCGAGAAAGTGAAAATACAAATGTACACACATAATTGTGCACGTGAGAAAATAAATTTAAAACTGCAGGAGCCATTTTGTGCATTGCGCGGTGCGCGGCGTCGAGGGCCTCGGCCGGGAGGTTTCGCGTCCTGCGCAGGCGGCGGCGGCGGCACAATGCCGCCCGCACAAAGGCGGTTGCTGCGGTGCTGTTATTGCGACTTGAACCGGCGGAGACGCACACTGCTCGCCACTGGCCAAACACCGGGCCAAAAGCCAACAAGTCCAACGTCGCGCTTAGAGGTCCAGTCACACCGTGTGCACATGTCCTTGGTAACTCATATTACTACGTGATAGATTCATTCAAACCTTTTTCGTTCGCATATTTGACGATATATATGTTTCCTCATACCTCTTTGTTTTTACATAATGAGGTCTATAACATTTGTATCGCTTAGTACCGCTTTGAAATTTAGCTGGTCTGAAAACTCCAACTGGTCTCTATCAGTAAACCAAATTGCAGCTGTACGTATGTGAACACTCATTATAATACTGGAGTGCGTAACTGGCCTGTCTCGATATTGCGATTTTTACATTTTGACATCATATTCATAATTAGGGACTTCTAAAATACTTAAGTACACAGTTTCACGAGAATCTGCCATATTTTTAAATATTGGATCCACCATGGATTTTTCAATTTTGACATCAAATTCGTAATCAGCAATCCCAAAAATCATAATACACACATTTAGAACAAATTTCCCCATAGCTTCTAATTATGGCCCGGTTTTTGGTCAGTTGGGCCCAGTGTGCGCCGCGCCACGCCGAGATAACAGGAACCGCCAGCGCTGCGGCCGACACGAGATGGAACTGTAAAGTGGAATATAAAGGTCTCTGCTGGAGGGAGACACTCGTTGGGAAAGTACGCGTACGCTTTTCATGTACGTCTTACGCAATAGTGAGCGTTGGACGAGAGATTCTCATGAGAAGTTGGGGCCTGCTTTGGATGGAGGTTTCCGCTCTGTTCTGTTTAGAATGTGGATCGGGTCCAGGTTTCCTAATTTCGGGGATGTCTATGAGCTATTATTTTCAAACAATATATTTTTTTCCTTGATGAGTTCCGTGTTGCCTTGATTTGGTTCGGAAGCCAAAAGAATAATTGATATTTTTGGGGATTGAGAAAATGTGTTATTTGCTTTTGTGCAAGATAGTAGACAGACATTTTACTCATGACGTGAGACGCTTAGAACTCATGATTCGTAAGAAAAATAATTTTTTTCTTTTGTCGTTTTACGTGATATTGAAAGCCAACATCTTTAAAGCAAATATCTCAATATTATTCGTATTTTCAAACAGAACAGCTATTTACTGTTGAAACATTGCAACTGACATTACTGGAGCTCTAAGAAGTTTTGTTTTATTCTGAATAAAGTATATTTACCATCAGTTTTACATTAAAACAATTAGTAAATATGTTAACATTAATACTTGACAATGACAATGACAATTTGTGGGTGAAAGTGGAACATTTCAGACTTCTCATGTCTTGAAAAAAAGCCATTTTATTACTTATGGTATGGAGTTAAAGTTCAGGAATTAATGTTATTTTATGTATTGTGACTAGTAAATCTATAATGGAGATGTAAAGGTTGAAGTCTATGACTGAAGGGTGTAGGTGGTTCAATATAGCTTGAGCTGCTTGTTTCAATGCTTACAATGACCGTCGGCACTCTGCGAAGCACTGTGTTTGAGATATACCATCGTGTTGCAGCAATCAGCCAATGTGTTTTTGATGGAAAACTCTGTAAAACGGAAAGCTTTGACCTGCTTGCAGTGCCAATAATTTGGATGCCTTATGTCCATATAGAAATTATTATTGTTTAGTATAGCCATAATTTATTGTCTAATGATAGCATTGAATGGTTTCCTAGTAGCCAATGTAGTCTTCTCACTTGTATGTGCAAGTGATCTCAGTTGCATCTTCTTGGCTAGCATGTGGGGTTTCCAAGTATGCATTTTGTCTACATGTATTCCTACTTTAACCTGCAAAATTGGTTTATTGTAAATGTTTCCGATATGACCTTTTTGTCTCCTCAAAGTGAAAGTTATATGGACTGACTTGTATTTTTAATACTTCTTCGAAAACTAGTAAAGATAAACTGTTTTTGTTAATACTTCTATTCTTCGAAAACTAGTCAAGAAAAGTACCTGGGCATCTAGTTTGAAGTTTGTGATGTATGCAATGTACGCGATATTAAGAAGTATAGACAATTATGATGCCAAATGATATAGTTACCTACAGGCTTTGTTGAAAGAAAATCCATTATTCTATCTTTAGTGAGAGCAAACATTTCCTTTCATTGCGTGGAAGAAATCCACGTAGTCGGACGGCCCTTGCACAGATAAGAAACTGGCTTCCTGGCTGCCGGGGTGAGCATCTCCGTCGATTGAGCTGACGTTCGGCCATCTACTACTGGCCAGCCGAATAGCTCTGAAGGAGGTCACAACACGATTCCCAAACCGTCAGCTCAATCGACTGAGACGCGGCTCACCTAGAACAGCCAAGTATCCAATGACTCCGGCCGTGGAAGCCTACGAGCAGATATGAAACTGTTTAGAAACGTTCGGGACTCTTTCTCTTTATACCGTTGGCTTTTAATATATTTTATTTAACTCCAAACTAGTGCACAATAGGTGTGCTATTTTAAATATTGGATGCTTAGAGCTAAGAGTGTTTTGCCCGAGAATGTGATCAATCGGGTCACACACGACGTGAATGTACTAGTGTGAACAAGGTTAAATGAACTTTTCCTTTTACGAAATAGCTGCTTTTCATTATGTAAAAGAAAAGATTAATCAATTGTTCCCTAAAAATAATGTTTAAGTTTACTTTTTTATAAATGTGCACGAACAAATAAAAATATATAATTGACAATATGGTGACCTGCCCACTACTATCCCTATTATTATTTCTCGACTTTATTCGCTTTACTCAATTTATTGGAGTATCTATCTCTAATTTATAAAAGTTTATGTGCGCTTACATAGTTATTTTAACGATGGGTATCTTCGTTTTCTTTTCGTGAGCTGAAAATCTCCGATCTTAGGAGAATTGGACGGTGAAGGTTTACATTAGTTTGGAAATGTTTTATTACTTATTTTAAATAATTCTAATAAAAATTAAACACTTGGTAATTTGTTTTACAATTGTGAGTGATATGTAGTGTCGACTGCAAAACCAATTTTATTTTGATATTTTTTTCGTATCTGTACTCTGACAAAAAAAACTCTTTATAATTTCTTTAATTTTACCTATATTTGAGGGCAATCGCCTATCTTTTTGGATAATGACACTTTTCTTTATATTTTAAATTTGTCTCTTAAAACTTAAAACATATCTTGGCCTTGCTACATTGCTTATAAAGTCCTTTATTTTATTATCAATGCTTTCCTTTACGAATATATTATGGCACACATGGCGTTGTGACAAATTTAGTGACTATTTCATTTTTTCATTGAGGAGCTCTTTAAATCACCACACTGAATTTATTCTGTGCGTATTGCTGCAATTCACGATTTAATTTTCTCACTTCGTTTAATTCTTTCTGTTCTCTTTAATAGGTTTTTAACTTACCGTTTCTCCTAGTCTCTACTAATCGTAAATACATGTCGATTTTCTACTTAATACGAACTAAAACAAACTATTTTAACATAATACTCCGACGGCAGTAGCTCCTCCTATTTGATAACTCCTACTCCGTGGCTGTTATCAAATCTATCTTAGTTCTAACTCAAAAGAATATTCCTTTCACCTACAATCAATGCTCTTCAGCATAGACGTGTTTTATGTTACTCTCCCTACTCGATGCGCTCTTGTTGCCCCCACAACCATGCACCTAGCCTTCTCTTGCCTTGAAAACAATGTTCTATGTTATTTTAATATACTTTGTTTACCACGTTTTTTCTTAATTTTTCAAACCTTATTTAGTATATTTTCATTTTCCGATGACTGGCATCCCCAATTTATCATTTTACTTTCTATCTCGAAGAAATTCCTCATATTTTAATCTATTATATTGCGTTAATATTTTTTATTTTAAAATACAAAATTCCCGTAAGGTATTTTGCTTTTTGTGAATATACACTAGTGTTATAAATAAATACATACATAAATAAATACATAAATAAATAAATACATAAATAAATAAATAAATACGTAAATAAATACAAAAATAAATAAGTAAATGTCCTTATTGATGGTAAGGCTCAGGCCATTTAGCCTGCTCTTCCGCCGGACATGTTTTCTTCGCCAAGTCAGCTTAGAACAGTTATTGTGAACTGGCTATACCCGCTACTTTGTTTGCGTGGAATATTGAATTAATTTAAATAAAAAAATTAATATAAATGAATAGAAATAGTGTGAAAATAATTATTTGAAATTTTTTGCTTTAATATTACACTGAAATAAATCTTCAACGTCTTCGATTTTACGTTTTCGCCCAGGTGGCGTACCCGCTCTGATACGTTAATCGGTTAGTGGTGCCGGGCGCGTCAACGTCCAGGGTCATTAGTCCCGTAAATGTAGTGCAGGCTTTTATCGCCGGCAGAAGGTGATCTTCCTCTAGGTTCAGCGCCGACCAACCAGGCATCTCGCACCTGTGAGGCCCCGCCCCAGCCGTCTCAATCTGTAAGCTCCCGACCGGTCTCTCGCCATGCGTGGTAGTGTAGTTCATGTAAGCGTAAATGTGTATAAACAAAGTATGAGGATAGGGCGCGGAAGGGGAAGGAAAGATCGTGCGGGGTTCGTTACCTGTTTGGTAGAGTACTGCTCCGGCATTCGCCTTGTGTGGATCGGGAAGCAACCGATCAGAGCAGCCGGCCTCTAGAATTCTCTTCCAGTCCCTCAGCGGCGCCACTCAGCCTAGACGTGTAGCTAGGGCCAAAAGGCCTGCCAGCGTGGAAGCCTAGAAACTGCCGGTGGAGAGAGCGCGGTGCCCTGAGCCGCCTAAGCCGTTCCGCCTGCGTCGCCGCTCCCGCGCGAA
>BOPP01000045.1:2819663-2845417 GCA_017312745.1 Gryllus bimaculatus
AAAAATGATTGACTTTTCTCAATTTCCGAAAAAGCAGGCTTTTTAACCAGCATGAGTCCTGAACTATTCTCCTCAACGTCCTTCACATTATCCAAAAACAAAATTTAATCAAATCGATTCAATCATTTTTTTAAATTTTGAAAATGTACCAGAGGTGTTGTGTAAACCACCCCCAAAATTTAAATATCGTTTTCGAATTCAAGAAGCCGCTACATAGCATCCAGATCACTTGGGGAATATCATTTTGGAGAAAATAGACAAACGGTTTAGCCCTAGCGTTTTTCACACATGGACAGACAGACGTTTTGCCGTCAACCCACTTTTTGGTATGAAGGACCCAGAAAACATGAACTATGATTACATAGCGGGTTAGATTTTTTTTTAATTTAGTGACTAGGTTTATCCACTTTTTCATTACCAGAGCCCTGTAATAAGAGTTTTTAGCCGAAAATTGGTCATTTTCCGTGGCAGCATTACATAAATTCCTCTTCTTAAGAAGTTCTTTCTTACCCGTGAGAAAGTAAAACTACTCAAAAACTTGTGTAAACAGGTTTATTAATTCAAAGAATTTTACAATTTTAATTAAAAATTATTTATATCAAAATCTTTAGTTTAGGTAGAAATGTAATCCGTAGCTGGGATATTCCACGTCAAATCACACAAATTTAATGAAAATTTGATCTTGAAGTTCCAGATTTTAAATTGATTTCTGCCAAAGAAATAAGAAAAATAGGAAACACCTGTTTTTAATTTTTTCTCAAGTATTATTTTTCGACATGATATTAATGTTTAAAATTTCGACACAATGCGTTGCTACAACTAATAATTTTTAATTTGTGTTGAAATTGTACAGAAATTAAATGTTTTGTGACATTAACATTGTGTGATTTTAAAGAACAAAAGATGTTTTCATTTTATGTATGTATCGAGTTCATTAAATTAAAAAAATACCTACTGCGTTTTTATTTTTTTAATTACTCCGAACTCTTGATCTCAAATCTCAATCTTAAAAATTAGAAAAAACTATCACTGAAATTTCTGAAATATTTCACATAAGATACATGTGGTTATTGAAATGATTCTGAGAAATTAAATATAAAAGAAATGTCTGTTTGCTGTTTTGTTGTATTGTTCAGCGTTCTTAAAAATAGATACAAAAGGTTCTTTACATTATCATCAATCGTCTTATATGTCATCTTGGGTATATTAATAGGTTTCTGCCAGGATTGAAGGCTAGCTTTTATTAGAAATTTTACAGTTGCTCCCCCTCCCTACGTCGCATGGTCCCTTTCCAAAAGACGTTGCGAAGCGAAGAAATGCCATTAAGCATTTGCATTTCAGACACCTTTATGGAAGTATATTCTCGCATTATTTTGTAATACTAAGAACTGACTCCATCCGCAAAATATATTTTTTTTATTTTTAAATTCTTTACTTTCTCTGAAATATAGCATAAAAGGGTGCAGAGTAGCTAAGACATTTACAATATTCACAGCAGTGAATATTGGATAACATCTTAAAGTACAAAATAATTTTTTTAAAGTCACACTGGTCAATGAGAACTCGTAGCGACAAAATTTAGTTTTATCTCTTGAGCAGAAGACAGCAAACAACGGGCGAAGACAGCAGAAAAAAACAGAAGAAAAACTTACTCAGTCAGTTTCTTTACTACTCGTATCCGGAGATATGTTAGGGTGGCCAGGACAAGCGGAAATCGTTTATTCATTATTGCCACTGGCCAACCTATTTGCGCCATTAATGAGTATGGTCGATTTTCACTTTCATGAATCAGCTTCACTTTATTCGTCACGAGAAGGAATTTAGAAAACCAGTTTCTCAATGCACATAGCTCTTTTTGACGGCAACCAGTCAATTGTCAACTTCTCAAGATTTGTGGTTGTAACACCCTAAATGTGCACTTCTTCTGCAATTATAGATTTTCATCTTAAGAAAATAATTGTAATACCATAAAGTGTAGTGTGTGTTTTCCCTCGTAAGATGGCGATGATCTTCCCCGATGGATAGCGAGATCCTACATAAGGTAGCGTGGTTTTCCTCAACCAAGTATCTCCTACCAGCGATACACAGTTCTAACCGGGACAAGCTCCGTGCTCCCGACCGACTTCCTGGCATTTCTGGTAGTTTAGCTCATGTATAAGTGTGTGTATGGGGTGAGGGTAGGACAAGGAAGAGGAAAGAAAGATCGCGCGCGGTCCATAGCCCGTTTGTTAGGGTATTGCTCTGGCATTCGCCTTTGTTGATCGGAGAAACAATGAAAAAATACCGATCAGAGCAGCAGGCCGCAATAATTCTCCTCCAGATAGCCACCATACTCGACCTAGCTATCAAGCAAGTCTCCAAAATCCTGTCACCGTCGGGATTCTAACCTTGAACCTCCCGGTCAGAGGCATTGCTGTGACATCAATTGGTGCCCTGAGCCACCTCTCGCAGTGCGGAGGCTATAGAGAGCGTGCGACGCTTTGTGTCCGGTTCGCCGCTTTCGATTGTTTCGTAGGCGGAAACCCCTCTCCTGGGCGCCGCTAGCCGCTGCATTAGGAAGCGCAATTCCTGGCTGCTCCTTTGGGGAAGCTCTTTGTTATGCACAACGCGTGCCGCGTCTGGCAACGTAGTAACGATCTCTCAGTGAATCACGGCACAATTTTGAGGCGTTCAAGCACCATACTTACTCGTTTTTGCACTCCCATTGTATAATCCTCTCATTTGATGGCTGCAACCCGTTGCATAATGATACTCATTATGACACAAATTTCATTATGTTATAGGTTCTTGACCAATCACGCAGAAGTTTAAAAACTAAATATTGACATTTAATTTATCTTTGAGAATCTTTCAATTAAATGTTACGTTCTGTTCTGTTCGTTTTGGGGTAGTGCAGTGGCAAACCCCAGCCAGGGTAGGATGGGGAACTGACTAGGGACGGGCCTTGGCTGAATCTTGCATGTCAACTGCCACTAAACGATTCAGTGTAAGATATCAAAAAATTTAGAAGCAAAGAATAGAATAAACATGTCCACGTACTTACGTAGTACCTGGTAGTACGTATAAAAATAACGTTTGCCGTTCCATAGAACATATACTTGGTACCGCAAATAATTTATTTTAGACTTACATTTCTAAACATTATTCGTCGTATTACTTCCCTTAAGCTACCGTTTCTCAACAAATGATTTTTATTAATAATTAGGTGCAAAAACAATATGTCATTTCCTTTGGTTGTGACACAATATAAAATCAGTCATTTTTGATAATGATAAATGTGAAAACTATTTGCTTAGTTAAAAGAATTATATTCTCCAAGATTATTGAACGACCGAACTAAAATCACACCCTATTCTATTGAAATTTACAGAAAATTATATCTTTCTCTTCAAAATGCATTCATCATTGTATTTTTTTCATTACTTTACTAACATTTTCTTGTAATTTTCTCCAAAGCTTTACTTATATATTGTATTTAGTGAAATAAAGACGTTAAAATAACTTCAATGCATTTCCTTCAATACTGAAAATTGTAACAAAAACTCTAATTTTCTATTCATTATTCCACTGCTCATATTCGCTGTTTTGTTTCTCACTAAAACTTCTTTGGTAAACCACCTTAAAAAGACAAGATTGCAAGGTGACTTGTGTGTTCTTGTGTGTTCTTGCAAGTCTCTCCGCACAATCAAGTGTTTTATCACATGGAGCTCTCAGAAGATACTTAAAAGTTATTGGGGTGATTACGAGAAACAGAAGAGTGCAACGGGCTCTGCACAGCTAAGACAAATGCTACCGATTTACACATTATAAAAAGATATTATATATAATATATTATAACTATTATATAGAATATAACTGTAATAATATAGGAAATATTAACGATCTATTTATTACTATTTTATGTTCACCTTCCGTTAGGTGTGCCTATTAAAACGGTTTCTTTATTTTTACCTAGCTGTAACGGCTAATTATTCTCGAACAAATTATTTTCTAGGGAAGTTTGTTGCATGTTCAATAAAATTTATTTATATGTGTGTGAGATCGCAAAGCCCCTCTTTAGCAAAGCACGGGTGACCTATTTTCGATGATTATGAATTGGTTATTAGTATACAGTTATTTTCTCGCCCTCACGCACGCCCTCACAATTTTTTTAACTTAGTGGTTGTTTCTGCGAACGTCAGCGTAATCTTCTTTATTTATAATTCACCATTACCTTGTGGCTGCCTCTCCTGGCTAATACTCATAACTATCCCAATCAACACAATAACATAGAAACACTAAACACTATACTCTGATAACAAAAAATATTCACAATCATATTCACAAGCAGCAATTACTAAAAAGCGATTGATACAGCGCGCATAAGTTCCCTTGATTTTAATATTTGATTGGCCATTTTAAGAATGGATGTTTAAATGTTTTCCCCACATTCCAATTCAAAGATTTGTCTCATAATTCCAAGTCCAAAAAAAGTTGAAATCGTCTCTTCACTTTCGTTGAGTTCTGAAGCTGCCTTACACATCTACCCTCACACGTCGCGAACATCCAGGAACGTCATAACATCCAGGACCATCAACTTTGTATTTATCCTCCAACATCCACCAGTAATGACCAAAATACCTCACTTCGACATACCATCACAATGACTTCCATCCTCCATGCTCGCCCTGCCATGTCTACCGGCCTTCTCTTCACGCACTTATGCTTTCACGAAAAAGTTTCACTCAAAACAATTGTCATCTATTGTGTTTGTCATTGACTTACTGTTTGTCTAATGTTTTCCATCCCAATTTCTCTTGCATATGCTTATATTTCTATTCTTAAATTAAATATATATTATTCCCATTAGTTGATTAGCATTTAATGTCCTTTAAGCGTCTCTTTATTTACTTTGGTATCTTTACTTACACTAGGTTGTCAAAATGTTTTGTTCATTTTACTTATGACAAAATATTATAATTGCTTTTGAATCTCTTCAACAACTATTATAAGCTTGTTTTTGATCAGCCTAAAATTTATTTTATTTCCGGTGTGTAATTACACAGTTTCTCAGCTTTGACGAAGAAATAAATAAATAACGCTACATTCCCGAATACCTCTCTTGTTTTGGTAAACATGCCGCATTTCCTCTTTATTAAATCCAATTTCTTTATCATATTTGACTAGTCCGTTTGGACCGTCAAAATACGGATGAATAGTTTACCAGTGAAACGAAGCAATTGGCTTACAACTGAAGAGATACGTTCTGAACTTCACAATAATTGATCACATATTTTACTTCTTTCAATTATCAATTGCTTATATCCTGTATTTTGTTCTAACTTAAATGCAACCTGAGTTTGTGAGTCAGGATTTAGTGGTGGGAGTCATTAACGCGCCCAGAAAATGAGTTTTGTGCAAACGTTAATGCTGCTTTCGTGCCGCCAAGCACCTGTGTACGACGGAAAGCATGCACCACAATGTGCAGGCGCATTTCCTATGCATGACGCCAGGCTTCTCGACAAAACAAGCCTCTGTTTATTGTAACGAAAAAAATATCAATATTTAAAATATACTTTACTACAACTTTTATTACCGAATCTGATGGTCACTTATGATAATTGACTTATTCAAATGGAGTTAAATAAATTTGAATGTATGTGAAAGTCAAAAGGGTTGTGATTATTCAATGTATAAAATAAATACTTTTCAAAATACTGTGGTCAATACATAATATGGATACTTGCGTTTCAAAATAAAATGCAAATATTACAGGCAAATCTAAGGCAATCTACATGAATGTGCGCGCTTCGACACAATCGGTACGGTGAAAGGTTTTATTTAAAATTACTCCAGTTCTTCTCTGTAAATAAGCAGGAAATATACGTGTTTCGTAACAAATTCCATGACATAAAAATGTTGAATATTTCGAAACTTAAATCTTCATTGACATCATTCAATGACGTCAGGAACATCACCAGCAACGCACTATCTGTAATATTTCCGATTTTGCTACGCTCTTTTTTATTTTCAACTCTATACTGTACCTTACTTTATATCTGCAATTCAAATCCTCATAAAGTGGTCGATGACGTATTTGGCGGTATAAAACTACGATGGATTTGTAAGACTTACACCCTTCGTTGAATATATTCTAGAACAGTATCCTTAGTTACATTCTTTAAAAGGGCCCTACTCAAAATATTCTGTCCTGTGTTGTCTTTGAAAATAATGTTGGAATTCAAGGCATTCACGTTCAAAATTAGCAAATATAGTTAATAGCTAACTCCTTTATCCACTCACACCATTGTAATACTTCATAACTGTTCGGAATTATCTACTCTTTCATTCTTACCATTGTGAAATGATACGAATTCATCACTTCTGCTGACGAGCTGTGATTTCGTCAACATTATTATTATTGTGAATAGTATAAATAGCAACAAATTGTGTGGCTTGTACATTAAGTGCCATTGCCACCTACTTTGTAAAGCCAAAAATCTTGAATTTACTAATCTTTATTTTCTTGGAAAGAGTTCAAAAGAGTATCCGGAATATTCTTATATAATTTGACAACAATGACCAATTGTGCTTTCGCCTCCCGGAAAGAGGATTCGCTACGAACCTAAAATGCGTCGCGAGTACTTAGTTATCGCAAATTCCTGTCGCTTATGCAGAAGACACATCGAAATGTTCACCGGGAGAGATGGTTCAGGACAGCAACGTCCTCTGACCGGGAGGTCCTATGTTCGAGTTCCGACGATGACAGGATTCTCGACAGAAACTTGTCAGCTAGATCCAATTCAGTCGCTGTCTCGAGAAGAATTCTAGCGGCCGGGGGTTCTAATCGGTATGTTTCCGTCGTTTCTCCGATCAACACCAGGCGAATGCCGGAGCAGTGCCCTAAAAAATAGAGCCACGAACCGCGCGCGATCATTTCTACATATTTCTTGTCCTAACCTCACTCCTTACTTACACACACACACACACTAACATGCACTACACTGTCACACTTACCACTCCCGAATGGGACGGTTTCCCGCTGGTGGGGATACCTGGTTAGGGGAAACCCTAGACAACGGTAGATCGTCGCTGGAACTCGCCATCTAGTGCGGGAAGACCTCCTCCACCTCCCGACGAAAACACATGTAATACACTTACGGGACTATTGGCCTTAGTAGTTAGTGGATTCACTAAGAATTAATCAACCAACCAACCAATCAATCAATCAATCAATCAATCAATCGAATTGCACAGGAACACTAACGCTGCCGTCTGGTCGAAAAGAGCAATCGAGAGAAACAGATTCACCAACGGTTTTCTTCATTGCACGTTGCACTAAGAACGATATGAGACGAGATTACAGGAAACTCTGATCCTACGTATCCGTGATCACTGATACTAAAAGGAGAAAACGCCTTGGTGTCACATTGACTCGACACCAGTAGCTGCTAACAGAGAAAGATGTGTAATCGAGAAATAAAATGTGTTGACAAAATAAATTGTTGGCATTAATATTGAAGGATTCAGACTGATTTCCTTGCCGCCAGTTATAAATAAGTTTACCCACCAAGTAATGGTAAAATCTGCCAACCGGCCACAAATTTTTTACAGGAATCCGGGGTATCAAAAAAGAAAATTTAATGAAGTGTCGGTCTGTTTGCCTCAAATTTGCGACTACTATGTTGCTTATAATTCAATAAACTCGTAAATATAGCAGGTTTTACATTGATGATCCGTGTATTTTACAATTTGAATATACGAAATATTATCTTTAGAAACAGTAAAGCCATTTTTAATATTTTATTAAGAAATAACTGCTACATTTTATTATTCTACATGTTGTGCATCAACCCAATGGGACACAGGAACAACATCAACCATTAAAGGACGCAGTGCAATGGCGTCGGACCTAATAGGGGAACACCCAATACGGAGGCAGAGCATCACCGGGACGGGGACATCGCTCATTGCGAAATACTCCTAATGTCATCAGCTCGCAGCACCCATCGTCGCCCGTCGCTGCGACGCCGCAGGCAGCAAGCGAGGAAGCAGCGCTGCCACCGGAGGGGGCGCCGGGGGGGGGCGTCGCGACGCATGGCGCGGCGCAGGCCCACGCAGCGACGCAAAAAGCGCAGCACACCGAAGAGAGAGAAAGGATGGAGAGAGGACTCACAGCGAGCCAAGAGGCGCAGCCCACTTGACGCTTAAGAGAATACCTGTCACTCGCATCACGGTTCGCAGGCTCAGCCTCTTCAGGATGGGTTGCAGCTTTGCGAGCTCGATATCTCGAGCTCCAGAATGAGAGGAGACGAGCGAAAGTTGCTGCTGGTTGCAGTCGCCTCTCCATGAGCATACGGAGCCGCCACTCCCCAAGAGAGCTCCTGTGCTGTTAAGATTTTTGCTTCGTCCGATTCGCCTCAGCTTTCGTCGTCGAACACGCTAGTTCCCGTTATGGTATTCTTTTAAGACGGGGACCTGCGCACGCTGCAGGTAGGAGAAGCGGCCAGGGAGATTCCAGCTTGCTTGAACAACTAGCACGTCGTTTCCTGCACTCGGTATTTTTGGTCTCCATAGGTGTATTGGAATGGTCAATCATTAGACACGTCTATGTTTTCTCAAGTATTCCTGTTCCACTGGAATGCCTCTGCTTTCCTCTAATCGATTCTCTTTCATTGTCGTCCTCCTCCTCCTCATTTCGTCAGTTTTCTTCCATTGTCTTCCTCTGCTTCTTCCTAGTTTTCCTCATGACTGGATGTCTTCGTTTCTTCTTTAAATTCTTCTCATATGGCCAATTCTATTTCTTTCATGACTTCTCCTTTCGACTTCTTTAGATTTCCACTTTGGGGTGTGTGCAACTTTTATTTTCTCTCAGCCATCCGTCTTTCTCTCCCATTCTGATTGACATCTAGTTTTATTTCTTCTATACGACTTTTGTCCAACATCTTGTTGGTGTGTTGGGTCATGTTCAAGATGCACTCGTCTGCAGTTCGTTATAAGACATACAGAAGCGTTTTGAATTTTACTTGGAATCAACTGTTGAGAGTTGAACGATTGTGATATAAGAGGAATGTCACTTGCCAGATGTTAATTCAGCCAGCGTTATGTTTAAGTTGGAATTTAGGTTCCTCAGATGGCACGCCATTACCGCGGGAATTGGCAGTCGAGTAAATAGGACAGCGTTGGAAATAATCTTTGGCGCAGTTCTCTTGTGAAGACGCGTTGGAGGTGCGTTTTCCATACTCCAGTTGAGCAAGTGACGGCTTTAAGACCAATATCCATTGCCTGATGGTGCACCAGGGTCTCAGGGTACTTTTCGGTGCCTGGCAGATCTCTCCTGATGTTTCTACGGATACAGCTTTGAACACCCGTCCTTGCGGTTCCCGTATCTAGGAAGTGACGTGATTGTAACATTTTCATTGTTAGCTGTTAAAGGTGATGTTTAAGAACATGTTATTTTATTTATACGACTACAAAGGTCTGAAATGACAGATACTTTTAAAATTTCTAAATAATATTCATGTCCTTTTCATTCTTCAATTAGCAGTCCATTTAATTGATGGTTTCCATCGCGAACAAAATATATAGTCTATATTTATTTTAGCGTTTTATAGTCTTACCACTATCTGCAAATTCTAATGATATTCCTATGTCACCACTTGGAGACGTTAATGGCATAAAAACCCATATTGAATATATTTATTCCTAAAGCTTATTATATATAAGGATGAAATATAAATAGATTTTGTCGAAGAATATTATTTGTCAATAAGTAAGGTTTTAAACGCCGCAACAAGCTCTAATCTCTCGTCTCTTTATTATTTTTTGTCTGTAAAATTAACACTCGTGCAGTAGGTCCGTGCTACTCTTGTGGCCTTCTATAAGTGGAATCCAAAACGTACTTACGAACGCCCCGCCCCCCAATCCAGTCAAAGGGTAGGCGCCATTGACCCAACTGGTGGTGACCGGGCGAGCCGGGCACGTGGGGTGCAGCAAGTGCCTCCAGTCGCAAATGCAGCAGGGGGAAGGTGTTGCGTAGCGCGAAAGCAATTCTGGTGGGGCGGTTCAAGTTTCTATTTTTGTTCATTCAATTTTCCCCCTACAGTAACCGTGCAGAGGTGGGCATTGATTCATTAAGCTTATGCAGCTGGTTTAGGGCACATCTTAAAATACTAATTAAAAACTATCGTATATACCAACAATAACTATTTAAAATTCCCTTCTCGGGCGTGAGAGGTATACATAGAGGTGGCAAGATATCTTGAATTGGAAGTTCTTAAGTTCTTTGTTAATATGTCCTTCTTTTTCGATTTTTCATTCACACTCATATTTATACTTAATCTATTCTATTTACAAACTCTTTCATACTGCCAATCACACAGCACTACACTTCACTCTTCACTAGCGGAACCTGACAAACGTTCTACCTTTCATCTCCCTCATTCTCCTTTCCTCTCTCTGTCTCTCCCTCTCCGTCTGTCTCTTCCCGTGTCCATTGGTTTTCTCTGTCCCTGTCTCAGTGTCTGCCTCTGTCCCTTTGACTCTGCCCCTCCCACTCCCTGCCTCTCCCTTTCTCCCTTAAGCTGTCTCTCGCTGCACCGACCTCGGCCTCGTCTTGCACCACCCGGCAACGCTCAGCGACAATGAAGCTCAATTTGACAGGAAATTGAATAAAAAAACGAAGCTCAGTTTTATTCTGCGGCGCCATCTAGTGAAATTACAACAAAATTACCAGTACATAAACCTTTTGGGTGAAAAATACGTACATGTGATAACTTTCATGAAGATCAGTTATACGGTGTCGGAATTTACCGTACTTATACCTACCAACAAATATACGATAAGTTTCTTCGCCACGATGCCGACGTCACTCAAGCAGGGCGAGGGGGGGGGTCCTATCCGAGGCGGGCGCGGGCGGCGCGCCGCACACTACCAACAGAGAACCGCGGGCGACGCAACGCGCCATTCGTCTTCATTTCCGGTCGCAGGCGACGCGGCCGGCGCCGCGAAACAAACGCGCTCGCACCAGCCGCACCAGCGGCGGCCCGGGAGGGGGAGGGGGAAGGGGAGGACTGGAGCGGGAAGGAAAGGGGGAGCAGCGATGTGGCAGGGAAACACGAGGTATGATTGGTTGATTGTTAGTGATTCCGCCCGCGTCAAATACTAGGATCATTAGTCACGTATGTGTATTGCGTGTTTGTTTTGAGGGATTTGTGTACGGGAGGGTGAAATGGTGAGATTCGGCGCCGGCCTACCATGGGCTAGCGGGGTTTTTCCAAACAGGTATCTCTCACAAGCTGTGCTCCACCCCAGCCACTACAAGCTCTACGATGTCGGTATGTGTTGTAGTGTAGTCAATGTTGGTGTGTGTGTCAGGTTAGGCCAAGGAAGAGGAAGGAAAGATCGCGCGCAGTCTGTGGCCTGTTTGTTATGGCACTGCTCCGCCATTCGCCTAGTGTTGGTCGTAGAAACCACGGAAAACATCAGAATATAGCAGCTGGACGCCGGAATTCTTCCCCATACGGCTGAATTTGACCCAGCTATGCAGCTAGTCTCGAAAATCTTGCCACCGTCGGGACTCGAATCTACGACCTCTCGGTCAGGAGGACTGTAGAGACAGCAGGTGATGCCCTGATCCATGTCTTCCGATGTAGGTACATAGGTAAAGTGGAGGGGAGCAACGAGAGCGGGGAGATCAAGCGTCAAGGGTGAAGGGGTGGGCAGCGTAAACAGGAGGGACAGGATGGAGGGGAGGGTGTTGGGGTGGAGAGCGACGAGTAATATCGACCTTCCTCGCATATTGACGTGTATGGTACCTTCTCTTCTCTCCATCTACTGGGGAGGTGCTCTGCCAGCTCCCGAGCAAAAACATGCACTACACTTGCGGACAAATGACCGTATCCGTGTACGCCCCCGGAATCATAAAAGAATTAAATCCAATCATGAAGCCATCACCGGGAGGCGGAGGGTGTCGGGGTTGGAGCGGTGTAGTGAGGTGGCGGTGACCTTCCCCCACTGGATGGCGAGATCCGTGGCGTAGGGGTAAGGGGGTAGGGGTAAGGAGGGAGGGTGCGGCGTGGGCGGGGCGGGGCGCGGGAGGAGAGGGCGAGTCCGTTGCCAGCGCCGGCGGTGGAGGGCGTAAGGAATCGCAGGGTGGTCGTTTGGCGGTGCAACGCGCTGGCGCGGGTGGAAACCCCGAGGGAGGGCGACCGCCGTGAGGAGGCGTCTGGGGACCCGAGTGGAAGCGCAGTTGTCTCAGTTGCCGCAAGATGTCGCGCAATGACTGATGCTGAGGCACGCAGGAAACACGCTGAGGGAGGCGCAGCTCTCCATTGTTTCCAACCGCCGCACAGAGGGAAACTAATTGTGATAAAACAGCACGTACTGTCTCCCCCGTGTTTTCACACGAAATTAAGCGAGAAGTACTCAAATGTTCATAAAAATATGCCTGATCGTATTTCAAAATCTATATTTAAGGAACATATCTATTTAAGAGAAACATCTCTATCTTTTGTATTTTAGTTTTAGGAAGACTCCGTAAAAATTTCAAACTTTTGTAATTTTCGAAAAATCAGAGTTTTTAAAGAACATAAGACGTATATCATTCTCTTCAACACTCTTCATACTATCCAACAACAAAATGTTATAAAAAATGATGAAGCCATTTTTTCTGAAAATTTGGAAAAAGTCCCGTGGGCTTAATTTAAAATACCCATCAAAGTCCAAATATCGGTTCCAAATTCAAGAGCCCGTGACATGATCCAGATCGATTAAGGAATATCTATTTTGGAAAAAGTACGCTGAACAGCTACCCGCTAGCGTTGTTCATAGGCAGACGGGCAAAGAAACAGACGGACAAATACTGACTTATTGCTGTCATTCGATTTTTCGGTGTCAAGACCCTCAAAACATGGATTCTGGCATCAATACGTGTCAGAGGATTTTCTTTCCAAAATTTAGCAACTGTATTTATATTTTTTTCGTTACCCGGGCCCTGTAATAATTTTCTGCACACAAAAAAAGTTTATTTTCGTGCAGTTTTTTCTGTACTCCGCAGCGAGAAAGTAATGACTGACTGCGCAGAGCGCGCGCGGACCTTTGGTGATTGGACCACCCTCGAAACACTTGCCTGCTAGATCGACAGCTAAATGAGTCAGCGAGAGATCTGGTATTCGTTAGCGATATGTTTACTTTTTGAAGAATTCATGTTAGGTTTATTCAATTCCCATTCGTGGAGCACGATTTCTGTAAAGAAGGAACGACTGGCAGCAGTGGTTTAAACACTGCTGGACTCTTCGTTTGTAAACGCAACTCATCAGAACAATCAAAATGTAAATATTATGAATATTCCGATATTCCACCAACATTTCAAATTTTATTTCATCAAATATAATATATTACATGTTATCATAATGTACTGATTGTTCGTGTTTTCTTTTTGTTTGTTTTGGTAAGCTTCATATGTCTTATATTGAGTATTCTTATTTTTATCTTCTATAATTATTAATTATAATTGTTTTATATATAACCGATATGTAATCTGTCACGTATTAAGCCTTTTTGCTTATTTTATGTTTGCAACGCCTTGTTTTAGCCTGATAATCGGGAAGAAAAAAGTATCCTTAAACCGTTGCAAACTCTGATTATTAAATTAGTACACATACACATGATCCTATTTCATTTATGAACACAATATATTTCCTATAGGAAAAGATTGTTCTGTCCTGAAAAAAATAGTCAAAAAATTAATGCGTATATATTGTAATAGTAACAGACCTTCAAGATACCAAATATATTTGCTATAATATGAGTAAAAAATCATATATTTCTGTGACCTAAAAACAGATTGCTAACTCAAAATCTCACAATCATAATATATTTTGAAGACATTTATAGTATTTTAAGACTGAATATAATATACTTTAATTTTTATTGTATTGTGAACATACATCAGTCTTTATTTGATATAAAAATGTATTAGGTTTTGTCACAAAACAAAAAATATTGATGCACGAATGTCTAAAATAGTTAGGAAGACAGATAATACAGATAGATAATAATTATTTTATTAATTTAAATGAATGCACATGCACTATATTGTTGGTTGTAGCTATCAATTTATTAAAACATCCAAATTGCCCAAAGCAACAATGATTTCGAAGTGTAGACCGTGGACTCCGGAGTCCCCACTCCCTTTGGTGAGGCACGGCCGCATTCACACCTTGCAATGGCGGGGGTCAACAGCCCCTTGAGTTGAATTCCTGGAAGACGTCGTGGCGGTGTGTGGGGCGGTCTCCTCCGCCCCACTGCCGATGGCCCCTTGGCAGCCGCCCAGCGCAATCACGGCCTCCCAGATGGCCCGCGCTGCCAGCGCAGTCTTCTGGGGCCGTCTCTGGCGCAGAGAAGGCGACGAGTAGTTGAAGGAATTGCCCATCTGCGGTGCCTCTCACCGCGAGGTCTTAGGTCCGAGTCCCGGCGGGGACAAGATTTGCAACACTAGCTTGTCAGCTATGTCCATTCAGTCGCTAACTGGAGAATTAAGCGCCCTGCTCTTCCAATAGCTAGTTTCCGCAGTTTTTCCGATCAATATTGGGTGCATGCCGGAGCAGTACCCTATGAAACGGGCCACGGATTGGGTGCGATCTCTCGTTCCTCTTCCTTGTCATATCCCTCCCCTTACTTACACACGTACACTAACAAGCACTACACTACCAGACATGCCGGGAGACCGGTCGGTAGGTTAGAACTTGCCCCGGCTGGAGATATGCTCTGCTGGTGGGAGATATCTGGTTAGTAAAAACCTCGCTAGTCGACGGTAGGTTGGCGCCCGGTCTCGTCATCCAGCCGGGAAAGATCACCGCCACCTCTCGAGCAAAAACGTGCACTGCACTTACGGGACTAATGACCTCCGAACTTGAAGCGCCCGGAATTACTAACAACCAACCAAAGAATCAGTTCTTCCACGCCTTTTCAATCGTTGAAATCGTTGGACCGACGAGTTGCCTTGTAGTTCACTCTTCTCCCGTTCACGAATTTACAATGCTAGTGTATCAATGTTTTTATGGGTCAACAAAATAAATCATTTCTTTTAAACTTTAGACTATTTTCCCACCATAACAGTGACAGTTTTTTGCCGTTTTAATATAATTTTTTCTCTGGAACATCTCCAAAGACTTTACAGAAAAATATTTTTGTCTTTTGTGTTACCATCGACTTTTTCCACGTTTTAAATTCCTGATTGGTACGGTTCCACCGAATGATTCAGACTTCTTTGTTGCCATGTCTGGTCCGTGGTGGCACTAGTGTACTTAGTAAATAGATTTCGAGAGATGGAATCGCAGACTTCTGCGAAGAATCATTCGTGCAACTTTCTAAAGTGATGTATATTAAAGAATTCATCTGTAAACTACGATTTAATGCACATTGAAAACATATTAACCACAACAGCCGTAGTTATGTAAAAATAACCACTCAACTTATAAACATTGCATGATTAATTATGTATCTTTCATGCATTTATATTTGTGCGTCCATGTGAAAAGAGAATTTGGGATTAATTGGAGAGTTTGAAGTAAAATATATTATTGACGGATTAAACGGTCCATAAACACATATTATGTTCGTTTTTTTAGTGAAAATTCTATGATTTATGAAAATTTAATTACATTATTTATGAATTTCCTTTTTCTCGAGATTTTCAAAGAGTTGTCTCGATAGTTGCGTTCCACCAATCACAGCGCAGATAGCGCCACAATTAGGGAACGATTTGTAACATGACTTCAACGATTCGCCGAATCGATCTGGAAAGTAATCATACTACCGGTTCAACCGCCACTCGAGTCACTAACCTGCCTCACCGCCAGTCACTGTCACTGGTTGTGATAGCTCAGAACCGTTGCTTCTCTGACAGGGAGGGGGAGGTTCCTCACACTATCAAGATAGGTCGTATTCAGCCGCCATCTTGAGGAGAACTCTAGGGACCGGTTGCTAAGATCGGTATTTTTCCTGTTTTCTCGAATCTATATCACCGAGAAAATGACTCAGGCCATCAGTTGATATCTCTGTAGTGCTTCTGATCGGAAGATGTTTATTTCCGGACTCGATGGTTGCTGGATTTTCGACAATTGCTTGTCATCAAGGTCGAATTCAGTCGCTGTCTGAAGGAGAATTTTAGCTTCCGGCTGCTCTGATAGGTAGTTTTCTCCGACCAACACCAGACGAATGCCGAGGCAGTGCCCTAACAAACGGGCCACGGTCCGTGCGCAATCTTTCCTTCCTCTTCCTTGTCCTATCCCTACCTCTTACTTACACAAATTTTCTCATACATACTCTACACTACCACACATCCCGGAAAAAGGTCGAGAGTTTCTCTACAAAGTAAATCTTTCACCCATCAGTTTATCATAACTGATGGAGCTTCAGTCGCTTTTTGCACTCTTATCATTTCTATTCATTCATATGTTGTACATTTTCCCCTTTCATTCTTGCTAATATTTAAAAAAATACTTTACTTTAAAGATCCACGTTTATTAATAACTAACTGAATGTTATTTATCATTGTTATTTAGTGAAATAAAATGAAACTGCTATTCGTTTCTATGACTTCATTTTACGCTTTGAACTACAGTAGGAACCCACGTAGATCAAAGAACTAGATGCTTAAAGATGTTCTACGGGCAGGCTGGGGCAGGGTTGCGAGTGTGTTGTTGATTCTGTCGATCTGTGCCTAGTTTCCTTTGAAGTATACTTTTGTTTTGTAAGACGATGACTTTTTTGTGCTGCGTGTATGATAAAGTGTAATATATTCTAGGCCTACCGAAAAGTAATGCTTCTCAATTAATGAACAGTTAAGTTTAATTGCAATGCATGAGTGGTGAAAAAATATCTGTAGTTGAGTAGGTGACATCGTGATGCAAACTGCTTCTTGTCAACATTTTCTGATGATGTAGCAAGACCACATTCCGCAGTGAATCCATTAGGCGGTTGCTGTGCTCCCGAGGTTTGGCAGCGCCCGCTGGCTTTCGCCGGGCCATAAATCGCGCCCGGAGCCGTCGCCCCCCCCCCCGCCAGGCACAGAAGGATTTCACTAAGTTTTTTCCTTATTTTCTTTCTATACGACCTTTGTCCAAACATTCTGTGTTTTGGTTGTTGGGTCCATGTTTCAAGATGCATCGTCTGCAGTTCGTTTTAAAGACATACAGAAGCGTTTTGAAATTTATTTGGAATCAACTGTTTGAGAGTTGACGATTGTGTATAGAGGGAATGTCCTTTGCGCCAGATGTTAATTCAGCCAGCGTTATGTTTAATGTTAAGTTTAGGTTCCTCGATGGCACGCCATTCCGCGGGAATTGGCAGTCAGTAATAGGACGCGTTGCGAAATAATCTTTGGCGCAGTTCTCTTGTGAAGACGCTGGAGGTGCGTTTCCAATACTCCAGTTGAGCCAAGTGACGGCTTTAAGACCAAAATATTCCATTTGCCTGGATGGTGCCCACGGGTCTCATGGGTACTTTTTCGGTGCCTGGCAGATCTCTCTGATGTTTCTAAACGGATACAGCTTTGAACACGCCCCCCGTTTCTTTTGGGCCGGGTTTCCGTATCTAGGAAGTGACGTGATTGTAACATTTTCATTGTTGAGCTGTTAAAGGTGATGTTTTAAGAACATGTTATTTTAATTTATAACGACTACAAAGGTCTGAAATGACAGATACTTTAAAATTTTCTAAATAATATTCCTGTCCTTTTCATTCTTCAATTAGCAGTCCATTTAATGTGATGGTTTCATCGCGAACAAAATATATAGTCTATATTTATTTTAGCGTTTTATAGTCCTTACCATCTGTCTTGCAAATTTCTAAATGCATTTCTATGTACGCACTCTTGGAGACGTTTAATGGCGTAAAAAACCCATATTTGAATATATTTAATTCCTAAAGCTTATTATCATATAAGGATGAAATATAAATAGATTTTGTCGAAGAAATATTATTTGTCAATAAGCTAAGGTTTTTAAACGCCGCCAACCAAGCTCTAATCTCTCGTCTCTTTATTATTTTTTTGTCTGAAAAATTAACACTCGTGCAGTAGGTCCGTGCTACTCTGTGGCCTTCTATAAGTGGAATCCAAAACGGTTAGTAGCTTACGAACGCCCCGCCCCCTCAATCCGTCCAAAGGGTAGGCGCCATTTGACCCAAACTGGTGGTGACGGGCGAGCCGGGCACCGTGGGGTGCAGGCAAGTGCCTCCAGTCCAAATGCAGCAGGGGAAGGTGTTGCGTAGCGCGAAAGCCAATTCGGGTGGGGCGGTTCAAGTTTCTATTTTTTGTTCATTCAATTTCTCCTATCAGTAACCGTGCAGAGGTGGGCATTGATTCATTAAGCTTATGCAAGCTTGGTTTTAGGGCACATTTAAAATACTAATTAAAAACTATCGTATATATCCAACAATAACTATTTAAAATTCAGCATTCTCGGCGTGAGAGGTATACATAGAGGTGCAAGTATATCTTGATTGGAAGTTCTTAAGTTCTTTGTTTAATATGTCCATTCTTTTTCGATTTTTCATTCACACTCATATTTTATACTTAATCTATTCTATTTACAAACTCTTTTCATACTGGGCCAATCACACAGCACTACACATTCAATCTTCACTAGCGGAAACTACAACGTCTCTTACCTTTCATCTCCCTCATTCTCGCTTTCCTCTCCTCTGTCTCTCGCCTCTCCGTCTGTCTCTTCCCGTGTCTTGGTTTTCTCTGTCCCTGTCTCAGTGTCTGCCCTCTGTCCTTTGGACCTGCCCCTCCCACTCCCCTGGCCTCTCCCTTTACTCCCTTTAAGCTGTCTCTCGCCTGCACCGACCATCGCCTCGTCTTGCACCACCCGGCAACGGCTCAGGCGACAATGAAGCTCAATTTGACAGGAAATTGAATAAAAAAAACGAAGCTCAGTTTTATTCTGGCGGCGCCATCATAGGTGAAATTACAACAAAATTACCAGTATAAACTTTGGGTGAAAAAATACGTACATGTGATAACTTCATGAAGATCAGTTATTACGGTGTCGGAATTTACCGTACTTATACCTAACCAACAAATATACGCTAAGTTCTTCGGCCACGATTGCCGACGTGTCACTCAGCAGGGCGAGGGGGGGTTCCTATCCGAGCGGGCGCGGGCGGACCGCGCCGCACACTACCAAACATGAGAACGCGCGGGCGACGCACGCGCATTCGTCCTTCATTTCCGGTAAGCAGCGAACGCGGCCGGCGCCCGCGAAAACAAACGCGCTCGCACCAGCCGCAACCAGCGGCGGCCCGGGAGGGGAGGGGGGGAAGGGGAGGGACTGGAGCGGGAAGGAAAGGGGGAGCAGCGATGTGGCAAGGGAAACACGAGGTATGATTGGGTTGATTGTAGTGATTTCCCGCCCGCGTCATAATACTAGGATCATTAGTCACGTATGTTGTCATTGCGTGTTTGTTTTGAGGGATTTGTGTACGGAGGTGAAAGGTGGAGATTCGGCGCCGGCCTACGCATGGGCCTAGCGGGGTTTTTCAAAAGGTATCTCTGCGACAAGCTGTGCTCCACCCCAGCCATACAAGCTCTAACGATGTCGGTTATGTGTTGTAGTGTAGTCAATGTTGGTGGTGGTGTGTCAGGTTCAGGCCAAGGAAAGTAGGAAGGAAAGATCGCGCGCGCAGTCTGTGGCCTGTTTTGTTATGTGCATCTGCTCCCGCCATTCGCGCTAGTGTTGGTCGTAGAACCACGGAAAACATCAGAATATAAGCAGCTGGAGCCGGAAATTTCTTCCCCATACAATAGGCTGAATTTGACCCAGCTTATTGCGGCTAGTCTCGAAATCTTTGCCACGTCGGACTCGAATCTAGACTCTCGTCAGGAGGACTGTAGAGAAGGAGGTGATGCCTGAATTCCATGTCTTCCGATGTAGGTTACATGGTAAAGTGGAGGGGAGCACGAGACGGGGAGAATTCAAGCGGTCAAGGGTGAAGGGGTGGGCAGCGGTAACACAGGAGGGACGGATGGAGGGAGGTTGTTTGGGGTGAGAGCGACGAAGTAATATCGACCTCCCGCATATTGAGTGTTGGTTTCTCTTCTCTCCATCACTGGGGAGGTTGCTCTGCAGCTCCCGAAAGCAAAAAAACATGCACTACACTTGCGGACAAATGACGTATCCGTGTAAGCCCCGGATCATAAAGAATTAAATCCAATCATGAGCCTACCGGAGGCGGAGGGTGGTCGGGGTTGGAGACGTGTAGTGAGGTGGCGGTGCCTTACCCACTGGTGGCGAGATTCCGTGCGTAGGGTAAGGGGGTAGGGGTAAGGCAGAGGGTGCGGCGGGGCGGCGGCGGGGCGCGGGAGAGAGGGTCGAGTCCGTTGCCAGGCCGGCGGTGGAGGGCGTAAGGAATGCAGGGCTGGGTCGTTTTGGCGGTAGCACGACGCTTGGCGCGGAGTGAATCACGATGGGAGTACAAGGGCGTGACGCGCGTGATGAAGAGGACTCTGGGGACCCGAGTGGTAAGCCGTTGTGTCTCAGTTGCCGCAAGATGTCGCGCAATGACTATGCTGACACCATGAATAGGAGGGAGGCGGCAGGACTCTATGTCAACAGTCTAGGGACTAATTGTAATAATAACAGCAGCTATGTTCGTATCAGACAGAATTGCTGAGTAATATCAATGTTATAAATAGCTGTATGATCGCTAGACGGAGAAGGTAGATATATTATAAGTCAACGCTACTAGTCTCCCCTTTTACAGAAAAGCAAATACTCAATGTATTAATAGACGATTTATTAGGAGACAATTTAAGAACATCCTCTATCTTTTGTATTTTAGTTTTTGGAAGACTCCGTAAAAATTTCAAAACTTTTGTAATTTTCGAAAATCAGAGTTTTTAAAGAACATAAGACGTATATCATTCTCTTCAATCTTTCATACTATCCAACAACAAATGTTATAAAAAATGATGAAAGCCATTTTTTTCTGAAAATTTGACAAAAGTCCCGTGGCTTAATTTACAATCCCATCAAAGTCCAAATATAGGTTCCCAATTCAAGAGCCCCGTGACAATCGGATCCGATCGTTAAGGAATATCTATTTTGGAAAAAGTACGCTGAACTAGCTACCCACGCTAGCGTTGTTCATAGGCAGACGGTGCAAAGAAACAGACGGACACATACTGACTTATTGCCTGTCATTCGATTTTCGGTGACAAGACGCCTCAAAACATGGATTCTGGCATCAATACGTGTTCAGAGGATTTTCTTTTCCAAAATTTAGCAACTGTATTTATTATTTTTTTCGTTTACGCCGGGCATGTAATATTTCTGCACACAAAAAAAGTTTATTTTCGGTGGCAGTTTTTTCTGTACGTTCGCAGCGAGATAAGTAAATGACTGACTGCGCAGAGCGCGCGCGGACCTTTGGTGATTGGACCACCTCCGAAACACTTGGCCTGCTAGATCGACAGCTAAATGAGTTCAGCGAGAGATCTGGTATTCGTTAGCGGATATGTTTACTTTTTGAAGAATTCATGTTAGGTTTATTCAATTCCCATTCGTGGAGCAGCGATTTCTGTAAAGAGGAACGACTGGCAGCAGTGGTTTAAGCACGCCTGGACTCTTCGTTTGTAAACGCAACTCATCAGAATAATCAAATTGTAAATATTATGAATATTCCGATATTCCACGCAACATTTTCAAATTTTATTTATCAAATATAATATATTTACATGTTATCATAATGTACTGATTGTCTGTGTTTTCTTTTTTGTTTGTTTTGGTAAGCTTCATATTGTCTTATATTGAGGTATTCCTTATTTTTATCTTCTATAATATTAATTATAATTGTTTATATATACCGATATGTAATCCTGTCAGATTATAAGCCTTTTTGCTTATTTTATGTGTTGCTAACGCTTTTTTTTAGCGCTGTAATCGGGAAGAAAAAAGTATCCTTAAACCGTGCAAACCTGATATAATATTAAGTAACACACATGATCCATTATCATTATGAACACAATATATTTCCTATAGGAAAAGATGTGTTCGTCCTGAAAAAAAATAGTCAAAAATTAATGCGTATATATTGTAATAGTAACAGACCTTCAAGATACGCAAATATATTTGCTATAATATGAGTACAATCATATATTTCTGTGGAACCTAAAAACCAGATTGCTAAGCTCAAATACTCACAATGCATAATATTTTTTTGAAGACATTTATAGTAGTTTAAGACTGAATATAATATACTTAATTTGGTTATTGATTTGTGAATTACATCAGTCTTTATTTGACATAAAAAATGTATTTTGTGTTATGTAAGGTTGGGGTTTAATGTAATGTTAAGGTTTTTGTCACACAAACAAAAAATTTGATGCAGCGCGAGATGTCTAAAATAGTTAGGAGAGACAGATCAATACAGATAGATACTAATTATTTTATTAATTTAAATGAATGCACACTGGCACTATATTGTTGTTTTGTAGCTAATCAATCTTATTAAAGAACATCCAAATTGCCGCAAAGAACAATGTTTGAAGTTGTAGACCGTGGACTCGGAGTCCCCATCCCTTTGGTGAGGCACGGCGCATTCACGAACCTTGCAATGGCGGGGGTCAACAGCCGTTGAGTTGAATCCTGGAAGACGTCGTGGGCGGTGTGTGGGCCGGTTCCTCCGCCCCACTGCGATGGCCCTGTGCAGCCGCCAGCGCATCACGGCTCCCAGATTGGCCCGGCTGCCAGCGCAGTCTTCTGGGGCCGTCTCTGGCGCAGAGAAAGGCGACGAGTAGTTGAAGGAATTGCCCATGCTGCGGTGCGCTCTCACGGCGAGTCTAGGTCCGAGTCCCGGCGGGGAAAGATTGCAACACTAGTTGTCAGCTTATGTCCGCATTCAGTCGCTTAACATGGAGAATTAAGCGCCGGCTGCTCATTCCAATAAGCTAGTTTTCGCGCGTTTTTTCCGATCAATATTGGGTCATGCGGGAAGCAGTACCCTATGAAACGGGCCACGGATTGGGTGCGGATCTCTCGTCTCTTCCTTGTCATATCCCTTCCCCTTACTTACAAACCCGTACACTAACAAGCACTACACTACCACATGCCGGGAGACCGGCTTCGGTAGGTTAGAACTTGCCCCGGCTGGAGATATGCTCTGCTGTGGGAAGAATATCTGGTTAAGTTAAGACCTTCGCTAGTTCGACGGTAGGTTGGCGCCCGGTCTCGTCATCCCAGCGGGAAAGATCACCGCCACTTCGAGCAAAACACGTGCACTGCCTTACGGGATTAATGACTCCGACTTGAAGCGCCCGAATTACTAACAAGCCAACCAAAGAATCAGTTCTCTTCCGACGCCTTTTCAATCGTTTGAAAATGTTGGACGCGACGAAGTTGCCTTGGTAGTTCACATCGTTCTCCTTTGCACGAATTTACAATGCTAGTGATATCATGTTTTTTATGGTCAACAAATAATAATCATTTTCTTTTAAACTTTAGATATTTTCACATAACAGTGAAGTTTTTGCCGTTTTAATATAATTTTCTCTGGACATCTCAAAAGCTTTACAGAAAAAATATTTTTGTCTTTGTGTGTACATCGACTTTTCCACGTTTTAAATTCCTGATTGGTACGGTTCCCACCGAATGATTCCAGACTTCTTTGTGTGGCCATGTCTGGTCCGTGGTGGCAACTAGTGTACATTAGGTAAATAGATTTCGAGAGATGGAATGCAGACTTCCTGCGAAGGAATCAATTCGTGAACTTTTCTAAAGTGATGTATATTAAAGAATTCATGTGTAAACTACAGATTTAATGCACATTGAAAACATATTAAACCACAAACAGACGTAGTTATGTAAAATAGCTCCACTCAATTATAAACATTGCATGATTAATTATGTTTTTCATGTGCATTTTATATTTGTGCGTCCATGTGAAAAGGATTTGGATTAATTGGAGAGTTTGGGAAGTAAAATATATTATTTGGGATTTTACAAACGGTCATAAACTATATTATGTTCGTTTTTTTTAGTGAAAATTCTATGAATTTATGAAAAATTTAATTACATTATTTATGAATTTCCTTTTCTTCGAGATTTTTCAAAGAGTTGTCTCGATAGTTCGTTCCAGCCAATCACAGCGCAGATAGCCGCCACAATTAGGGAACGATTTGGTACTGACTTTCAACGATTCCGCCGAATGATCTGGAGTAATCGATACTACGGTTTCAACCGCGCATCGAGTACTTAACGCATGCCTCATCGCGCAGTCACTGGTCCACTGGTTGTGATAGCTCAGAACGTTGCTTCTCTGACAGGGAGGGGAGGTTCCTCACATATCAGATGGGGAGGTCGTATTCAGCGCCCATCTTGGAGGAGACTCTACGGGACCGGTTTGCTAAGATCGGTATTGTTCCTGTTTTCCTCGATCTATTATACACGAGAAAATGACTCAGGCATCAGTTTGCTATCTCTGTAGTGTTCTGGATCGGAAGATGTTTATTTCCGGACTCGATGTCTTGCTGGATTTTCGAAATTTGCTTGTCATCAGGTCGAATTTCAGTCGCTGTTGAAGAGAATTTTAGCTTCCGGGCTGCTCTGAATTAGGTAGTCTTTCTCCGACAACACAGGAGACGAATGCCGAGGCAGTGGCCCTAAACAAACGGGCAAGTCCGTTGCGCAATCTTTCTTCTCTTCCTTGTTCCTATCCCTTACTCTTAATTACACAAATATTTTCTTATACATACTCTACACTATAACCACACATCCGGAAAAGGTCGAGAAGTTTCTCTACAAAGTAAATCTTTCACCCCATCAGTTTTATCATAACTGATGGAGCTTCAGTCGCTTTTTGGCACTCTTTCATTTCTATTCATTTCATATGTTTACATTTTGTCCCTTTCATTCTTGCCTTAATATTTAAAAAATACTTTTTAGCTTTAAAGATCGCACTTTATTAATAACTAACTGAATGTATTTATCATTGTTATTTAGGTGAAATAAAATGAAACTGCTATTACGTTTCTATGACTTCATTTTACGCTTGAACTACAGTGGAACCCGACGTAGATCAAGAATAGATGCTTAAAGTGTTTCCTGAAGTCGGGCAGGTGGGGCAGGGTTGCGAGTGTGTTTGTTGATTCTGTCGATCTGGCCTAGGTTTCCTTGAAGTAACTTTTTGTTGTAAGACGATGAACTTTTTTTGTGCTGCGTGTATGAATAAAGTGTAATATATTCTAGCTACCCGAAAAGTAATGCTTCTCAATTATGAAACAGTTAAGTTTAATTGCAATTGCATGAGTTGGGTGAAAAAATATTGTAGTTGAGTAGGTGACATCGTGATGCAAACTGCTTCTTGTCAACAATTTTCTGATGATGTAGCAAGACCAACATTCCGCAGTGAATCCATTAGGCGGCTGCTCTGCTCCCGAGGTTTGGCAGCGGCCCTGCTGGCTTCCGCCGGGCACATAATCGTCGCGCGGAGCCGTCGCACCCCCCCCCCGCCGCAGGCCGGGCTGGGGCAGGCGCTGACCGGCGGGCACGTGACGAGGCCCGTTTCTGCTCGCGGCGGCACACAGTGGCAGAGCGGGTCGATGGCGCGCCGCCCCTCCCCGCGCCTCCGCCTGACGGTGATGATAGCATCCCCTCGCGCCGGCCGCAAGCGCCATTGGGCGACACGCCCACTCAACCAGTCCACCTGCACTCCCCGTGCTCCTTGGCGGGAGAGGGTCTTGGCAGGAGGAAACCCAACTCCTTGCCCCG
>BOPP01000045.1:2862851-2880608 GCA_017312745.1 Gryllus bimaculatus
CACTACACTCCCACACGCACTTTGCACACCCCCGCACTTCGCATGTCGCATCATTCGTCGCGGTGTCATCAATTACACGATATGTCAGGTTGTTGATTTTTATCCTAATACTGCCTACGTATTGTAAAGTATTGTAATGCTGCGGGAAGACACAGTGGTTTTTCAACAGAACAACTTTTATTGCCTGGCTCTCAAAATAAATTCAATAAATCTTATTCCTACACAAAATAAATTTTGTCTATGACGTTCTCTAGTCAGAATCCTAGTTTTGTGGGTCCTTGATACCAAAAAAACGATTAACGTTTGCAAGCCGTCAACATTAGTACCTAAACCATTCAGTCGATCTTCTCCATAATTGATATTTCTTGATTTTAAAGGTACTTTAAATAAAGCCGCATTTACATTTTTTAAATTATCTCAAAAATGTTTAATGTTTAAATGAATTTGTTAACTAATTTTAAATGTATGTGTTATTTATATAATCACCCCTTTTGTTTTTATCTTTGCAGTTTTATATTCTACTTACATTAATATACCCCGCTTGCATTTCTTTCTTTGTAATTTAATTGTCTTATTAATATATATTTGAATGTATCAATTATTTATATTAATTCCCCCCACTTTGTCTTACTTTGCATTTACTCGGTATTTTACTTATACTCTATTTTGTTTATATTTGTAGCCTGATGATGGCAAAGCCCTCGAAAGCCGGCTCCCTTAATAACATACTATGTTGACGGAGACGGCATCTTTTATTTCTTCATGTGATGACGTTAACAATACCTGCTCAGAATTCCCACATAGCGAAGAACAACGTTTACTGTTCCTTGGCTGCAGAGGCCCGAAAAGCGCGCGCGCGACCGCCACGAGCAGCGGCTCTCGTCGCTGCGTCCGCTCTGTTCGGCGAATCCCCAACGCAACCCTCTCAGACATCGCAGCCGTCTCGGCGCGCACCTTGCTGTGCAGGCTACGGCTGCTCTGGCTGTCGGCACCATTTATATTCGTCAACGCCGTCGTCTCTGGCGCTGGCACTGCCCATGGCTATCGTCCAAGCAGCGCGTCTGTCAAAAGGGTTCGTCCAACCTCCACCTTCGACGTCGCCTCCTCACCTCTGCGGCTGCTGCAGCCGCCAGCTCTCCCCTCCCTCCTTTCCTTCATTGCCTCAAATCTTTCGTTTAAGTCCATTTCTTCGTTTTATATCCTACTAATATTTTTTCCTATTCTTGATGTATTACTGGTGCAAAACCCAAGGTTTATAGCGACAGTTTAGTATTTTTCATGAAGGTATGGTATTCGGTTTTACATTACATATATGCACAGTGCAATGTTTACAATAACGAAGAAATTATTTTAATAATACAAAAACGTTGCACCCCATCATGACTGGTGTGTTAATATGTACAGGAAGTCAACTATATTTTAGTAAGTATATTGGTGTTCTGGGAATAAATAAATAATTTTCTATAATTCATTCTGTTTAAAAAAAATTAGATTTCACCTTATGGCGAGAATGATCCATATGATCATCTCTAAATTATTTCTTCATTGTGATATGTGTTCATATTATTTTTAGAAATAGGTATCTCTGTGCAGAAAGCGAAGTGGGTGTATCGTCCAGAAATGTAACACTTCTAAAATGTCTCGTGAGTCATTGCGTAGATTCGGCGCCAGAAACGTTTCTGCTTGAAAGCTCGACGGCGGCTACTTCAGTCTCAGCGTCTTCAGTCGCGTTCCGCCTTTCTGCCAAATCATTATCTTCAAAATTCTAAACGCTTCTGAGTTAAATTTGTTTGATTCAAAACTGCGAGATAATTTTCTTTTCAGCAGTATCATACTAACGGGTTATATAACGATGTTTTCATATAAGTGAAAAAAGTTATTTTTCCTTAGCGAATTGTTTAGTGTGACGTATCGAAACATTGTCTTACAATTATGCCTGACGTATTTTGATAAATCACCAAAATATTTTTTATTCACAAATTGTCATAACATTAATTTGTACTTCAGAATGATTTCATACGATAACACTAGATGAAATTGTGAAAGAATGGTTAATAATAGTTTAATCAAATTACTAAACCCTAAAAGTAAATATCATGAGCTATTTTGCTGAACAAATAAAATTATATTAATTATTTATCTACATGAACAATAAAATTAAAGACAGAACAAGAAACAATACTATTTTCAGTAAATATTCCCACCCCTTTCAAGGTTCTTTTATCTTTCTTTGCTCTAACACCACTGTTTTACTTTTCAGTTTATTAAATCAAAGTAGAGATAACATAGCTTCCTTTCTTCTCGGTTGTTCCATCACGCACATTTCTTCCTCACTTTATCATAACTTCAGCGCCCAATTTCATTTGTCGAGGTTCTTGTGTTACTTCCTTTTGCAAATGCAATTTTATTACACAGCTCTTCTTACAATTAATCATTAGTTTGTCTAAAACACAGCCAAAAACGTTCTCTCTCCAATTTTTTTCTTTATCATCCTCTTTTCAAAGCCTTCGCATGTTTTTTATTTTTCCGCCGATCAATGTCCAAGGGGTTTACACATGAATAATGCCCGTTGTAAATAAACATGTAATATGATATATTACAATAGAGAAAGAGTAAATACATACGTACACATTTAAAAAGAGAAAATGGACACAAACTATTTCAGTTTCCGATGAACGTCACTTCAGTTTCAGCTGTCAAAGCGACGGGTTGCGTTCGTTCACTCGCGCATGGGCGCTTTAAAGTTGGACCGAATGTTGCATATCGAGCGGCTGCGCTCCACAGCGGTGCCGCTTTATCACGCGACCGAGGAGGCAGCGAATCGAGAGCTCGTTGTTCAGCCGTGCATGATATGTAACCAAGCAGTTACATTTAACGCTGTTGTGGCTGCGCACATTCTGCGCGCTACCTAGCGGGGGCTGCCGCAGTTAGTCCACAAAGCCGTGCGCCCAGCCTTCGCAGCCCCACCGCAGCCACGCCGCAGGCAGAGCACGGCAGGAAAGTGATCTCCAATCGAATCTCAAATCAGAAAGGAGATGAATGTTCGGGCTCGGAAAGGAAGTGGGCGCTCTATTCTGAAGCGGCGGACTCCTTTGTCGAGCCCACGATGTTCAGGCGGTGGTATACGTTTTCTCCCCCTTAGTACAGAAAAGCAGTCGAATCTAACCTCACATTTTGTTGAGCTTCTCGCGAACATATCTGTATTGAATTTTGATACTATTACAAGAATTATTTCTATTATTGTTTCTATTACTAGTAGCTGTGGTGATGGTGACTGTGCTAGCTGAAAGCGGGCGAAAATTTGCACATTTGTACTCGTGAAAGGATATTAAGGAAGTACTATAGGAAACACTATAATTTTTAGAACTGCATTCCATTTTTGAATAATAATATAAACTTTTAAATTAAGTATTTTGAGCATACGGGATAAACATAATAACTATTTTTTTGTATTTTTGTACTAAAAAAGCATCTTGAATTGACGCCAGTTGACCATTGAGCTTCTCTTCCCACTCGCATTCCTGGAAAATGCAACAAAAAGTGGTCTCGTGACCTGACTCTCCAGCAGAACTAAGTCAATTATATTATTTCAGAAGTCAATTATACCGTCGCCAGTACGTCTTGGTTTTGTGTAGAGTTATGTTAAATTAAAAAAATACAGTGTCACTAAGATCTTTAGTAAAAATTTATATTGTACACGTGCGAAAATTATTATTACAAGTATATTAATAAGTTTTCCAAGTACACGGATTCAAGTACAGAGTGGAGTATCTTAAACGCTAAGCTTGAAAGAAAAGTCTAAAAAATGTAATTTTGTTTATTACTGCGTAAAATCAAAACTCGTGATTCCGTTACAGACAAAAATATTATTTGAATATTCTAAAACTCCTCGAAATATAATTTGTGAATTTTGTGTGAACAAATTGAAACTTCTAATAACAGAGCAAAAACACAACTTCAGTTGGAACAAATTGAATTTGTTAACATTTGAACAAAAAATAAAAATTCAATTTGTTTCCAACAATATCAAAAGTTATATTTTTCTATTACACCAACTACAATTTCGATATTATCTTGTTTCATAGTATTAAAGATGGACGCAATGGGGCCAAATTAGCTTAATGCTGAATTAAACGTGTATGACACAATTATTTTTATAAAGATGCAATCATAAACCTCATATCATTTCCTATTATTTTTCAAAAACTTAAAAAATACATAAAAATTGTGTTTTTGTCATGAAATACAATGTGTGTGGAGTCATAAGTAGAATCAAGGTTTGGGATGCTCCTACCACAGGAGAACTGATAGCCAGATGATTCAGTTGATTTAAGCACATTCTCTTCCATATAATTTTGTAACGTAATATTTTACTATGTGAAATAATAATTGATTAAATAACAATGTTTCAAGCTGTTTGAAGTTTGCTTACGGAATTGTAAGATCTTGTTCCAGACAGAAGCATGTGTATATAAAATTATATTAAATAAAAGGTGGCAGTGATGTATCCGAAATATTGTGAAAATTTTGTTGATGGATCCAGTTTTGTAGTTCACAAGTTGATTGTGCCGGTGAAGATACACACAGGCCAGATGCTAATGTATAGCTGCACCATCTCAAGTACTGCATTGTGAATATGAGAATAATGTGAATGCAGCTCCCCATATTAAAATGGGCCAAATGATATTATTATTAGTATTATTATTATTGCAGTAATATCCATACGTTAAAATTTAAAATGGAAAATATTTCCATATTTGTATATTTTCATTTTAATTAAATTTATCAACGGACATGAAATATAGAAACGAGATATCAAATTATGATTTTCATTTCGGCCTAGACACGATTTAAAATATCGATTTACTGATAAATTTGTCCTTTGTTGCATTATTAATTGTTAAGAATGAACGGTATAATCACACCAATTTGAATACAGAGGCTTAAGACTAGAGAAAATGTGAATTTTACTGTTCCTCCGACTCTTTGAAAATGCTTGCTGCTTTCTATATTAGCATTGTAAAGTGCAGAATGTAGAATATTACATGATGTTGCATATGGAGTAGGACCATAGTGTTTATCCCATCACGTATTGTGCCGGTAACAAATTCAAGTTGATGCCTCAACCCGGCATGGCTCTTCTTCAGAAGCCGTCCTTCATTTATTTCAGCAGATTAGAAAATTAGACATTTTTTGCTTCCGCGCTACGTCACAACACTAATTTCTTATCTAAAATTCTTCCTAGAATTGGAGATTTATCCTTCATATTTCGTGGTATTTATTTTTCAACTCGCCTTCAAATTTTTTCCCTGTATTCTGCATTCCACTATTGTCGATAAAAAATTATTTCCAGCGAAATAATGTAAAACTCCCGCGCCTGCACAGATGTAATAAATATCGACGACAGCTTAAAACGTCCCCGAGTACTATTCCCTCTCTGGAGGTCGCAAAAGTTTTCGAACCCATCATCAAATTGCTATTTGTTTTCCGTCTAGTGGCGGAGGGCGCACATATGCTTCCCAGGCATGAACGTGACACGGCCGGGGCGGCGACACTTTTTCCGCGAGAGGGAGCGTGGCGGGGGGGGGGCTTGCGCGGGGAGGGGAGGGGGAACGCGATGAGGGAGAAGGGAATCAGTGAGCGGCGAAACGGGGGAGGAGGGGAGGGCGGGAGGGACGCCGATGCGTGGCAAGTCGAGCAGGAGAGAGGGAGGAGGGAGGGGAGGAGCGAGTGGAGGGGGCGGGGTGGGCGGGGAGGGGAAGTCGGTCGACGACAGGAACAGATGGTCCCGCGCGCTCGACAACACGGGGCCCAGGGCGTAACCTTAGGCTGGGGTGAGCGACCGGACAAGCGAATGGATGACAAACATTTATTTCTTTGAAAACTCGTTTTAACAAACAAGAATTCCCGTCCCGTCGCCGCCGTGCCGCGCGCCGCGGGGGCCGACGTCGGCCCCTGGCAGGCAGCACCGTGCACTGGGGGCTGTGCACTTGCGAACGAGGCTGTGGACTCTCGGCCGTGTTGACTTGCTTCTGTGCGAAAGAGGGGTAACATTGCCGTTTATAAAGACAGTAACACACACTTCGTCAGACCACGCCTCTCCTGTTAAATTGAACGTGAGCTAAGAGAGAAGACTGCAGGGAAACCACAGATCCTGACGCGAATAATTTTCTGGCAATTGAAAAATCTAAATGTTCATTTTATGACAAGAGACTTTTTTCTGGTTATTTTGATGAAAATATTAAATGGGCAATACACATTGTGTGAGGAAATACAAAACAAAATTCAATAGGTAACACTGTCTAAATTCTGACACGACAATATCTGCCAATAGTTACATAAGTATTTCACAAATAAATATCAGAACTTTAATGATAAACGAAACAAAATAACTTTCTAAAAAATATTTTTCTAATGCGGTATTTTAAAATGCATTTTCTATGTTTAGAAATAATTTCCATGTTTTAATTTGATTGTGATATTTATTAGCATGATACATATGAACAGATTCGTCGTTGAAATAAAAATATAAATTGTTTATTCATCATTATATTCGTTGAACTAAATTTATTGTGGTTTAATATTACCTCGATAAACGTTTGTGTCATATTTACATTTAACATACAGGTAAATGGCCCATATCGTAAGATTTAGTATAATATTTCAGTTTTTATGGTTTGCTTTGTGTTTTATCTCTCTAAGAATACAGCATCTTTTATTTGTGAGTGCGAAATAAAGTAGAAATCCCTAACTGAAGGGACAATCAATTCGAATATCGCTTCCTGCCAATCAGAAGAGAAGGGACATTAGTCGGTTGTTCGCAGAAGGATTTGAATCTGATCTCTCAAATGTGTGCAGGCGTAGATTCCTGTCCTTCATGATTGTATCGTTAAGCAAAATGGGGCTTCGATTTGCTAGCTCCGTTCGGAATAGTGTGCTTTGCTCTACAGATATGGCTCGTCGTGTTTAATAGGTGCCGTAAGTGTTGTGGAAACGCGCTATTGGGAATTCAATATCTCGACGATCAGACGTTCGGAAACACCGTTTTGTCTCGTACTTGTATTTAAAATTGAAATGTATTTTATCTCAGGTTTACCCTTCAAAGTTACACATATTTGTTTCTTTCATCTGTTAAATGGAAGAATTATTTAGGAATATTCATTTCATTACCGGCTCAAATTATCTCTGATGGCGACGTTAAGAGAATATTTTGTAATAAACAAAAAAATTATATTAGTAGGTTTGTATGATGTGCAAGTGAGACTGAATTCATTATTTTCATAAGACAAACACATCACGAAATACTTATACACACAATTTCCAAATTTTAGGGTATATATTCAGTAAAACTTCACAATCCAATAAATGCTTTACAAATAGTATAAAATATGATCTACACCGGTAAATGCTTCTTGGAAGAAAACATGACCAAGTGAAATTCTTCAGTCAAACATATCTACGCTCCATTATCACTGGTTTGTTAAAGATTGCTATTGACTAACAATATCCATACTTGTACGCAATATCGTAATTGAAAGGGAGTGTGGCGTATTATTCTTTGAGGAACAATTGCAATCTTGGATGAATGGGAAAACAGTCTCGATTTCTCGTGACGGTTCTTGTTCGTTTTCGTGAGCAGATGGCTGACTGTGCCGCTCTACTTTCCTCCTTGCGGGCGCACAAACCCCGCGCTTTGGTACCACAGGCAGTGCCTGCCGTACAGCAGTTTGCCTGGGCTGGGGTGGCTGTCGCGCTCCGAGTCGGGGTTGGCGGCGGCGGGGCGGGCCTGCGCGCGTTCTCGTTGACGTCTCGGCGTCCACTTTCCGGCGCTGCTGGGAAAGGCGTCCTCGTCCGCAGCTCCTTGCACGTCCCGCCCGTCGCAGCTCGGCGCACGCGCCCCCCTCCCCCTCCGCCGCCGCCGCCGCCTCCTCTCGGTGGGCGTCGTCCTCGTCCGCGCTGTCGGACGAGACGGAGCTGGAGTCCGGGTCGGGCGGGCGGCCGCCGCCGCACGCGGACGTGTCGTCCGACTCGTCCCCGTCCCCGTCGCCGTCCCCGTCCGAGCCCGACGTGACGGGCGACGTGCTGGTCCAGCGGCACACGGGGCAGGGCCGGTCCTCGCGCCAGGGCCCGCGCGCCCGCGGCGTGGCCGTGTCCCCGGCCGGCCCGCTCTCGTGCTGGCGCTTCAGCAGCGCTTCCAGCAGCAGCTTCTTCTCGTCCACCGGGTAGAGCGCGCTCACGTCGCGCATGCGCCGCGGCTTGTTGGGGGTCTGCCGCGGCGACGGGATGTACTCGTCCATCATCTTGGCGGAGAGCGTGTTCCCGGGAGCGATCGCAAATACCGACTCCTCTGTGTCGGACACAAGATTTCCTTCTTTCTGGAGTTAGATCTCGATAGCATTCATTCGTACACACTCCTCTTTCGATAATGCGGTCAGAGTTCACGACGATGAATTACTGACATGTAATTTCAAAATGAGTCTGTCTAAAGTACCCTGCAAAAGAAAATTTGGTGTAACTTATTACTTATAAATAGTACTTATGTCTAGAGAACCACAGTAGAACCCCGCAAACCGGAACCTTTTAAATCCAAAACTGCGGATAATCCGTACAAAATTGGGGGTGGACAGAAATAAACAAAATAAATAAAATGCTTATTTGCAATATGTAAAAATAATTCTATAGTTCCTGAATAATTGAACAACTAATTATTGAAACAAGTTGTGTAAATAAAACGTTTATTGTACTGGTAACTACGATGTGTATCACATGTTTATGTACCAGTAATTTTCACTAAAAGAAACTTCGGTAATCTTCTTTTGCCGCAAGGAACTGAATCTGCTTGATGATGCGATGTAATGGGTCTATTGCTACGCTACGTTGAAATTTTCTCACATCGCAACGTTACATTGTGTTTGGTAATTCTATAGATATAGATCCTATAGATATTTACATACGTTCAAAACGTTTTTCGGATAATACGACCAGATCAAACGTCATAATAGTTGAGAATATCGGGGTTCTACTAAATTACAAAATCATCACTTTTATCATTACCTGGAAACATGAAGAAAGGGTAACGCAACACTCGTAAATGTTGAAAAAATCTTCCTAAACTTCGCTCACGTACGCTACAGAGCAGTCGTACTCCGAGTATTCGCTATTTATATCACATTTATGACGTTATTGCTTCATAATCCAATATTAATGGAGTGATACACCGTGACTTCTTTCAATTACAACCGCTTCGCGATTTTTGTTTACGATTATGCCAAAGAGAAGAGCTACGCACGTTTCTATGGAAGTTGCTTTCATTTGTTCAACAACGAATTCAATGGATGCTGTTTGATACACTAAACTCCTTTTTTCTACTAAATTTCTGAAGCGATTTTGTTTTGTGAACTGTAATTTTCAATTTAAGTTTGAACGTTTTCTAGACTTCATGCTACGGACTAGAAATTTATGGCTGAAAAGTATGTGCGCGTTTTGGCTAATTGTAATTGTAATTGTAGGGAACTTCTTTTAGAAAACATATCAATGCCTGAATAAAATAACTTCAATCTTTATAATGTTCACTATTTAAAATGTATAAAGCAATATAACATTCACTATATGGATAAAAATATATAAAGCAAAGTGTATTGCAAAATTATCTATTGTTCAAATTCAGAATTTTACTATTTGGTTGAATAAAACAGTAAAGTAGTGAGTGTGAAATTTAGGATATATATTTACTTGGGGAAGTGTCACGTCATGGTTTTCGCAATATGTATACTTGGTCAGAAACATCGTTAAATAACACCTAAACAAAACGTTCTAGGGCAAGAAAAACTTAAATTTTGAGATCAACAGTCTCAAAGCAACGTTTCTCACGCCATAATCTATAGGATGAGATATTCTTGGGCATTCTATTAAATTTTTGGCACTTGATAGGCTGAAAATTGATAAAAAAGAGTTGCTGATTGTTTCTGTTTATCATGAATCTCATATAACTAATGCGAGAAGAATGTGTAGTTTCGTTTACAAAAATATTTCTCAGTACATTTCAAACACAGTATTTCCCATTCCATTTTTTAAAGTTTTGAATCCCTCTGCTCCCCTGTAAGTGATATGTGTCTGGAGTCGTCAAGCGCAGGGTGATCACTTCCGTTCATCAGGGTCAGCTGCTAAAGTTAATTGCTAATTAACTTTAGTGCTAATTGTGCATGATTTCATCGCGGGAGGTGGAGGGGATATTTTCTCGCAGGCTGACGAGATCCGGCGCAGACCTACACGGCTTGCGGGAATTTCCCCCAAACAGCAATATCATAGCAGCGATACACGTTCTAAGCTCCCGACTGGTCTCCGGGCGAGTGTAGTAATGTAGTGCATGTAGTCACTGGCATGTAAAAGGTAATCGGATTATAATAATAGATACATAATAATATAAATAATAATAATCAATAATAATAATAATAATGTCTTTATTAATGCGCGGCTCAGGCCATAGGCTGTCTCGGCTTAACCACTGAATTTACATACATTTAGAGTAGTAACATTTTAAGAGGGAGGACAATCTGTACATTACGTCTAGGAAACAAACCAGGGACCATCCCGGCATACGCCTTAAGCGATTGAGTTAAACAGAAAAACCTCAATCAGGAGGCGGCTTAGGCGAAACATCACAAAACGAGTATGTTATACTGAGTAGTGAAAGGGAAGTTTCGTAAAGAGAAAAGAAAGACGTACAGGGAAGCGGTCAAAAAGTATAATGATACAGTTGTGAGGAGAGGGAAGAGAAAAAGCGAAGAAAAGACGAAGAAGAAGTAGGCGAAAAACTGAAGTTATTTGAGGAACGTTAGAGAAAGCTACGTTGTAGTTTACAGTAGCACTTTACAAAATATACAATAATGTTTACACCAGAGAACGCACAATACACTATATACTAATAACAACAGTAATTTTAAACACAATACTGGCAGTATTAAGGAACATACAAAGAGTGCGGGGTATCTCACATCAATTTTGTTTAGCCAATATATGTAGTGATTATCCTGATGATGACAAGATAGCTACAAGTATATTTATCTGGAACGTCACTATGCTTCTTGAATATTTAATAACAATTTCATAGGGTACACAGAAAGTAATAATGCTCATAATTTAGGTGTGAGAGGGAGTGGAAGATGAGGATAGAGCAATGAGGTATGGGGTAAAATATTGAGAATAAAGAGGGGGAAATAGAGTGTGTTAGTGGTGAGTATATGAAAACGAATGGGATGGGAAGATCGCGCGAGGTCATGGGCCCCTTTCGGGTAGTGCTCTGGCGTTCGCCTAGCGTTGATCGCAGAAAAACAGGGAAAACTACCGATCAGAGTAGCCGGCCACTACAATTCTCCTCCAGATAGCTTCTGAAAACCACCTGGCTGTCAGGGCATGCCGGTCAGAGGTACTGCAGTGACATCATTTGATGCCCTGAGCCACCTTGCTTTACTGTAGACACGGCCCGTCCGCGGTGGTTCAATTCGATGCCAGTAGCGCATTCCGTCACCATTCGTTGCAGTTACGATTTACGCTGTCGTCATTGGTAGTTAAGAGATGAGTAAACTCTCAAGTGCTCTTCGTCAGGGGACGGTGTCATCAGCAAGGCCGATTGAGGGTAAGGGGTGCTTGCGGTCGGTCTCCAGATTTCTTGGGACTGGTCCAACTGAAGCAAGATTCCCGCATTTTTGACAATGCTTAGAGCCTTTAGAGTTATGTGGCACATTTGCCGGCCAGACCTTACACGCCATCAGCTCTGAAGCCCCAGATCCCTTCCCATTAGGAATGGGCGATTCTTAAATGATAATCGATTAATATCTCATCGATGATTTTTTGGATTAAATTAATATGCTTCGATGAATACTTTCGAATTAATCGATAAATCTGGTAAAATCGATTAATTTTTCACATGTTTAATGCGTGAAATTTTTAATTTTTAATTTGTTATGAACCGTTTAGAAGCTTTTTAAGAGTTGTATTTAAGCGTTTAGTAGTTTTTTAGACGTGCGGCACAGTTTAATGATTAATAATTGTAAATTATTTATTTAAATAATATTTATTCCATAAACGTACTCATGAGGCAAACGACTCAGTTTAAAATGAAAATGGTCGTAAAATGTCTAGAAACAGTAACATCAATAATTGTAATTTAACGATATACTTGGGTGAAGACGATTCAAGAAAAACTGGTAATTCTTTCTCTTTCTTATTTCGTACTGAATATAATAATATTACTAAAATATTAGGCATATATAATGAATTCATTTTATTAGATTTACTACCATAAAATCATTCCCGTATGTATGTCCATATTATGTTTTTCATTTGGAGAAAGATGAACAGATGTGGAATTCCGTTGCTAAGGTTCAAAAGTAAAGATGTACTTACATATTTTGCTCATCTTGAAAATTAATATTTGAATTAACATGAAGCCAATATCGAAAAAAATCGATTTATACGTCAATTGGTGTAAAAATAATCGATTTCAATTTTGCGATAAATAATAATAAAGTAATAGATTGTTGAACCAGTAGCGATCAGATCGCCCATCCCTCCTTCACAGCGTCGAACGCAGCGCTGGCAGCGGCCGCGCGCGGAAGCGTCGCCCCGTGAGGGCGCGGATGGCGGCGGAGCGGCTGCTGTGAAGAAGCACAGCGCCAAGTTCAGCACGTGCTCGCGACAGCGCTGCTAGACCTCGAGTAGTTCGCAGTTGAAGTTGCCCTAAACGAGGTATCTCCCAATAGAAATGAGCAACCAAGTGCGTGCGCTCAACCGACTCCACAAAATAACATGTTCCCCAGATTGTTAATAGTCACATATTTCTTGCATAATTTATAGACCTGAAAGCACTAAAATTACACATTATTTAGTACCATGGGTATTGTTGTATTTAGGGAGTGGATTTTAATCAAATGCCGTTTTTTGCTGTCTCGATACGGAGTATACAAAAAAGTTATGTAATGCTGAACGAAAAAACCGCGAATTTTCGGCAAAAAAATATTATTGCAGGGCCCTGTTAAAGCAAATGATGATAAATCTACTTGATAAATGTAGAAACAAAATCCTCTATCATGTAGAGTAGCCAGAATCCATGTTTTGTAGAACCTAACCGTAATATCGAATGACTTTAAAACCTCTGAGTGTCCGCCGGCCGTCTGTCATTCCGTCTGTCCATCTGTTTCTCCGCCGTTTGTGGTCAAGCGGAAGCCGCTGAACCGTTCAGCACATTTTCTTCAAAATTAATATTGATGTGAAATTAATATTGTGTTTTCCAAAATTAGGCTTCATCATTTTTCATTAAATTGTTTGTTTAATAGTGTGAAGCACGATTAAGAGAATGGTGCACTCGTTTGAAAACTCTGATTTTTTGAAAATTGCACACGTTCAATTTTTTTCGCAGTCTTCTTACAACTAATATATTAAAGATATAGATTTTCACCTTAATGAAATCTGTCCCTTAAAAATAGCTATAAAATAAGGTCACGAGCAATTCTTCGAAAATTTTAGTACTTTTCGCGTGAAAATATAGACGAGAAAGTAGACGATGTTTTAGCGCCATTAGTTTTATTTTCGTTTTAGAACAATTCCTTTTAGTATAGCCATTAATTTCAGTAATAAAAAAGGAAATTTACCCATTTTTGCCATTTTTTGTTGATACCGACCATTATGTCATTTTTACTTTTCCCGTCATTTCTAAAGCATTTTTCGTTGATTTCACAGATTTATTATCATTTTAATGGTATTTTCTTCAAATAACTGCGAAATGCAACAAAAGTTCTGTATAGAATTCCTTAATAGTCTATTTGATTTCTTTGCTCAGAAATGTTAGTGTAGCTCATAAATTGTAATTGTGAACATGTAATCTAAGATTCTTGTGACGCCTATCAGCGCATTTTTGGTTTCGGCCGATTTCACCATACGTAAAGGCAAAGATTTTCTCCAATTTAATATTCTGCAAGTTCGCTTCCCTTGAACGAAAGGAAGACACTTCAGTTACATCAGTAACATATACAAAAGATTGAGTTGTTCATTTGAATTGGTTTTGATAAAAAATACTTCGTTTACTTCATTTTCCTTTGCTTTTAGGAAATTTTAAAAACATTTTTAAAGTATTAGTAAATTGTAAAATGCTTATCATGGAGACAATCATCTTATTTTTTCTCCACATCCCAGCATGCCTTTTTCAGTGTTTCTGTGGAATGAAAATTCAAAATTAGCTCACAAATATAGAGTAAAAATATCTCCATGGTACTTGAGCCTTTTTTAGTTTTACTTCAGGACTCCTTCAGACTGTGTTTCCATGGACAGTAATCTCACCTGACAGAAATGCAGGAACTTCTCAGTCAGTTAACTAATATTTGTCCTGGCGGGAAAGTGAGGTTATTACTTGTATTGGAAACAATGATTCGTATATTTTATTGTATAATGTATTGAAAACGTATGAAATTCTGCAGAAACACAGAAGAAATGCTCCACATATTGAGTTTCATGTATTATGGTTGATGTTTCATATTTATATTAGGAATGACACATTTAACCCTATAGTGGCTTTGAAACATCTGAACTAATGCAGAATATTATGCACCTGCCAAAGTTTTCGGTATATGTGCACTTGCTACCAAAGGAAAAGACTGGAGAATATTCATTTTGGAAAGAATAGTGCGTAATATGGTTAGTGTGTTCACAGACGGACGATGGACAGTACGTTTGGAAAAAATAACACTTTTTCGTGTCAGGTTCTACAATTTCTGAAATCTGACTGCATACGTGTTAGAGAGTAATTTACAATATATAGAAGAGTTTTATCTAATTTTTCTATATCAGGGACACACAATACGCGTTTTTCTGTGCAGAAATCGTCGTTTTTGGCAGCAATATTATAATAACTTACTCTGCACTACCTATATTACTCCTAAATATACTACCTGAACGAGAAAGTAAAAAGCATTTGCTAAAATCGTACTTCTAACTGTTACTATTTCATTACTATTATACATTTACGGTAGTATAGTCTTTGGTTTGAGAATTTGAATACTTTGTAGATATATATTGTGATTACAACCCTTAACTTCTGGGAATACCAGAAAAGTTTCCCAATCCTTTGAGAATTATTTAAAGGCAACTGACACTGAAAGAACATAAAATGAATTTCCTTAGCATTTTCTCTTACTTTACACTTCTCTGGGAAGTTAAATCTTTTCCTGTTTCTTTTCTTGTGCTTCTGCAATCTTAATTTCTATACCTTTTCCATTTTTCGTCACAATCATGCCCTTTTCTTCGTTTTCTTTCTCTCTCTATCTCAACCCTTTCAAGACCACACTTCTGGAATCGTAGTTACTCGATTTGCCTCTACGTTTGTCTCTGATCGGTAACTACGTGGTTCTTCCAATCAACACAGGCAAACGCCGGAACAGTACCCAAACAAACGGACATGGTCGGTGCGATCTTTCCTTCCTCTTCCTTGTCCCATCCTCGCCCTTACACACACACTAAATCATCACTGCACTACAACATAGCCGGGCACCGTCGGGGTTAGAGCTTGTCCGGCTGGGGCGGTACCGTGCTGGTGGGAGATACCCGGTTCAGGGAAAGGCGCTAGCCGACGATTTTCTCTCTCTATCTTGAGCTTTCCGCAAGACTGACTGTGGCGGCAGCCGCTCTATTTGGCTGCAGCGCTCGCACTGCTTCGCGATTCCCGCACACAGCGCCCCGCGCGCGCTCCCGCTCGCGTCGGCCCGCCAACCGCCGCCGCACATATCGATGTGCGATATATATCGGGCACAGTAATCGGGATTCCGCGACGCCGCGCCGAGATTTCCAGTCGGCGCTCTTGGAGTCTTCTGCTGCGCCTCCCCACCCCACCGCCCTTGTGCTTGCAGCGCGCTCGGCACCGGAAGTTCCAGTTGGGATTGGTCCGCGCCCGACTTCCTCCGAGACGTTTTGAGGGCCGCTTAAAGAGAGAGACTGCGGAGGCATTTGCTCGTCTCTTGGCTCCCGTACGCCGTGCTGCATCGGAAGCTACTGTTGGCGACTTTGATTTGAAGCATTCTTTCCAAGTTCCGGTATCGACGTTTGTAACGAGAATAAATATGAACAGTATGAAAATATATGCATTGTTAAAATATTCTCGTCTAACCTTAGAAAAAGGTATCGAATATTGAATGGATTATTTACTGTGATTAGGAATAAAATTGGTACAAATTTACTAATTAAAATGGGATTTTACTCAATGCTACACAAAGTTAAAATAGGGTTTTTAGAATTTTCGGTGACAAATTGAAAGTTGTAAATAAAGTTCTACATAATGTGAAAAAATACAAATTACGATCTAAAATTTAATGTTTTCTGTACAAATACGATGATGAGAAAATGTAATAAGTAATTAAAATATTTAAACACAAAATTGTGGTGTAACAAAGATAGACTGTAGTAAAAACGTTGAGACAAAAGTGAACTATTCATTTCGAAGAACTGCAAGAAAAAGTATCTATTCATTGAAAGCAAATATTTAACTGAATATTGTTTGTATGAAAGTCATGTGGTGCTAAAACAGACCGTACTTTCTCGCCCGTACCTTCCGCAAAATTACGCGAAAGTACACAAATTTGGAGTTTGTTCATGACCTTATATCAAAATCTACTTTAGGAACAAAAAATCTCTATCTTTATAATTGTATTTGAAGAAGCCGAAAATATGGAATTTTCGAAAATCAAGGTTTTACGAAATGTACTTTCACCATTCTCCCTAACGTCCTACCACTATTCTCCAACAATTTAATCAACAACGATGGAGCATTTTTTATTTGGAAAATGCCTCAGGCGATTCATGTAAAAATACACGCAAATTAATTATCGGTTTCAAATTCAAGAGCCGCAATATCAGTCAGAGTCGATAGGAAAATTAATTTTCGACAAATCGCTGAATGGTTAGCTGTTGGCACGGACAGACAAACAGAAGACAGACGTTTACTGTCATTCGATTTCGTTATCAAATATGAATCTGGCTACACCACGTGTTAAAGGGAACTGGATTTATCCCTTTTTTTTGTCGTGCTCTGTAATGAGAGTTTCTGTCGAAAATTAGTTGTTTTTTCCGCAACATTTTCTAACTTTCTCTTACTGCGTAAGCTTTCTCGAAAGTAAAAACGTAAGTTATTGGCAAAAATATCCTGGTCAGTTGTAGCAGATGGAAGGTAGGCTTTCAACGAGAGTTCTGAGAATCCAATCTCTGGTCACCGATACTGATTTGAGGCACCTGAGTTAGGTTGACAGTGATGAAACAAGAAAAACGGGAAGAAATTCTACCACTGCAGCGTAATAAATTCTTCAGCGCATGGGTGAATCGTTTCGTCACAACTCTTCACCCAGAGATCTTTATTTATCGTAATAGGTTAACGTACTGCTTTCTATTAAAAAAAGTATGAAATGTCCTATCCATGTTTTCAAAAATGTGTAAATATTTCTCACTGTTTGTGATCATCATATGCTTATTTAGTGTTACATACGTTTAGAAAACGAGCCCAATAAACAAAGCGTGTAAAACTCACAGAGACCAACCTCTTGTTTTAATAACTTTTTCTTCAATAACTCCTTTTTATCTCTCGCTACCTTCCATTTAAGTACGTTGTATCGTATCAAACTACCTCTAATAAATCCAGAGTCTGACATAAGGAAAATTGATTATAGAGATAGAATACAAGAGCGCCCCTTCTCGCGATAAAACATTAACAAACACTCTAAC
>BOPP01000045.1:2906345-2937316 GCA_017312745.1 Gryllus bimaculatus
GGTTGTCTTTTGTTAGGTTGATTTGAATATGAAGAGGATGAAACACCGTTATGCTTTACAACTGTAACAGTTGTGTAAAAATTTGAAAAGGATTTAGCGTAGGGTAGCTAAATTTACTTTCGCGGACAAGAAAATGGCAGAATAGGGTTCACTCGAAAACAGATCAGTTGCAAGGCTGTGCGCTGGAAAGAAATTAATCGGCGGCTAAGTTTTACTAGATACATCAGTAGGGGGGTCACAGGCTTAAAATAAATTTAAGACAGCAGAGAACAGACGTCAGCTAATTTTCTTTCACAAATCGAACGTTAAAAGAACGGAAGAGATTGCTTGCAAAAACCTTTGAACCGTTTCCTCGAAGCAAGCAACAGTTTAGGAAATTAATTTAGGGTATTACTAAGTAAATGAGGGACTTAACTAAGAACAGTAGGTTGTAGAGCGAAGAATAAGTGATATATGTGAAGTGAGTTGTCGTGTAGTGTAGAGTAGAGAAGCAATGAAGGGAGTGATTGAAGGTCATATTGAAGTGAAGTGCAGTAAAGTTGCTATTCGAGCTTGGTCTTAATTGCACAAACATTCAGGCGGTCGAGTTAGTCTGTAGGAAGTTTCTTTTTCTAAGGTAATTACTGTTATATGAGATCGAGTTTTTCATATTTTATTATATAATTATTTTCATTATTAGTTGTTATAAATGAATTAGTAGAAGGTAGGTAGTTTATAGTTAATAGTATAGTGTATATAGTGTAGTGTAATGTATAAGTGAGAGTTAAGGATCGAATATATATGTAGTATATAGGTGTATATCATATAGTAGTGTATAGTAGTAGTAGTAGTAGTAGTAGTAGTAGTAGTGTAGTAGGAGTAGAGTAGTGATGTAGTAGTAGTAGTCAGTAGTAGTGTAGTAGTAGGTACGTAATAGTTGTATTAGTAAAGTAGTGTGTAGAGTAGTAGTAGTATTATAGTAGTAGTAGTAGTAGTAGTAGTAGTGTAGTAGTAGTATAGTAGCTAATAGTGTAATAGTATATTTTGTTGTAGAGTAGTTAGTTATATGTATGTATAGAGTAGTAGTAGGTAGTAGTAGTGAGTGTAGTAGTAGTATAGTAGTAGTAGTAGTAGTAGTAGTAGTAGTAGTGTTAGTAGTAGTAGATTAGTCAGTAGTAGTAGTAGTAGTAAGTAGTAGTACGGAAGTTAGTAGTAAGTAGTAGTGTAGTAGTATAGTATAGCGAGTAGTAGTCAGTAGTAGTAGTAGGTAGTATAGTCATGTAGAGTATAGTGTAGTAGTAGTAGTAGTAGTAGTAGTAGTAGTAGAGTCAAGTATAGTAGTAGTAGTATAGGTAGTAGTAGTAGTAGTAGTTAGTAGTAGTAGAGTAGTAATAGTAGTAGTATAGTAGTGTAGTAGTAAGGTGTAGTTAGTAGGTGTAGTAGTAGTAGTAGTAGTAGTAGTAGTTAGTAGTAGTAGTAGTAGTATTAGTAGTAGTAGTAGTAGATGAGTAGTAGACTTAGTATTAGTAGTAGTATATAGTAGTAGTAGTAGTAGTAGTAGTAGTGTAGGTAGTAGTGTAGTCAGTAGTAGTGTAGTAGTAGTAGTAGTTAGTAGTAGTAGTGGTAGAGTAGAGTAGTAGTAGTTAGTAGATAGTATTATGTAGTAGTAGTATAGTAGTAGTAGTTTATAGTAGTAGTATGTAGTAGATAGTAGTAGTAGTAGAGTAGTAGTAGTAGTAGTAGTAGTAGTGTAGTAGTAGTAGTAGTATGTGCAGTATAGTAGTAGTGTAGTATGTAGTAGTAGTAGTAGTAGTAGTAGTGTGAGTAGTAGTAGTATAGTAGTAGTAGTAGTAGTAGTAGTAGTATAGTAGTAGTAGTAGTAGTAGTAGTAGTAAGTAGAGTCACGTAGTAGTAAGTAGTAGTAGTAGAGTATAGTAGTAGTAGTCAGTAGGTGTAGAGTAGTATGTATAGTAGTAAGTAGTAGTAGTAGTATAGTGAGTAGTAGTAGTAGAGTAGTAGTAGTAGTAGTAGTGTAGTAGGTAGTAGTAGTAGCTAGTAGTTAGTAGTAGTAGTAGTAGTGTAGTAGTAGTATAGTAGTAGTTAGTAGTAGTAGTAGTAGTGTAGTAGTAGTAGTAGAGTAGTAGTAAGTAGTTAGTAGTAGTATAGTAGTAGTAGTAGGTAGTAGTAGTAGTAGTATAGTTGGAGTAGTAGTATCGTTATTCTCAATATATAAATTGCTAACATAAAGCCCGCTGCTTCGCCAAGCAAGATATTACAGAGATTAGATGATTTAATTATTTTACTAATATACTATATATAGGTACTAGTATAAATTTTACATTTTAATTTAAATTGTAGCATTTTATAAGAAAAAATAGAAACTATATAACAACTACAATTACAAAATTCAACATTAATAAAAAATTAAATTGTAAATTGTACATCGGCTTGTTCATTTTTTCAACGAGGTTTACTAAAATGTTCCTAATCTATGGAGTAGTTCACTTTCTTATTTCTAGATCTTTCACCCATGCATTTTCTCACTAAATGACACCAAAACCACAGACTTCTGCATCATCATTAGTGTTCCTGCCTGCATCCATACTCCAATTGAGATTTGGTACATTGAGAATTATTCCTGTGGCCGAGATTATTATGGGTGCGAAGTGATTTTCAATATATATATCTTATTTTATTATTATTGCTATTATTACTATTACTATTATTTTTATTATTATTATTATACAATATGTTTTTATCGTTATCCACCAGGTTTTCGACTGTGTGTCGGGTTAATTACCAAGGTCACATTCTGTTTTGTCGTAATTTAGGAATTTTCACTCAATCGTGCATGCGTTGAAGATGGTAGATTTTTGCTCACAGAATTGCTGCCATAATTTTGAATGTATAATTTGCTATTAGAATAAGTTCCAGATTTTTATGGATTTTATTTGTTACAACCCCTGGGCACGAAATGATAGAGGAACAACATGAACTTTTTAAAGTTGCAATATAATCGCTTTCAATGCAAAAATTGAACTAGACCACTTTTCACTTAGCTTGATCGTATGAATGTTTCAAGAAACTTCCTTTATTCGAACATAATGTGCCGTCAATGAATTATATCTTGCACACTATCACTCTACGATGACACTATACACAATATTTGGTACATGAACAAAAGCGTACCGAGTATCTGCAGCCCTCGATTGCTTTACAGCGCGACTCTGCGGCATTTCAAAGAGCTCACAAAGGAAACGCGCCCGCCATCTTCCTGTGGATCTCCGGAGGCGAAGCACCTGCGGCCGCGTCGCCGCCATCGCGCAGTTCGCACGCGCTCGTGTTTTGTTTCACGCCGATTACGCGCAGCCAGCCACAAAGGAGCGCGTTTCGCCGTTGGCTGCGGGCTGGCGTTGCATTACGCGTTTGCAACGCGCGCAGTAACTGCCATAACGCCGCCCTCTCGCCCTCCCTGCACTCGCCCTATCGCCATCACGCCCATTGTCCTATCGCCCTCTCGAACCCCCTCCCCGTCTTCCTGCTCTTTAACACTCCCGCCCTCACCATCCACCCTCTCGTCCTTCCTTCCTTCCTCTTTTCCACACTCTCTCGACCTGCTTACCATCTCTCTCACCATCCCTACCCCTGTTTCCTACCCTCTTGCCGCCCCGCACTCTCCTCTTCCGCCCTCTCGAGCTGTTGTCTCCCAAACTCTCTCCTTTTCACTAACTCTCTCCCTCTCTCTCTCTCTCTCTCACCTCTCTTCGATCCGCTCTCCCATCCTCTCTGACTCGCTCTCTGCACTGTCTCACTATTTTTCTAAACTCTGCCACTCTTTCGGCACCTCCTCTCCCCTCTCTCCACCTCTCCCCCTTCTCTCTGCCTCTCTTCCCTCTTTTCCTTCTTTTTCCCACTCTCTTAGGCCCACTTTCCCATTCCCTCTCACTGCCTCTCTGCACTCTCTCATACTTTGTCTATCCCTTACTCTATCCATCTCTCCCGCTCCCCCCTGCTTTCCAATCGTCTGCTTCCCCACTCCCTCTCGCTTCCTCCGCGCTCGTAACCCCGCCCGACTGCCCCCCGCCCCGCCCCGCCCCGCCACGCCCATCCCGCCCCGCCCCACCCTTTCGCGCCAGTGCGAATCCAGCGCGTCTCTCCGTATCGAAACAGCGACGCGTGCGCATCCCAACCGAGCCAAGGCCGTAATGCGAATAACTGGAACGGAAAATGGGCGGATGGAAAGAAAAAAAGCGAAGCGGTGCAAAAGTCCTCGCTTGCCCACCTCTGCCGCTACGCAGCTCGCGAAGCCACGGCAATCAGTATTAGCCTCGCTTTACAGTATCAGTTTATATATTATTATCTATATTTTGATTATTACATCTGATTATCTTTTCACTTCGCGCTGTTGGGCAAACGACGCTTCACAATACCTGCGATTTGTGAATTTCCTAACGCAACGCCTCTCGACATACATCACTTTCCGCCGCAACTGTGTATAATAAATATTGAGTGCGATTCCCTTGTTCTGTTTTTTGAGATCGTCTCTTGCGCTTCTATTGTACGTTATCCAGAGTTGGTTGTTTCGAGAGTATAAGGGCACTATCATTCCGCGGATACCACGAATTTTCAATAGACAATAGTTTATTTACAACGATTTTTTTTCGGGGGAGAATAAATAACAAGTCCTTGAGTCAGCGTGAATCGTGCAATATTCGAAAAAAATTTCGAAATCTGCAATATTCTGTTATTTTGCGGGGAAATTTCGACCCCGAGCCTTCATGAATTAGCTTGATTAGTTATATTTCAAGTTATATTTCAACAAAACTTCGTTGTTTTGTTTCAGAGTTCTTGAATACTCTGTTATCATGAGTGGCTTGGATTAATCTGAATAAGGAAATTGGATATTGAGTTTCTTTTAAATCCTTGATCGAATTTATTTAAGAATATAATCTCAAATATGCCTATCATCATTTCTCTTTCCGGATTAGGCATATTGCCTGTTCCAGCCTCTTGCCATCTCATTCTCGGCTCTCCAATGTTTATCTTTCTTCTCATCTTATTATTCAGGGCGTGCATTGGAAATCTGTCTGGCGGCGTATTTCCAATATGGGTCACCCATTGCTGTCTGTACTTCTTAAATTTGTCATGTACTGTTTCATTCCGCCCTAGTTCCTTTCTTATTTTCTCACTTTTTATTTGATCTCTTAATGTGTAGCCCTTTTCTCTTCTCAAAAATATAACTTCTGATTCAATACTTCTAAAATCTTCTTGTTTTTGAAGCCAGGTTTCACATCCATACAGTAGAACTGGGAGGGCCGTAATATCTTAAAATTTTAACTGGGTTTCTTTTCGTGCTTTCTTTTTAAACGTTCTTCTTATAGTTCCACATATTGCTTGACATTTATGAATCTTGCTGGTGATCTTCCTAACTCTTCCATATGCAATTTCACACTCTAGGTAGTTAAAATATGTCACTCGTTCTAAAAAACCATTTTTAATCACAATCTTCGTTCTTACTGTTTGTTTTCCTTTAAAAGTCGTTACTTTTGTTTTATTAACTGATACAACAATCAGATTGTACTCCATGACAATTTTGCTCCAGATGGTAAACAGATCTTTGTAAATCATCTTTGTTTTCGTAAATCATCATCGAGTATTTAAAAATTTATTTTGGCCCAGGTAATTCCTGAAGGCAACATGTTCTTCCACCTTTTAATTATATATCCCAGATACAGTATGTTAAAGAGTGTTGGCGAACGACTGTCTCCCTTCTTTATTTATAATCCTCTTCCCAGGGACAAATCCATTGTATTTTACTGTGATATTAATACAATTACACATACTTTTCACCACTGGCGCTACATTGACTTGAGTACCTTTCTTTCAAAATGCTTCCTACTTTACTTGTGTTGACATCAAAAGCCTTCTTTATATACACGAAGGCTAAACGTGTTTCTCTGTTAACCTCCACTCGTTTCTCAATTATTTGTTTTAATGTAAATATGTCATCTATTGTTGAACGACCTTTTCTAAACCCCTCTTCTGTTGTTCCTGAGGTAGAGTGCAGTCTGCAATTGGAACTATTCTGTTATTCAAATTTTCGCATATACTTTGTATTTAAGAAGACAAATACCCCTATGGTCGTACCATTTATTTCGATCTCCTTTTCTAAAACATGGAGTAATTAACGAATACAACCATACAGATGGTATTGCACATCTCTGCCAGCATTCATTCATTAGGTGGAGCAATCGAAAGTTCAATAACATACCTCCATATTTCATTAGTTCTACGTCAACCTCATCAGGAACACAGGCTATCCTATATTTTGGAGATTTTTAATGCACTGTTGACCCCTTTAATATCTAAATACCTACATTTCTTTTTGTTCCTTTTTCTTCATCCGGCGTATAAATTTCTTCATTCCCACTCCATAACTTTACAAAGTAGTCCCAACACACTTTCTGGGAAATTATATTCAATCTTGTCGTATGTGTGTCTTCTAAATTCATTGACTTGATATAGGCTATACTTTGTGATAGCCCACGCTACCCTTGGCAGCAGGACTGACTGTGTGTCATTTCTCTACGAGGGTTGAAGCCAGGGGAAGCTCGGTGATGCTCTTTTGGATGTGTTGCAAGCAAATAATCTTACGCCGTCAAAGGAAAGTGTGTTGGTGCGACGTAGTGAAAATTGGAGACATTTCCTTAGCCTTACGCAAGTTCAAATGCCTTCATATGGTGTATGATGATCTCGTGTTAAATTTTCTTGATGACCAGGAGCCTTGTTACTTCATTTTACTGTGTACTTAATTTCACTCCATTTCATAAACTTCTCGACTTAAATGTGTGTAATTTAACCTGCTAGGATTTAATGGAATTGCGTGTTGTTTTGTAGAAATGAGTACTATGACAATAGTGTAAACTATACGTCAAATTAGTTTAATTTTGTCCTTTCACCTTGCAATTTTTCTTCTGTACAATAAATGCTCTGTTTGTGTTCATTAAAATTGGTGTTCATACGCCTTTCTGTTCTCTTTCTGTAATGTTTAGAAAAAATGTTAAGAAGGGTTTCCTTTTGTTAAGAAGGAACGGGATGTGTTCTCGACATATGTCAGGTTTACTCTTCATCTTTGTTTTGGTAAGAATTTATTATTTCATCGTTTATGACTTTTATGATTTAAACCTTTATGAAGTCTTAGTGGAGGTTTCATCTGTAAATGGTTATCAGTTGTTCACAAAAAACAAAATTTGAAATTTCCCCATGTGTAATTTCTTAGCAGAAATTTCGTTGATTTTTTTTACAGTCAGACCTGCACGTAATTTTGTTAAAAATGTTTCTTAATACCTGTTAAAGCGAGAACAATTGTACAAGCGGATCAGTATAGTAAATGGTAAGCTGGTTCTTTTTCTTTAAAAAAAGGGGGGACAGAAGACATGTCCCTTCCGAAAAGACCACAAATAATGCCCGAAATGTTTACAATATATATGCTCTTGCCATACCGTCAAAACTGAAAATGTTTTAATATAACCTTCGAGAAAATGGTTGTAATATATTGCTTACTGCAATGTAGCATTAGTTTTTAAATACATAGTTTTGCGTGAATTATAGCCTAATTTATTCAGGGTTTGCTGTTGCTCTCGCCTCTTATTGCAGTTCTCCGGGGACCAGAATTGCCCTGAAATGCGACAGTTCACCTATCTCAGTTGCGATAATCCGCAGGATTCGAGTGAAAAGAGGCCCGAGCAAACTTCTCGTGATGGCAAGGAACCGCCACCGACGAAGTTTCCGAGTCGGCGCCAGAAACGCGAACAGCCAAAGAAGCTGCAGCAGCGGCGACACGACGGTGGCGGGGAGGCGGCGGTACGAGATGTCAAAGAGCAGCCCAAAATCCCCACACGTTTTCCAAATTCAATGAAACCTTGTATACACTGGTTTTCGGGCGCGTCTTAAGATTCCAATGTCAAAATTGCAACAAAAATGGCGGATCCAATATGGCGAATTAAAAATTGAAAAATGTTCCTGCACGGCATGAAAACTATTAGCTAATAGCAACGTTTTTTAAACATTTCATTAGCTAAATAGTAGGGAATGAGGTTTTTAAAAATTTCGTTGTGGAACACTGGGACGTATAGCTGTTTTCCGCTTTAAAAAATACAAATTAATTGCATAATTTTGTTTCAACTTTAATCATTAATTAAGTATTTTTAAAATGTTATAAGTATTTGTAACACATACAACATTGTATCACGCTTTTGTTCATTTTGAATGACGAAAATAGCTCAAAACGGCTCAACGGCAACGTTTCCAAAGATCAGAACGTCAGCGTGACGAAGCGAACTGTTTTTAACCGTTAAGTTAGGGGAATCTGGGAATCAGTGCATCCAACTGCTTACGTAAAATTCCCTAAATCAATATCTATTTTTGGCTTTTGGCCAGCGTTTTGAGGTCTTGCCCCAGCGTGAGGCGGTGGCAGCGGCGTCGACGGCGGCGGCGACGACCGGGGAATGAGCTCCGAGTTACGACGGCGCGGACGTGGAGTAAATTCCCGAGCCGGAGGCGGGGCGGCGGCGGCGGCGGGGGCGGGGGCGGAGGAGGAAGAGAAGAGAAGCGAGCGCTGCGCTCAGAGCGCACGTCGCCCACCACGGAGGCCGCGTCTTCCGCCCCCCCACCCCACCCCCACGCATCCTTCCCCCGCCGCCGCCGCACCTGATCCCAGGCGCTGCTCGCCGCCCTCCGCACAGTCACTTTCTGTCCTTCGCTCTTTATGGCATGGCCCAACACACGTACGTCGCTGAATTCCACTCCTATACTCACTCCTTCCACTCAGATAATGTTTCTCAACTCTTCTCTGACGCTACTCACCTACCTTTTCAAAGTGACTTTTAGTTTTTCACAATTTTTGGTGTGGTTCACTAAGTGTGGATGTGCGCATGTCATTAAATACTGGAGCTATCGATTCTTGTACTCATCTCCTAATTCACAGATCAATTATCATTATTTGTCTCAGGCACTACTTATCAACCTGACAAAATTGTCTATTCGATTTTAACAATTTAAGATGTAATCCAATCGTTGTGGATGTGGATGTCAGAGAATTATTTTGCCATTCGTTGATATAATCTCCTGGTAAATGCCTCAGCCAATTTTTGTAGATACGTTGCAGGCACTACTAAACAATCTATTCCAAGATACATATAGTTCTTAGCTTTGTACTTTCTCGCTATGTGGTAGAAAGTGAAGTAATGTTGCGCGAAAAAACGGCTAATTTTCGGCAGAACACTTTGATTACAGTGCCCTAGAAACGAAAAAGTGGATAAATCCACTTGCTAAATTTAGAAAAAAATCCTTAACTCGCGGTGCAGCCAGAATCCATAATTAGTGGCTCTTTGATAGCAAAAAATTGAATAACGGCAAAACGTCTATTTGTCCGTCAGTGACTAACGTTAGTGACTTATCCGTGCAATCGATTTTCTCCAAAACTGATATAACCTTTTCGCTTTGGCTAATGTTGTGGCTCCTTGATTTTCAAACTGATATTTTAATTTTGGAAGGTATTTTACGTGAAGACCCTGGGACATTTTCGAAATAAAAAAACGGCTCCATCGTTATTGATTAAAGTTTGTTGTTGGATAGTGTGAAAAACATTTAAGAAAATGGCATACGTTTTGTGGAAAACGCGAAATTTCCAATTGTAAAATTTATGGATGTCTAGGTTAGCAGGCTTCGTGTCATATAAAAATATATTTTTGTAAAACTCGTCACAAAAATGTGACTTTGCTGTGAATAGATGCTTCTGATGTCACAAGTGTCACCATTCACAGTGGTGACTCGTCGTTTTTCATAATAATGAGAAAATATTATTGCATCAAATGAAAAATACAGCAAATGAGTAACATATGTCATTTCAATGTAGTACACACAATAATCGACTAATCTGGTTGATACATGTTCAGTTGTTTAACGTGTGATATTAATTATTACTTTCTTGCTACGGAGTAGATAGAAGTTATGCACTGTTGCGCGCAAAAAAATACTATATCACGTGGTGTTGCCAGAATCCATGTTTTGTGGGTCCTTCATACCGAAAAATTGAATGTCGGCAAGGTGTCTGTCCGTCTGTGAACAACGCCTAACAGTTCAATAACATCTCGCTGATGTCAGGTCTCCTTGGATTTGAAATCGATACTTCAGTTTTGGAGGGTACTTTACATGAAACCCCTAGCACATTTTCCAATTTGTTTAAAAATGCCACCATTGTTTTTTATTACATTTTGTTGTTGGGTAGTGTGTAGGACGTTTAAGAGAATGATGCTGGTCTCATGTTCGTTGAAAACCCTGAGTTTTTGAAAACTGTAAAAGTTTTAATTATTTCGTAATTTGCCTACTCATAAAATATTAAAGATAGAGATCTTTAATGAAATCTATTGCTTCAGGATAGATTTTGAAATAAGATCAGCTCAAAATTTGAGTACTTCTCGTGTAAATTTGAGTGAACATACGGGCGAGAAAGTACGTGCTGTTTTAGCAGCTCTAGGTTAGAAGATCATTTATCTAAGGTGTGAGAAAAGTCACAGAATTCATCTGTACTTGCTTGATGCCCTCATCCCCTCGTCCCCATCTATGCTGATAGTTTTGTAAGTGTCCGAAGCACTACCTCTTATTCCCCCTAAAGAAACGCGTAGTTTTTAGATGATTTATAGATTGGTTTATGTGAACATTAATATATTTCTGAATTCAATTCCTTGCTAATGAAATGATATGTAACGATCGATATGAAATGATATGGCCGATAGCTCAGCTAATACTTACAGGAAATTTTCAGCCGCTACTTCCAGGGTGGACAAATGCTTCGTACAAACATCCGCCGTTGTATAATAAAATGAACTCCAAGTATGGCCAATGTGATATTGTCTACTCATGTTGAGCACCACAAATGAGTATGCCTTTTGGAACACACTATACACTGAAGGTCTGAAAACTAACATTACATACTTCTCAAAGAAACTTTGAACTAATTAACAATTGAGTAATTAAAAATCATGTATAATGTAAAAAAACTAAAAAATCAAACTTACTTCTAAAGTCGTTTTGGTTGTTTCTTGAAAATGTCGACGTAATCTGAAAACCCGCTAAACACTGCACATGTTTTATTGCGCGTTATTCCGAGAAACAACTTTTTGTCCCCCGAAAGAGAGACTTTTTCCAATCCAAAAAGCGGAATTCCGCCCAATCTGGCAACCCTGGCTACCCTAACTAGCAAAGAGACTTTTAGTGTCTAACAGCTTTGTGGGGTTACCTAATAGTTTGCGTGTAAGAATATTACGGTAAAACTGAAGCTTTTGTATGTTTTTTAAAATTTCAATGGGCATCACAAACGTTTGAGGAAACTGCGAATCCTTGTGAGGGTTTTTATCTGCGTTTGCACTGTGTACACCTTGGCTGGCGTCATCTCACCATTCGAGAAGACATTTTCTTCTTGATCTCTTCCAAAAGCTTTGAGGAGCTCCAAAACTTCTGATTACGAATTCCCTTTTACGTCAAGTTACTGAAAAAGTAAATTCTCGTGGCTTTGAATATTCACTACGGAATCCTCTCATACGTGAAAGCAGTCACATTAAACTAAACTTCAGCAATTTACCCTCTATTACTCAAGGACATTTTGTGCTCCTGTTGATTATTTTTTACTGTGATACTTTATGTTTGATATCTTTAATGTTTACATGAATTTACAAAAAAAAGTAATAAAGAATTATTAAAATGACATTTTATATTGCGGGAAGGAAAGGTTTCTTAAGAATTGCACGAGCAAAATAATATCACTTACTGACCTTATTTTAATTTTAATTCAAATGTATGAATCATTTGTGTACTATGCTTTGTTATGGTAGTATCCAAAGAGAAAGAGGATACTGCCATAACAATGGTATGGAGTGGAAATAGCACCGCCAAATTTGAAACAGTAGATTCACTTTCAGCTTTGTTAAAAGGAGTCAATATTTTCCCGAAGATTTTTTTCCTGTTTGAAAACACTATTTACTACATATACGAATTACATACTATAGTGTAAGCTAATACAGTAGCATGGTGATAATCACAGTTCAAGTCACTTTGGCTCCTTCAAAATTGGCGGCCATATTTCAAGAATAGCACCCTGGAAGCGCTGAAACAAGACCGTTTGCCACTCTATGTATCTCTAACTCGTTTATAATAGCAGATGCTGTTAGACGAAAATATTTTGTTTTCTTTGTTGCAAATGACACTGTTTTATATGAACAATATTAGGTTTATACGTTTATTCAGCAAAAACAGTCACAGAACAACAAGTAATGATTTAAACAGAATTATTTTGCAAAAGGACAAAGTTCAATTATTGACAAGTAAAATTTAAATCCTCTAAAAGTGTTTAAATCATTAGATACATTTTAAGTGCTACACAGATACTTTACAATAATTTGCTATTGTGCTATACAGACAATAATTTAAATTTCTTTCAATTTATTATTAATAAGAGTTTTTGAAATAATAACATTTTTCAAATAAAATGTTCTCTGTTCCCTATATATTACAATAAATATAATAAATGTTGTAAATTTATCATCACTGATGAAAGCACAAGGGAATGCTGGGGACACTAATAGCAATCAAGAAATCTTTCAATAGGTTACCAAACGATTAGGTCGACTAGTGTGCCAGATTAAATACTCAATTCAACAAGCCTATATGAACTACTGGCAGAATGAGTAACAATACATAAGCTACATTTTTCTGTAGTCATTAGATCTCTGTTCAGAATTATATGTCCTCAATAAATAAATAAAGAAAAATTAAAAAAAACACTACAAATACTCCTCCCCTCTACTCCTATTCCTGTCTGGTTAACAATTATCAGTGCAAACATTGGCAAATATTGTAAGGCATACATTCGTAAAATATAATGAGCTACAAATGTTGTGACTCTTACTCTAATCTGGGGAACATAAGGACAAAGATTAATACAAACATGCCACATAAAAGTAACGATTATAAATTACAAATGTATATTTAGTATAATAAATTAAACTACAAATGAGTATAACCCGGTGGCAGCTAATTTCATAAATAAGATAATGTAGCTAACATGCAAATTATATAATAATAATAATAATAATAATAATAATGGTAGAATGATAATCATATAGAAGGATAAACTCCACATAGAGCACCAAAAACAAGCATACAGCTCCAAAACTATAAATATTCGAACTACATGAAACAATTAAATATTAAATACCAGGTCTATTGCCATTACTCTTCTAACTGAAATGCACTTATCAAAATTAAACTGTACTAAAAACTATAAACAAGATGCTAATTGCTAATGGAAAAGCAGACAAAGCATAAAACCGCTTAATTGTGTGGCACAAGTAGTCAAAACAAGGAGATGATAAAAGCATAAATGATAGTATATGATGATTTCAAAAACTTAACTTTTTTCAAAGAATTGGTTGCCAAAGGTTGGTTCGACACCCGGTCGAGGCAAACAATACTTTGATGAAATTTAATTATTAAAATGCATTGTTACTTAGTAACGTGGTCACAATTTTGATTACTTGCGACTCCGGCACATATCTTCGTGCGTAATTGCGCCCAACAAGATGACGGGATGGTGACAATATGTATATGTTTTTGTTATAAGAGTTCCCGTTCCCAAATTTTATTCACTTTATAACGTGGAAATATTAAAACAACTCTAAACAAAACAAAATAAAATACTTATACTAACTATATTTGTGAAATTTTATATACTGTGACGTAGTGAAATGAGAAAGAAATTCAATAACAAAATAAAAATAGTATATTAAAAGATGATGAACAAGTTACAATAAATTGCTAATATTAAACACTCCGGCAACCTTTTCCTTCCAGTGCCCTGCTTTACCGCAGAAAAATAAAAGCCACGCGTGATGCGAGCTGTCGGACTTCCCTCCCGTGACAATTACCGTTCACATGGCCTGACGCCAAAATTTAAACCGGTCGTGGCGACCGGTGTGTCTACAGCACGCGAGATCGTCTGGCCCTTACTCTCCGGACATCCGCCCACACTCCTACACTCCTTGTACTTACACGTACAACGCTCCCCGATGTAAACTGAATGAGGAACGCGGGCGCAGATGGCGCGCGTTAAATAGTTGAGGACTACACCCCCCACCATGGTTCCCTAGATAGGCTCGCTTGCTGTCGGCAAGCGAGGGCTCGCTGGCTAGCAACTTTAGGAGGGGCCACGCCCCCACACGCAAGATCCCAGGTTGGCTCGCCTGCTGTCGGTAAGCGAGGCTCGCTGGCTAGCATCCTAGGAGTATTACAGCCTAAGGTTATTTTTGGCCTGCAGCTCTACCTGAGTCAACCGCCAGAGCGCAAACTCCCGGAAGTTCAGGCTCAACAGCCCTTCCTCCCCCGCAGCGCACTTTCACCGACCTAACGGTTCTGGCCCTCGTGTTAACGACGCCACAATACTATTCCAGTACTTTCAATCATTGTCACATTGTAAAACGTATTCGTTTTCATATTTTTTTCTTGACACGTATTTATAAAGAAAAGTTTGAAATTGATCTTTAATTGATGTATAAATTTAATTAAAGTAATTTTAATTGAATTCGAGTTAGCCGATATTTCTTAACGATCAAAAACGCTGACGACAGAGGGAACCACACATTTAGTCAATTATAATATCTCCAAAAATCCGACTGCACAGTGACTTGGCAAAACTTTTTCTATCACCTAAACTAATCATATCTATATATTCAACAACATTGAAACCAGCATTGACACGCATTCAGGTATTCTAAATACCCATTTACCAGTACTGTTTTACTTATTTTATACTTCTTTCCCTACTTTAATGAATTTAAGTGATAATTTCTTTACCACCCACAGGTACGATTTAACTCTGCACAATAATAAAACCCTTCTCTACAAAAAATGCATTCCTCTGACAGTTTCAGCATAATACATAAGTTACTAATAATATATTTTTGCATGCACTTTCCTTGAGCAACTCGCAAAAAAAAATAATCATGCTTAGTTCACTACAACTTAACATGTGTGCATTTAAATCTTTTAACGTCAATATTTAGCACATCCATCAGAAAATGATTTGTTTTAATTATTTCATATCTCTGGTACACTTAATACATTCACGCCTAGAAACAAATAAAAGTAATATCAAGTTACGATTATAAATATAGCGGAAAATGCACAGAATCATTTCGGATAAGACAATTGACAGTATTAATAAACAGTCTTCTCCCGTAAATACGCAATTCAATGCATTGATAAAATCAATAGTAGATCTCAGACGTCATCCTCAGGTATTGCGCAGCTAAACTATTGACATAGGCTAGAAATGTATTAATTTTGTAAATGTCTTAACGTTTTTGGTTTAAAATTTGCAATGAAATTAGTATTCGATGTCTCCTGGATTAAACAATATACTACAAGAATGCACCATTTTACTTTGTCGTTACGGCGTAGAGAGAAAGTTATGCAATGGGGTGCGAAAAAACCGGCGAATTTTCGAGAGAAAATTTATTATAGAGCGTTATCAACGAAAAAGTGCATAAATCCACTTGTTAGTTTTAGAAAAAAATTCTCTATCATGTATCCAGAATCCGTGTTTTGTGCAACCCTGATACGAAAATTAAATAATGGCAAAACGTCTGTTTCTCTGTCCGTCCGTCTGCCTGTAAAACGTTCAGCCGATTTCCTTCAAAATCGATATTCCTCAATCGACCAGGTCGATGTCGTGGCCTCTGACTTTCAAAACGACATTTTAATTTTGGCCATATTTTACACGTCGCCCTTGGGCCATTTTCCAAATTTTCAAAATGTTCCATTGTTTTTTATAATTTTTTGTTGTTGGATAGGGTAAAATACGCTTAAGAGAATGGTGTATGTCTCATGTCCGTTTACATCCCCGATTTTTCAAAAATTGCAAAAATTCAAATGTTTTTCGGAGTCTTCCTAGATGTAAAATGTTAAAGATAGAGATGTACATTTCTCGTAATATTGCGTACAAATACGGGCGAGAAAGTAAGTGCTCTTTTAGCGCCTGTAGTTTCGTGCGTATTTTTATTTGTCCCCAACGCAGTGGTGCTACAGCGGCGCCCTGAAAGCGCTCTGCGCGATGCACGAAGCAAATGGCCAACAACGGGCGAACACGGTCTGTGAAACCTAGGCAATGAGTTGACCAACAAAAATGAGAAATATTTCATTCCTTTAAATGAAAATTTAAAAAATATAAATTGTAAAATAAAATTATTGCGTTTTTCAAAATCCTTCAAGATTTTTGTATAGTTTTGCTTTTATTAGCGCGCTGACATGTGGGAATATCACTTGTAGACATTACACCCTTCTACGTCTACACACAGCAAACGACATGTCACAAAATTGCAACCCTTTTTATAGTGTGTCTTTTCGTGTAGTTTCATGTCGAGTACTTTTAACGTCGAAAATGTTTACTGTTCGCAACTGCAAATACGTGTAGTTGAAAATTTAACTATTTTCTCATTTATAAATTCTAGCGATGTCCCACAAAGTATTCTTATTTCACTTTTTATATCTAAAAATCTTCATATTTGGAGTACAAATTTTAACGATGCGATATTTTTCAGAATGACTCTTAATGGTAAATGTCTGTGCTGAGGGTGATGTGCAGCTTGTGCAGAAACTATTATCCTGCAAAAATACAACTTTTGCCAAGACACTTGTGTGATCCTTTCCCTTCCTACGAAGAATATCCGGAAAGTAATATTACATCATTTTTACAAACGTTCAAATGTATATTTAGAAATGAATCTAACTGGGAAAACTGAATAGGTATCAGTTGGGCAGTCACAGGAGTCAGAATAGACATTCACTTAACTAGAGCTGCTACAGAACACCAAACATTCTCGTATCAGTAACAGTTAATTTTAATTTGTAGACAATTTGAAAGTAAATATAATTGCCAAAGGTGGAAGCAAATGCTTGTAACACCTGATTAAAGTACTAATATAGTTTGGGTTTTGCTTATGACATATCATTGTTGAAATACTCGTATATTCAATTTTTGGTGCTACAAATGCAAACTTGGAGCTTAAACAGATCTCATGTGTATATACCTTAGACTGAATAGTAATGATAAGCCACAAGTTGAGTTAAAACAGATTAGCGAACTAAAAAACAACTGCAATTGATTTATTTTTGAGAAAGTTTTGGTCACCACGGCAAACCATTGAAGACTACTCTGGAAGCATGGATTGTGCCAGAAGCCTTGTGTCCTGATGAAACCTCTCAACCATCTAACATAACCTAGGTTGGGCGGGAAAGTCTAAATGTACGAAATGAAGTTTCTATGAAATGCAGCATCTCATGACATGATATGCATCTAATTATTCCTGCACAGTTTCTATGTAATCAGGAGACATTTTATTACCAAGAAAATTATTATAAAGCCGCCAAATACTTTACCATACCTTCTCGTCAATATCATTTTGTCTTTTTTACTTTCGAGTCCTTACTAATGTCATAAGAGAATGTATTGAAATCGTGCTACGCAAAACGGCGAATTTTCACAGAGAAACTCTCATTGTCGGGCCCTGGTAACTCATGTCATCATGATAAATCATGATTCTATATAGAGTAAATTACTTCCTCTAACACACGGTGTAGTCAGAATGCATGATTTGTGGGTCCTTGATATCGAAAACATTGATTCTCGGCATAACGTCTGTCCGCCTGATCAACTGTCCGTGTGTCCTTTTCCGCCTAAAGGAAGCATAAGAATGGTGCAGACATCGTGTTCGTTGAAATCCCTGATTTTTCAAAAGTTGCAAAAGGAACATAACCGTAAACAAACCTCCACTTTTGCACCGTCACAAAGAGATATTAAACAGATGATAAGTAACGACGTTTCTTTTAAAAGGAAAAACCTGTAAATATTAGAATAAAAACATATTTTGGAGGAAAAATTATGTAAATATATTGTGAAAGTATATGTAGGTGTTAATTTTGTGCTAATTTGTCTGCAATGCTTAATTAGAGAGCCCGTTTAATGAATACAGCGTAGTCTAGTGTTAAAACATTGCCTGTAATTATGTTATGGAATCTCATTAGGAGAGGGGAAAAAGCCAAGAGTTAATAGCCAAATAGTAAAGGTACAATACCGGAGCTGAAAACAGTTTTTGGTTGAGTATTAAAGCAAGTAATTATTTGGCAAGAACCATTGATGATCAATTGAAGTGTGATTGGGTTTACGTTTTACCAAAGTGCGTTTTTTTGAGGTTCTAATAAATCCCAAATTATTTGAAAATCCTGAGTAACGTTTTTTTACATGTATTCTCCGTCACTGACTTACCCCCAATCAAGACCCTGTGGCCTTCAGGTTGCCAATCATTTCATTCATTCTTTTAAAAAATATTATTATTCTATATACCGTCACACTCTCTATGTACAATTGTTCTTTCATAGAGATTTTGCATTGTGCATTGAGCAAAAATGTTGCAACTATTTCAGTACGTTTATTGCCCAAATTCAAGTGTTTTTAACCAATAATTCAAAGAATTAGATTGCAAGTAATATGAAATTTATCCCCAAAGAAGGAAGCCTGAAACAGTAGAACGCATGGGTCCCACATTTTTCTCAAAACTCCCTTCCCCAGTACACACACAGAATTAATATTTTCTTGAAATAAAGTAAAGCGTTTAATTTGAATTCGAAGTAAATGGATGTCATGTTTCATACGTTTTGAATGAAAAAATAGGATATAGCGGGGCTTGTGATTAGTTATCTGGCCTTGCACCTTCTTGTCGCCGCTACCTAAGTTCTATGAATATAGTTTGAATCATAAGGAATAAAATATACTCATATCTTCTATACAACTCGTCAGAAGACGTTGTCATCCGTCAATTAAAAGTACATGTTGCAATATAAAAGATATTTTCACCCGAAGCACATTCCAAATTTTAATTTAGAACAACAAACGTTATCGCCTGAGGCCCCTGCGCAATACGTGGATATATTTGGAAGAATACTGTCCTCGATCGCGTGCAATATTTCGTTCGCATTGTGGCAGCTTTATTAAAGGAAATCGCTACGACCTTTCTCGGGACCTATTGTTTCAATTCTTATGAACCTGTATATCTTTTCGAGTACTTTCCAACATTATGTGGCCTCAAAACTGTTCACTTCTGTGTACCATTAATGAGTTTTGATGTTCTGTACACGCATTGAAAAGGGCAAATATTTTTTCCGTGTCACTATAAGTGGCGGTTAAATGTCCCAATACATGTCAATTTCCTTTGTACTAGCAGTTGTATTTCTGCTGTTTTCTTGAGCGAAATTAAAGACAGTAATCTACTTCTCTACTAAAACTCGTGAATAACCACTATCAAGTTACCCATTTTCTTTCCATGGCTTCGCCCAAAAGACTGCTATTATCGACGGCAGTATGTGAATATTTAATATTAAAGATCCATCTCTGTTGTTTTAATCTTTGCATCCATCTGTTATGCTGAGTTTAAATTAAGAATGTTATTAATGTTTTCTAAGAGTAAGACTGAAATTAAAAAAAACTAATTTTATTTTCAAAAAAGGATTCGAAAACACGTTTTTAAACTACAAACTAAAAGCTTTTTGTTCATTCTCAGATTCATTCCTTTATGTATCCTTCACATACCCTATACCCGGGTATATCCTTCACGCTGATAGGCCATGGCCCGTACGCATGTTGTCGTGCCGAGTAGAGACACACAAAGAATCAAGCAAAAACCTTTTTCTTCTACAGCTGTATAAAATATCAGAGAACATAGGAGTCAAACATTTCTTCACCTCCTTTGCCAGTCATCATTACCTCCTTCCTCTCCACGTGCCGTGTCTTACAATTACTATTTTCACAGCGTGAATCCACTTTCCAGATTTTTTTAACTTTTCAAAAAAATTCTCGAAAATTATTTGCTTACAGTCATAAAGTGAAGCCAAAAGTTTAATTCAAAGATACAATAAAAAATTAAATAAACAACTCAAAATAAAAAAAACAGATATTACATAGTTTTACGCTACATTCAATTGTCATTACAATAACTGTTACACGAATAAATACTATCTTCTGATTGATTATGACTGAAAAGTTAGGAAAATATCATTATTCATGAAAAACTTTGGTTATGTGAGCAGAACTTTGATATTCGTGTAATTAACTATTTTTTATTTAGATCAGTGGCTAATCTGCCGTTTCTTTTAGTTATACCTAGAAAAAAAGAAAGAGTATAATAAAAGCAATTTAAATGCATGGGAAATTTGAAAAATAAATACCAATATGTGTATATATATATATATATATATATATATATATATATATATATTGCTATTCGAGACTTTCGTGTACACTCTCAATCTCATTCTCGAATTAATCCCCAAATGTAGTCTCCCGCCATACTCTTATTACACTAACTGCAAAAGAGTCCTACAAAAGCTGCATACTGATGGAAGCGCTCCCCTTGTTCCCCCTTGCTCCAAAGTCCCTCAACAATTTTAGTATAAATGATAAAAGCAGCTTTATCCTTTTCATCAAGCATTATTAGAAATTTGCTGAAACTGAAGGATCTTCTTTGCTTGTGGTCTTGCGAAAACACCTTTGACCTTTGCCACGCACATTTTAGGGAAGACTGTTCCAAGGTATTTGAAAGCTACTTAACCCTCTAGTTTTCAAGACCAAGAAACAAAAATATGTAGGATTTTTACTCCGTCATTTTCTGCTTATATAACATAATATTTACAAAAAACATTATAATTTTTTAGAAAAGTAAGTGGCACCTTAAGGAGAATTTGGATACAGTAGAGATGCTAGTTGATCGAAACATTGTTTTTCGTTCCTTATGAAAACATAACATGAATATTTTGAATAGTACATTAATATTTACATGTTTACAGAACATTTACATTTTTTATCAAATTGCTAAAAAGCATCAGTGTGAAATTTTTTGTTGCACTTCCTGCAATTTTTTTAGTTATTTTGTGACAAAGAACGCTATCTCGTTTATGCTTCGTATTTCTTCGAGATTCTTTATGAATATTTTCAGTTGTTACACTAAATTCTTGAAGTTACTGATATTTCTGTACAATGGTTTTGAGTAACTCTCAGTGCGTCATTTTGAGACTTAGTTTTGTTGATTTTTTACCAACCGACCATTTCGCATCAAGACCGAAGGAAAAGAGTGGATTCCACCTCTAAGCGATATTCGTAACGAATCAACGTTCTCGTCGAACCTCTTAACACCTCGCATGTAAATATTGTAATTCCATTTTATATTTGGGTAATGAATTTTAACTTTTTGTTTTCTCCAACCAACAGTATCTATTCTGTCTACTTTCGATAATGGATGAATGCCATAACAGTTTCATAACGCTATTATTCTTCCACAGCTTCAAAATCATTGCTGTTGATAATTGTGTGTTGGTGTTGCACATGTTCAAGAAGTAATGTGTGCTTCCCACAGGTTTATCTCGTCGCTGCACCCACGCATTCGCTGGACGGTCGCGCCTCCGTCCTGATGCTGCCTGCCACTGTCGCTCCTCTTTCGGGTGGACGCGCAGCCCGTCCGCGCTCACGAACAAATGAACCCGTTGCTTCCGTTTTCAGGATGTCCGACCTTGGTCGTTCGTCACTGATTGTAATTCATTGTTTTCGTTTCTTTCTCGGAAGCGGATGTTCCTTACCCCAATAATCATTTCTGCGTGTAGTGGAACCGCACAAGTTCTGCCGAACAAATGTTCTAGAAAGAACAACCGATCACAATACGTCGTTTTGGAAACAAGCTCATCAACTCCAAAACTACTAATCAGTGGTGCAAAAACAGCCCGTACTTTCTCGCCTGTAATTTCACGCAAAATTACGCAAAACGTACTCAAATTTTCCAAAAATTGAAATTGGCTGTATTTCAAAATCTATCTTTAAGGCTTTTTAAAAGGTAAAATGTATATTGTTATTGTTTTAGTTGTGGGAAAACTGAAAAAATTTTGAACTTTTACAATTTTCGAAAACTAAGGGTTTTTAACGAACCGCTACATCAAGTAGATCAATTCGGGAATATCAGTTTTGGAGAAAATAGGCTGAAGGGTTCATGCACTAGCGTTGTTCACAGACGGACAGACCATTCCAACATTCTATTTTTCGGTATCAGGGATCTACAAAACATGGATTCTGGTTATACCACGTGATAAAGGATGTTTCCCTAAATTTAGCAACTGGATTTATCCACCTTCACTGTTACCAGGGCCTTGTAATAAGTTTTTTTATCGAAAATTTCGCCGTTTTTTTGCGCATAACTTTCGCTGTACTCCGTAGTGTAACTGTTACCAATCTGTGGTAACAACGCTACATTGAGATATAACAAGAGCTACATTCAAATAGCGCGAGCAGTTCCCTCTGCTAGAAGTTGGAAACCGGTTTTTATACATATTTGAATTGCAATGTCCGTGCCGACCGACGCGGTAGGGAGCAACGTGGGGAGAAGGTTTTGAGACGCGAGAGAGGAAGGACGGAAAAAGGTGTGCGATTGGGGAGTAGTGGTGAGGACGAGGAAGAGGAAACGGACACTGAAGCTGCTGCGTCTAAATTTACAGGCGTCCATTTTCTTACCCCACATTGCCGTGTAAGAACCCGGATCTGCGCGGAGACAGATATTCGGCGACACCAGCCCGCTGACCGTCGCAAGCTTCGCGCCGTTGAGTGAGTCAAGGCCGCGAGAAGAGATCGGCAATAATCGTATTTGCTATTTTTTCTCCTTATCTTTCGTCACTAACGTGCCATGATGCGAGTAGTGTCAAGAGTTCGCTTAGACGTAGGAGGCTCTTGACAGAATTTCCGTCGTGGCCCCAGCCACCCCTTCAATGCGTACGTTCAGGGGCTGCGTGTCATGACATCCTCCAGGGTAAATAGCGGCCATTAGACCTCGAATAAGTAAACAGTAAATGCAAAGAGCAACAAGCCCACTTAAGTGAAAGTTGTAATGAGTGCTCAAAAAGTGCATTAAACTTTACAACTTTCCACTGCTCTTGATGTTCCCTTCTATATTGTTGTCAAAGAGTTAAAAATTGCTTAATTGTATTTGAATTTTTTGATTTGTCATTTTTTTCAAGAGAAAAAATAAACTTTATGCTACAGTGATTTTTTTATTGTACAAAGGGTAATTGGTTTTGGTTTGTGTTATGAATATATATATTTGGGTTTGGAAATTTTGTTGTTACATAATTCCTTTTCTAAGGCGATATAGAAAGATCCACGATCCTGTATAATATTTTTAGCTGTTCATTATAAACAGGTCATAGTTGTAAAGTTGTAACATTTACAAGTAAAGTAAAAAAGTTAGAATTCGGTTTCAGTTGCGAGAAACTAAAATGTAATCCATGAGTGTTAATTTCTTTTGGGACAAATGATGCAAATTATTATTTTCTGTTAGTGTACACATTTCATTTATTATCAGAAGTAAATTTTTATATCTTCTGTACATACCTCTGGGTGTAATACGTATGTTGGATTAATCTTCTGGACATTTACGTCGCACATTTACATGTTGTTTTCTTTGTAGCATTGAGTTTCAGATGAAAAATTTTTTTTTAACAATTACGTTAATCTGTTAATTTTTCTTGAAGCTGCGAATATTCCCAACATAAGTATGAGTGATAAAGCGATCACTTAGTTATTCAGGGAACAACACCAACCCTCCATAAAAAAGGCTCTTAAGACCTAATTTATACAGCTTTTTAATTATTCCTCGCATCATGATGAAAGCATATTCAACAGGACTTTCCACTTGCAGCCTCATCGCATGCGTGCCGTCCACGTAGCTGACTCCCTCGGGGGAAATATTTACTTTTTTTAAGCGGCAAGGAGTTGAGAGCTGCGCTGAAAGTTTGGCCTTTTAATAGCACTTATCGTGTGGGAAGTTTGCCTCTCCCGGCGACGCCGGCCGCATCAAGGCCCTCTCGATATTTCACGCCGCCTCGGCCTCCGCAAAGGCAGCCAGCGGCCGCGCCGACCCCCGCCGCCCGCAGCGCCCCGAGCGGGATGCGCTCGAAACAATTTTGGGAGTTAGTCGCCTCGGACAGTCCTCCACTTACCCTTCGGCCAATTCGCATCCGGAGCTCACAAGGTGTTCTGGAGCTGTGTGCACGGTTTCTCTTCATTTAGTGAACGCCTGAATACGTATGGTAAGCTGGGAATAGTTTCGGCTTTTAGTATCGGTGATTGACCTTTGAGCAGTAATATATTATGACCCTTTTTTAGGAATTTAACCCTGGGACTTATTGTAGGTTCATGTAGTAAGTTCATGTCAAAATCCTTTTATTGTGACAAGGGTGTCTTACGATAACTCTGAATTTTAACGCGATGTCCAATTTCGGTTGGATGGGAGGAGGCATAGTGAGAATCAAAACAAAAGTTGACATGAATATGAACTTTTATTTTCTCTATTTGCGTGCATAAATTATTCCTCTCCAATGAGCTAATTACCCCTTGAACCCCTCATCTTTAATTACATTTTTATTAAGAATTTAAAAGACCTAAACACGCCCACGCCAAGTCATTTAAAATTATAACCTTTCTGTTCATTGAGGATCATTGATGTGTCTTTCGCGTATGCTTGAAGAGCCTTGGTTAAACCTTATCATGGTTTAAACAACAACGTCACTGTATCCTTCCTCTGCCGCGGGTTTCATTTATGCGTTTCCAGGTGCCCTGCGGCCCATCGCCAGAGAGAGAGAGAGAGAGAGTGGGGGGGGGGAGATGCGAGTCAGGGCAGACACGCCCCTTTGCAACTCGTGAGGTCTTGGCGGTCGGGCTGTGTGGATCGCCGACAGCGGATTGCGATGCAGAGTTGACTTGAAGGCCCCGGTTCGTCATGGTCGGGTTTTCTCTTTTCAATAACTTGTCCTTAACCGAAGTGGCAGGTTTTGAAAGTTCACGGAACCTTTTACAGCGCATCTCACAGATAAAGTTACACGGGTGGGTGCGTGATACAACTTGCGCCTCTAGCTGTCAAAAGTCTGTTAAGTTTGTCCAAATTTACAACACATTGCAAGCCGCAAGCGATTTTCTGTTCCTCGCTCCTAATGTTTCTCATCTGACCACCTCGATTTCGTCAAAACACAACTAATCGCCGCACAAGAACGCGGTCCCTAGCTGCACGTTCACTTCTAATCCGTTTTTTTTTGTGCAAGTCTGATTTAGAAATGAATCGCAGCACCCGGATGCGGCCCCGAGCTCCGCGTTGCGGTGGCTCAGTTGCCTCGAACCGTCTCTGCGCGTCCGCGCAGCCTGTGGTGCTGAGCGCGTCTCCTTGCGGTCGTTATTTCGAGCCGTCGCTGCCGGGATATCCCTGCGCCACACCCTTGGCAGTGGTGGCGAGGGGGTGTGGGCTGGCGCGTAAACAAATAAGAAGGGGGCGGTGCCTGCATTGTCCCTAGGGGTCGGGGGTTGTGGGATGACACTCCCGAGCTTACAGCTGAACACTTGGCTTCAGTTGCGTTATCTCTCAGGAAATGACGAAATATAACTATTATTTTATATTAAGTTATTCCCGCAAATAATATGCAACCATAATGTACATAGTGGTTTAGTGATCAGCTTTACCATTGATACTACTTTGGCATTAGTAATTGAGTACTTTACTCTTCGGAAATCCATTTTCTTACTAGTTGTGTAAGTATTGGCAATATGATCTATATTTGTGCAACATGATCTTGACATCAGCTGCCACTGGAGGAAGGTTTCCGTAGCCTTGCAGTGGTAATGAAAGTGAAATGGAGTCTGAAACTTTGTTTTATTAAGTGTATATTGCTTAAGGTTTTACAAGTAGATTTGAACACGTTTACACTTTTAATTCGCTTTGAATACATTACCTAATAACTTGCATCACTTGTCACACTGAAGCATCATTGTTCGCTTTTCACCGTATCACGAGCTTGAAAATAAATGTTGATGAAAAAAATACGTTGGCCATGATCTGGCACTACGCTCGTCTCCAGCACAGCAAGAACGTATTAATAGGTTCCGAGGCTTCGGGATCAGACTCGTTGAGGGCATGAACGAATTCCTTTGATTCCAAAACCTTTGTCTTGCTTTGTTGAATCACTGATTCAACAATATTTGTGAAATTGGTTAAAAGTCTGTAAAAAGTTTTTGTAGTGATATTCTGTCAATATGTAAATATAAATGAGTACGAAAATGATTTTTTATCACGCCGTGCGCAAAACACGGTTTTTCGTGCTTGTTTTCTTGAGCGAAAAAGTTATATTTTTCACTGAATGCGAAGCATCTGTATCGATTTTCAATTTTCTTTTGTCTTGACGACGTCTTTGTTTATTATTTACAAACAATAGTGTTACGACACTGTCTGGAAACCATTTACTTATGTACAAGTAACGTTCTATATATTTGATATTAATTTATATACCTTTACTTGACGTATTTCGTTTCGCTCACGGGTGTTAAATCATAGGATACGCAACACTGGCGTCAGGTGATTCCCGCAGTCTCTTTAGTCGTCCGAGTGTAACTAACACGACTCCTTCGTGAATCATGTGTTTGGCGTCCTTAACTAGTCTTTCTTCTAGTCATCTGGCGTCCTTAACTAGTCCTTAACTAGTCATCTGTGTTTGTAGCATTTCAGAAAAAAAATGTTTTCATTTCGATATAAAATAAATAATTTATTTAAAATAATATAATAATTATAATAAAAAAATATTTCCCCGCTATTTAAATCTGCGTTCATAAAATTTAAAAGCGAACTTCTCGCCATTTTCGCAGTGTTGTATGTGCCCACATCTCTGGCGGCGATCTCCCCTCGCATCGTGAATGCAAATGAACGCGGATTCCTCAACGCGTATGCCTCAGCCCCGCCGCCCACACCTCCAGCCGTTCCGCCCACCCCCCCTGCCTCGGCACCAGGTGGCGACCTCGTGATTAAAACCCTCCCTCGTTGGCCCCCGCCCCCGCCTGCCCGAATCCATCAATACCACCGCCATTAAAGTCCCACCCCGGCGCGAGACCGCTCGACCACCAAGCCCCGACTACAAGAGAGCGAATCGCTCAATGGGACTCGCACGCGCTCTTTTGAAATCCGCCCAACAAGGTTCCGGAAAGAGGGGCAGGGGTGGTGTAAAAAATTTATTAGGTTTTTCCTCTCTCTCTCTCTCTCTCTGTCGGTCGCCCGTGAATGTTCTAATTCATCAGCTACCGCTTTGCGCGGGACTTCCCGACCCTTCGACACACGTATTCGGTCGGTGCTACATAAGAGACCAGGAGAAAAAGTCACCGATGGAAAGACCTAATTAATGAATCCGCGATCGCGTAGGGGAGGGGATTCTGAGAGCGTTGCCTGAGTTTTTTACGGAAGGTTGGTTGGTTGATTATTCCGGTCACGTCAACTACTGAGGTCATTAGCCGCGTAAGTGTAGTGGGTGTTTTTCCACGGGAGGTAGCGGTGATATTTCTCCGCTGGGTGGCAAAATCCGGAACCGACCTACCGTCGGCGGGGTTTCTTCTTCCCAGGTATTTCCCCCGCCTCAACCGGAAAAAGCTCTGCGCTCCCCACTGGCACGAGTGTAGAGTAATGAATGTTAGTGTAAGTAATGGGTGAAGATAGAACAAGAAAGAAGGAAAGATCGCGCACGGTCCATGGCCCGTTTGTTAAGGTGCTGCTCTGGCATTCGCCTGGTGTTGATCAGAGAAACTACGCAAAACACCCAATCAGAGCAGCCGGCCAATACAATTCTCCTCCACACAGCAACTGAATTTGACCTAGATGACAAGGTTGTGTCGAAAATCCTGCCACCGCTGGGACTCGAATCTAAGACATCCCGATCAGACGTAGTGCAATGACATCGGTTGAAGCCCTGAGCCACCTCCCTGTTTGTACGGCAGGTGCTTCCTTCTCTCCCTCTTTTTTTGTTGCGAGATCCTTTTTTCGACAATTTTTTTTGTCGTGAGTGCCACGCAGTCGATACGTCCCCGCGCGTGTTTTTTGTCTTTTACCGCTAGCGGAATAAATTCGACGTTTTATGCGACATGAAATCTGCATTACCGGGCAGGATATTGTTTCAATTTCGGGCGGCGGCGAGTCCGCGGGGCGCAGTGGCTTGCAGGGCGGCGAGGCGGGCGGTGTTGTCCGGCCTGTTAGTTGCAATCTCGGAGACTTTCCGCCGCTGAGTGGCTGCGCGCCTGTGTCAACGGACGGTGGGAGTAGCAGGGGGGCGGGGGCGCGGACCACGCCAGGGCTGTGCAGCTGGCGGCTCGCGCTGCCAATTGTCGTGGCCCGGGAAAGGTTACTAGCCAAATGACGGGCTCAGGAGAGCAAGGATCTATTCCTCTTAGACAGAGGTAATGAGAGTTTAACCTCAACTTCCCTCATATAACTAAATACATTTTTTTAAACCTTTCAACGCAGTACTTTTGCATATAAGTGCATATTGGATTTAAATATAATATGGCACTAGAATAATGATATTTAAAGTTTTCTATCTCGCTAATTACTAAATTACAATAAAAATGTGGTATTGTCCCTAGTTCTAGTGAGCCCTCCAAAGGGAAACGGCCCTCGCATCCATGTCGGGAGAACACATTGTGCATCTTGTGCACGCGCCCTGTCGGAGTCAACAACCCCCATTTTATAGTAAATTCTCAAATTCAAAATCATCCCAATGTGTTTCCCTGCGTTACGAATGGTATCACGCCTGGTTCTTCCCCCTCCCCGTTTCAGGAATGCCAAACAAAATGCCGAGGTCAACAATGGGGGTCACGTGAGGGTCGTTCGAGTAATGAAAACACCGCCCGCAACCGTATTGAAGGCTTTAGCGGAGGCCTCGCAATTTGGACACCCCTGGTCTTCGCTCTACCGCTCGGTGTGGTCTCCACGCGGAATCTCTTTTTTTCTTCCGCGAGAAATTCTTGTAAATTGCGCGCTGTCAGTGACGTGCGGTCTGATATCAATGATCGGAAAAACATGGAGGTTTCTATTGTGAGTTCTGGTTTCTAGTTTGTTTCTCATGTGGCTGAAATATGCTCATATAAAATGCTTTTGTAAGAGTAATAGAATAATCTTTCAGGTTATTGGATTGGATTGGGCCAACTTGCACATCGAGGCACAGCGCCGAGTTGTTGAAGCGCCAATAGACGATTCGTTCAGCATAGAGATTTCATAAAGCAGGAACTCTACTAGCGCTGGTAAGAAATATTTCGAAAAAATAAAAATGATTAAATACTGCAGTATTTTAATATTCATCTAATATGTCAGTTTTAACAGGAATTACGCGTTACTCATTGTCTGAATATGTAAGGCTAAATGCTCCACGTTTTCACACTTAACGAAATTCTTCCAAATTATCGTTAGAGCTTAGAGCTTGTCCCGCTGGAGAGAGATACCTGGTTGGGGAAAACCCGCTAGTAGACGTGTAGGTCAGTGCCAGATCTCAGCGGGGGGGGGGGAAATCATCTCCCAAAGAGAAAGCTTGCTACATTCTTCTTCGGGCAGCGACAGAAGTCGGCCTAGATATGTTTCTGGTGTCGAAAATGCAGCCCCCGTCGGGGCTGGAATCATCGATGTGCCGCACCGCAGTGACCTCAATGCCCTGAGCCACTTCGCCATCTGCCAGCGGTCAACACTTGCGGGTAAACAGTTCGCGAGACGTTCCCCGGTCAAACCCAACGGGGTTGAAACAGATATTTTGATTTTAGGGCATTTGCATGAATCTTCAACAATATTTTCAAACTTTTCTTAAATATCCCTCCAATATTTTTTCTAAAACTTCGTTCTCAGTAAGCGGTATGATCTCTGTCAAAATTGCACGAGTCTCTTGTTCATTTTAATCTTTGACATTTTGAAAATTCCAAAAGTTGAAAATATTTTCGGCGTCTTCTTATTACTAAAATACATACTGAAGCTAGAGATGTTTTCGTTAATGAAATGTGTATTTCGTAGAATTTTGTGCGAAATTGAGGCAATGTTTAAACAATTATTTCTTCAAAAACATCACACTTTTTTCTTTAAATTTTCTCCTTGTATGTGTCAAGGAACGATAAAAAATTTGCTTAGTTCTCTGTATATTCAAAAAGTGCAAAAAATTAACCCGGCAAAATTACAATATTATGTTGAACATTTTTCTTCAATGAAATCTTTTTTAAAAAATCACACCTTTAAAAAAAGGTTGTGAACTTTTTTGAAATTACGATATTTTTTCTCAAAGAATATTGAATTGATAAAAAAAATTCAAAAACTGTTCCAATTTTTTTTTTTCAATTTTCTGCACGGATGGATCCAAGAACTTATAAAAAGGAAGCAGTCTCATTTACGTTTGGCTCTGAATTTTCGAAAATTGCAAATGTTAGAAATAATATGATAAAGTATGTGCAGTTGTAGTACCACCAGTTTAAATAATAAGTCGATATATTCTCAGTATGTTGAATGCGTATTCCTCTGTTCTTAAATTGCCACGTGCATTAAATTGAGGAAGCTCTTTCCAGCCAGGCAAGGCCATGTGCGTAGTTTTGAAACACAAGCTACGTATTCTACTTAGAGTAGGAGCGCGGTCCGCCAGCGTGATTTTGAGATCAACATACAAGGCAGTCAAAGGGCATTTATTTATCAAACCTGCTCATATTTTCTTTCAAGGCTGAGCAGTAAAATTCAGTCCATAGTCTTTGAGTAAAACTGGTATAACTGTAGTGTTAGGTTCATTACAAGTAAATGACCGTTAAGCTGACTTTCATATTAACACACACAACGAGCTTCGCCTTAAAATCCACGGTTTAGGACACTTCCAACATTAAGACGCAAAGTCGGAATCCATCCGTGCGATTTTCTTTACAATAAAAATAAGAAGTAGTTCACGAAAGAAAAAAATCTTCACGATAAAGCTTTGTTTACAGTCTTGAGAATTTTAATTTCCTCTCGGCGAGCATTTAACGAATATTCACCGCG
>BOPP01000045.1:2939830-2988725 GCA_017312745.1 Gryllus bimaculatus
CGAGATAGAACTCAAAGACGCGTTAAATGACCCAGACGTAAAGATGGAGGCGGGGCGGCCTACTCACAGTGCGCCGAAGCTAACTCAAAAGGTAAAGACAATTTTTATTCTGTAATTAAAAAAACAAGTTCAATCAAAACAGTACCTACTCGCTTAGCGTGGCACCTGCTGCGGGCCCTTACGTGTCGAAATTTTAATTCGTGTTCTGCAAGCTAAGAAAAAATATTTTTTAAACAATAGGGGCATAGCTTTTCTACAACAAGGAGCTCGCAAATCGGTGTCAATTCACAAATCGGTGGCGTGCTTGTCGTTGTCGGAGAGACAGCATGGACAGATTGGTGATCACGCCTTCCGCGAAGTTCATCTTTCTAACGACTGTCGATGGTGCGGGCTTCAAACTTAAGTGGGGACGCGTGAATTGTTAATGTTAGCAGTGTTTTGGACGATGGAAAAAGTTCATCTGCTAAGGTTGTCATCTGAGCGAAAAGGAAAGTAATTGAACGATTTATTTGTAATACAAATAATACAAAACAAAGATATTTTTGAGTTTTATAAATGACCAATTCACAAATCGTAGAGCGAGTGAAGTGTAACCATCATGAATGTAATTTTCAGTTCTCTTTGTATATTAAGTATAAATGATGATTGTAATACCTGTTTTTGTTGTTATAAATATTAGTAAATTGTAGTATTTGCGTGATATTGTGTAAACGAGTTACAAGATATCCGCTAAACGAAATATTTAATATCATTAAATGTTTTCTTTGATGAAACATTAGTTTCTTGACCAAAAACGAAATAAATGTGATCTTTTTTTGTTTTTGTTTAAACTGTTTCTCGTCGGACTCGACCTACTCAAATGAGAAAAATGTACGATCCCTGAATTAGAAAACTTAAGTAGCCGAGCAAGCAAAATTTTAAACAAAGTAAAGTATTCAAAGGTACGTTTGCGGCATCAAAAGACTGAAAAGTGAATGATTTTGGAGGAGGCGACCAACCCAAGCGGTTCTTCACGGTGCCAAGTTTGGAAAATGGCAAAATTCAAAATCTTCACATTTCGGGCGAAGCGCGTTCTTTTTATAATTTTGTCCTAAAGTAGCCGTTTCCATATAGCAATAAGAGTAAAAGTCAACCTTTCTGTCGTCGAACAGTCAGAGGGAAGCAGCTGCTACTCGGCTGCCCAGGAAACGTTGCGGCTCTGGCTCAAATAGCAACGTGTCTCAGAGCGAAAAGCTGTCCGTGTCCCAGACAGCCTAGTAGCAGATGGCTCCGGTCGCGGAAGCTTATGCTCTCAAACTAATGGCTGCTTTGAGGAGTCAGCGTGCAGAAAATACATTTATTTGCATATTTATTTAAATATTCATTCATTTATTCATTAATACTGCGTTTCGGTTTCCGAGTTCATAAAGACGCAACTGTCAATACCGGAGTAATTGAACGAAATGTGAAAAGTTAAAAGATGAGCAGTGATCCAGGATCTCCATTCGAATCGAGTAGAAGGGTCTTGGGCTTGAACTTCCGACTTTTTTTATTCATAATTTATCTATCTGTAGCTAATGTAATGAGAACTATCAAACCTCCTCCTATTTATCAATCACTATGTTATGTGGTGCCAAGGTGAACAAAATTTTAAAAAATCGTATGTGTCCGTGGCTCAATAATTATTTGTGATTTTAATTTTCAACTCGTATTCATTTAGAGATGCTTATGTCCCTCACGTAAGACTATTTGCTCTTCACCCAGCAAGTTCCCACGTTACAAAAAAATGTTTCGTGTCTTTTTCGTATATTTTTACCCATTTTCATTAAGAATGGTACTATCGTTTTTGGACTTACCACAGCCTGTTTCATTAGTTTTCCATATCACCTATATTCTTGGGTAGCGCAGACACCCATTATTCTGCTTTGGGTTTTTCTCTAAGCTGATGACACGATTGAAGTCGAAACAGAAAGTGGAAACTTATCATAGGCGTATAGACAAAGAATACGTTTGCCTTCGCGTGGCCCCTGCCAATGTTGTCTGCTGCAACCAGTTGCCCCGAACAACGAAGTTTGTCGAGGATGTTTCTGGACCAAAGGAACAAAGTCTTTTGGTCATGGACAGCAAAATGAGAGGGAAGAGCGTGTCCAAATTAAATACTGCAGTCAGCTTTTCGGAAACCCGTTACCTACCGCCCCAAAAAGACAGAGCCCCCAGCAGTTGGGTTTGCCTCATGACTACAACAAAGAGCTTGCGCAGATGTATGTTGCAATTGATTCCAAGATCGTCCTTTTGCTTCCAAATCTGAAGTACATTAGAGAGAAAAATTACAAATGCTCTTTTTAACGCTGTTTATTTCGCATACCATTAAAGATAAACAAAAGAATGTCAGACAGTACGGAAAACTTATTTTGGAATTAAACTGCGTCTAATGTACTTCATTTCTTGAAACATTTTTCGACGTATATTGTGAGCTGCTCCAAGAAGAGGAAACGGGGACATGGCCATCCATTAAAATGTGCAGAACATGTATATTTTAATTAGATTGCATACTCAGTTCTGTATATTCTGTAACATCCTTCCGTGATTCTGATGTTCTCTAGACTGTCACGAGAACATTAATTTCTGTTACTTAGGACGGAAACCCAACTAAATTTCTCCTATTTCAATTTTGAACGCTATCACAACGTTGTTTGAGAAATTAGTTACATCTAAATCCTTTTTTTTAAATATATACTATCTGAAAATCAACATGGCTTTATACCTCACTGATGTGTTCAAATATTAACCAGTTTAAATATTTTAAAAAAATATTACTATTACTTTAGAGGATGGATATCAAATATTCTCATTGAGATCTTCGTCAGTCACACCATCCTTGTTATCAAGTTGTTGAAATTTCGTTTAGCAACACGCTTGTGTCTTGATAATCTCCTAATTGACAGACTAAGGACAATGCGGCTTTCTCTTGTTTCCTTTTCATGTTAATCTGGTGTCCCACAAGGTTCCTACTTTGAACCCCTACTACTTAATTTATTCATAACAACCTTAATTATATTACAAGAACGACTCTAGCACGCTTCTAATATAATTCGAGATGTATGTTACAAATATAACATGTTTCCATATAGACTACTTCATTATCCTCTTGATTAGAAGCTTCGTAGATTCGCGTCTGAGAAATCGTATGGCCCTCTAGACGCTGCACGTGAGCTAAGGAGCGCACGTTGTCCAAACCAACCCTTTCGAACGGAGCCTACGCGTTTAATTCCACGTCAAAACCGCAGATATGTAAATGATTCGAGCATTCGCATCTCTCGCCGTCCTTTGTCATCCCGCAGCGTTCGCTCTGCCGCAAAGGCAGTGAGGCAGCCACGAACGCGAACGTGGTGCAGGGATCGGCCACAAGCGGCAGAAATCTCTCCTGCGACTCCGACGGCACCTCGAACCTCATTCCACCTCCTCCTCCACCTCCGCGATCGACCTTGAGCGGTGGCTTAGTGCATCAACTGATGTAACTGCGCTGTCTCTGACCGGGAGGTCCTAGGCTTCCACTCCCCACGGTGGCAGGATTTTCGACACTAACTTGTCAGCTAGGTCGAATTCAGTCACTGTGTGGAGGAGAATTCTAGAGGCCGGCTGCTCTGATCGATCGTTTTCCTTTTTTTTTCAATCAACTCCAAGCGAATGCCGGAGCAGTAGCCTAACAAACGGGCCACGGATTGTGTGCAATCTTTCTCTTTCTTCTCATAACCCCACCGCCTTACTTACACTTACATTAACATGCACTACACTACTACACACGCCGGGAGACCGGTCGGCTGATGTCCCGGCTGAAGCGGTGCTCCGTTGTTGGGAGGTACCTGCTTGGGGAAAACCTCAGTAGCCACCGGTAGGTCGACTCCGGATCTCACCATCCAGCGGGGGAAAATCAAAGCTACCCAAGGAAAATCATGCATTACACGTACGGGACCTCGGTATTTGACGCGCCCGGAATCACTAACAAACAACCAGCCAACTCCATCGCCACAACCACCGCCACCGCCACCTCCACTTCTCCCTCAACTGTCACCGCCCCCGCCATCGCTCCAGCCCTCAGCGTGTTTCCCTCTGCCGCCCTCCCGCCATCCGCCCCCCCCACCACCTCAGGCGGATGTTTACGAGAGCGACAGTGTTGATGAAGAGGCGGAATGAATTGGTATAATTAAAACAAGTACCCGCTTGTCGGGAGAGGCAGGCGCGGAGAAGTTAGGCCGAAAGACAGAGCACTTGGCCGTGAATGGCGCCGTAATGATCGCGTCTCTCGCAAATGAGGCGCTTCGCGGCGCCAGATGGCGCGCGCGGCGGGCGGCGCTCGCTCGCAGCCGCCCCACTCGGGCCGGAGCCCCAGCGGAGGCGGAGTCTCGCCACTAGCTAACACATAGGCCGAATAGAAGATACTCCACAATAAGTTGTATTTGTTAAGTTACACAGCTCTTGATAACACTATAGTTATATGGTATATAGCAGGGGGAGCTCATTCAGGTGCGTGATGAAATATATTTTACTCGTCCTGCGCATGATGTCACCGCATGGTGCGCATGTCACCGCATGATGCCGGTTGCATGGTGTCATGTGATATACTGGTGTCTATTTGTTGTTTGCTACTTAATCAAGTTTTGTGAAAAATTGGTGATGCCGAAAATATTAATTATCGGGATTTAGATTATACAACATTAAATATAATTGTTTTGCAGAGAGAGAGAGAGAGAGAGAGAGCGAGAGAGAGAGAGAGAGAGAGAGAGAGAGATTGTGTTTTTTAGTGCGTGTGTGTGACATGTGTTTGTGTTAAAAAGTTGAGATTAGGTTTGGTTAAAGAACTAATTTTGTTATGTTCTGAAAACATGCCGACCTGTGTAGCGGCAGTTTGTGAAAACTACAATAAAATATCTTGTGAGAAGAAAATGGATTCATCTTTGTAAGCGCACAGATGCATTTAATGAACAATGTGCCAGAATATGCAGCCTCCATTTTAGGAAAGACGCATACTTGCGAATTTGCAATCTCACCTTTTAAATTTTTCTCCGAAGAGACGCTTCAAGCCTGATGCTGCCCCAAGTGAATAGGTATTTTGATGGTCAATACACATCACAAAGAACATAACACACATGGGAACGAGGGTTGCGAAGTTGAAAGTGTGAAACACCTGAGCTAGCTGTAAATACCATCTGCAAGCTTTCACCCAAAAATAAAATTAAAAGTTGATGCACTGACCACAATTGGTCTTGTACTGGAGAATTTAGTAACAAAATTGAAGCTTGCCAACGTCAAAATACAAGGGCTAAACTGAAATGTTGCTTCTCAAAACAAAAATTAATATTTCCAATTGCCTCCTAGCAGATAAAAAGAAATAAATAAATGGCTATGTAAAACAAAATAGAAGATATCAAGAGAGCACTAAAAAAATTCTCAAACATTAACCAATTCTCAAATAAGATGCCTCTTGAAACATAAAAAAAATCCACGTTAGAGGAAAGAAGAGGTAGCCAAGGCACTTCGCACATTGTCCAGAGTCAGTTATATCTGAGAACATCTCATTTGCACTTGCCTTTTATTGCAGTATTTAATATTTATTTTTTATATATTTTATTTTATAAAATAATATCACATATATTTAAATATTCACATCAAAACAAGAGTATCTGCTGAAATTCACGAGCGAAAATCAAAAAACTGGCAGGCTTTATTTTCTTGCATCAAAACAAAGTTAAGGTAGGAATATATGTATATTTTTCTTTCCTTATTTCCGTATTTTTTCGATTTTTTCCGGAATAATTAGGAAAGCTAAAAAATGAAATGATATCGTGATTTTATAAGTTACGATTTAAGACGAAGTTAAACCATATGAGCCGACTACATTTCAAGTACAGTTTAAAATGCCCTGCAGAGCGCTTTTAGAGGCATTTATGGCAGGATTATCACTTATACTTTAAAAATATCCTTTCACAAAAGTAGAATTTTGATTTCAAATAGGATAGATTTATAACATTTTTGGTACATAAAAATATGAGTATAAGTGTCTCAAATGACTTCCAATAAAGCTTTTTGACAAATTCAAAATGTTGGTGTGAGAAAAGCTTCAAACTTCCTTATTACAATAAACCTCAAATTATATTTTCTTAAAATCGACTCCACATTTTTAAACGAAAATTTCCATATGGAACGGGATTTTATTATTTTATAATATCTTTTAAGTAAAATTTCGGGTCTACCATTAGGGAAAAAAAATTGGAAGAAATCAAAAAATGTATTTGGGCTGAGATAAATGGCAGCTAGCAAGAGAATGGAGCAAGACTGCAACAATTTTTCAAGTATTGCTAATCTTGTGATTTTTAAAATTTATTTTTATGTTAAACTTTGACTCATCTTTCAAATATTTATAATTAAAATGACGGGAAGGGATTCTGGAACTCAAGAAAACGTGCGCTGATAATCTTTTCCCCCCTACGCCACATACAGTTCTTACTGGGTTTTTTTACTGAATAAATCTAAATCTAAAGGCCGAAATGATTCTGAACCACTAGTTTTAAGTGATTTCTGAAGTGTTAGAAGGGCATAAATTGCAATATTATGTAACCATTCTCAGAGTAATTCGAGAAAGTATGCGCTAATGGAGTACTTCTAGGTTTATTTGTAAAGCAAATCAGTGAACAATATTTTTGTTTAAACGGATGCACATTAATATTATTATTTACGTCAATTTATTAATTTATTCAAATCAAAAGAATCCTCAATAGAATCAACATTGTGCAGTGGACTGCAGACCTAACCACCCCCCTCTGCAATGTACGGGCACTTTCGTACTTGTGTATTGCTGTGGCTATGTCCATTCCAATTCTTCAACTTACGCTCGGCGCTGTTGACATTTAACACAAGCAACGGGCGGTAATCTGCTCCACTCATTATCCACTCACTGTTTGGTAAAAGCTCATGCTTGGCGCAGCTCACTCTGGACTACATGCCTCGACGTGTTTGCAGAAGTTTTAAATTGGCGTGTTACTAGGTGATAACCTATGATAGTGTTAATTTTGTTTTCTTAGAACAAGTTATTGTAATTACTATGTTGTATTTAGGGAGTTACAGTTTATTGGGTGATGATATTTATGAATTAATTAATCGCAGAATTAACAGAAATCTTCAATATTCAGAGAATTAATAAACAATCATTGTCATCTTGACGTTCTAATCAAATAGAAAGTCAAGAATGAAACTAAGCAATCAAATTGGGTTCATCAAGGGCTTCGTAATGCACAGCAAGAGGAAATGTTAACTTTGTATTAATGATCATTGTCTTTTTGTAATTTTGTTTTTTAATTTTCTTTTAATTTTAATTTAATTTTCTCATTTTGTAATGCAGTTAAAACAATTATTTCTTATATTATTATTTCTTATGGTTAAATCAATATTATTACATATTATTTCTTATTTTATGTTTAGTAGCATCAGAAGTTCAGTGTCTGTGTTATTCTGCGTGACTTGCATATTTTCCTTCGTAATGTTTTTTGCTACAATTACAACGCCTCTGTTTCCCTTTCTTCGATCAGGTTTAAAGTCCGGCCTCATTAGTGGGTCGTCTTGAAGTCTGACTGCGAGAACATACTTCCCCATGCCAACTATTGCATTGTGTCGGGGCTTCCATTGTCTGAGTTGTCTTCCTCCTTCCTTACGTGACACATAAAGTCTAGATACATAATTTCGGGGGTGAGCGACATGATGCATTGAAAGCAATTTTGTTGTTTTTTCTATCCATGATTAGAATTTCTTTCTCAGTTCAGTCCAGTCCACTAGTCCAAACCTATACTCGGCTGTGAGCACCTGCAAACAACCTATTGCAGGTATTTTATTCCTTGAGGTCAGAACGGACTGGAAAGCAAGTCTCACTCTTCCCTAATACTCCCTGCGAATTCTCTCTTTCATTGTGTCGTTTGAGATGATTTCACATTAAATGCCCAGATATTTGTACATTTTGCCTCGCTGATGATCGTGATTGTAGTGTGTATATCGACTTCAATGCTCTCTGATGTCATTTTGCATCTCTTTAAATCGATTTTTGCACACATGTCAAGGCAAAACGTCATGCACAGGTCATTTCTAACATTTCAGACGACAGACATTATTTGGGATACAATCGCTTCGTTCTTAACAAACATTTTAAGATCCTCCATGTAAAACAAATGTGAAACTGCCTTTCATAACCATGGGGCTTGTACCCAAAGTCAGTGTACTCTGCCCTGCACAAAGACAGTCCGACACTGTCTAAATAATGGAATCAAACTAATGCAAAACAGCCGAGGGATTAGCAAATCTACTTGATAAATACCCTGATAATCTTCTGAATTCTTGTTTCTACTTCTTCCTTTCTGCTGTGTATTAATAACCTGGCACTCCACGACTTCAAACTAGCCTTGCAAATCTCAATAAGTCTAGGATGAAATCGATAGACCTCCATCCCTCTTCATACACCAATCGTGTCGAAAGCCTTTTGGTATTCAACCCAAACCATGCTTACATTATTTTTTTGTTTACTTACATCATTCAAGATGTCTTTATTTAGTAGCAAGTTTTCCTTACAGCTATAGGACCCTTTAGCCCATCATTTCTCTTCAACTAGCAATAAATGATTCTCCTGTATGTGTCTGTACATTTTGTTAGCTTTGATTGCAGATATAGCTCTGTACATTACTGGCAGACAAGTGATTGGCCTGTATCTGGTGCCGTTATGAGCATTTCCTGGAGTTTCTGTGGGTTTTCTAAAATTGTATTATCAACCTTTGCTAGATAAGAAATAATGCTATTTTTTTAAATTCTGAATGTCAATTGCGAGGGATTTCCAGTTTTCCAGTGTTCTGAATTGCTTAAAGACGTCCTCTTCCGAGAATTCGTGAACATGTTCCACTGTTTTCACAAGTTCATCAGCAGCATCAACTTTAGATTCGAGCCCAGATGCGTCTTGGTTGCAGGTTTTGATTTCTTCCCAGATTCCTGCCCAAAATCCTTCGACGCCATCTTTTGAAGGAGGGACAGCATTATTACTCGGCTTTTGAGACAGAGTGCGATAGAATCGCTTCGCGTCACTCTGAAACAATCGATTCTGTACTCAAAAACCCACTCGACTTTTAAAATGTTCTAATATGTTCATACAAGTGATACAATGGTTATCGCAATTACTGTTAAATTTAAAGAAGTTACTGAATTTTTCCAGTTGATATGAAGGAAGGGAAGGCGCTGGGGAGGGGTTGCGGTTTGGGGAACACAACCTTCCTGAAGAAAGACTGCCGCGTGTGTCGGCCGCGCCCTCTGCTTGCGAGCCGCCTGCCCGAGGGCAGACGCAGGCACTGGAGCAAAGGCCAAGGGAGGGGCAGGGAAGGGGACGGCGAGCCTTGATTTGCTGCTTCACGGGGCGCCGGCAGCGAGGTTCTTCTGTCAACCGCGGCCAGAGGCGAAAAAAAGCAATAACGCAAGCGCTTTATGCTGTTTGCCTCCCCAACTAGGAGATGCTAATTGGACGTTCAAGTGTTAATCTAGTTACGCCGCGCGGGGTTGGAAATTACTCGCAGATTCGAGAGTTTCAGTCTATTTAATTTCCGTTCGCCCGGTCGCAGGTGGCAATTAGTCCGGATGGTGAACTCCAGAGGTTTCCACAGACTTAATTTCTCCGCTTAAGGAAGTTTGTAAATGTTTCTTCAGTGCTTCGCTCAGAAAGTCCCAGGTGTATTTCTTTCTTTGTGATGTTATTTAGTGGTTAATGTACGATTTGAGGTAAACAAAGCAAACAAAATCTCAGAGACGAATTGTCTGCACTTGAGTAGTACTAATAAAACAAGGTTTCTAACTGGAATTTCATTACTGTAAGGTGATTTAAGGTGATTTACAAATAGATTTGGAAAATTACATTCTACATCCAGGAGTGTTATATTTTGAAATTTTTAATTATTTTTTTAATAGAAGATCAGATAATATGCTGTGTTTTGCCTATATTACGGGTGGGGTATATAGTATACAGGAGAAACACTAAGTTTTACGAATGATTTTGTAATCCGTTTTTGAAATTTTCATCGATGATTCATCAGTTTCTTCCAAATTTTATTGATTTTGACTCTCACTAAATGGTGCGAGACGTCCGTCTGCTTCAAAGCCACTCTTAGCAACTTAGCTTAAAAATGTCGCACGTTATTAGCACAGACAGTTTGAAACGTTATTCACAACTGTCAAGCCACCTTTAACACTACCAAATCAGGCGATGAGGTTTGATATCGTCTCTTGTTAGTCACACATTGTAGTGGAGTGTAGATGTTGAATATAGTTGCATTATTAATTTATTAGCATACCTTTGAGAGAACTCTCGCATTTTAATTCCCACCCTATCTCTATCCTTTCCATTAAAAAGGAAAGTTCTTAATGCAACATGTTTATTTGATAAAAAATGTATAAATGTAATTTCGTCCTTACACAGTATCTAACAAAAATAAAAATACTGAATATGTTTCCAACGTCAATTGCATTATTATGGAAATGTTGTTTTAACAATTTAAACTTGCTTAAGAACATTTGAAATTTCTTGACAGTTAGTTTTTTGCTTTGCTTCATAGTCACAAAAATATTATAAAAGGGTTGTACTCTTGAGAAAGCTAAGTAAAGTTTTCCGAGTCAAAATACTGATTCAGGTAAGTACAGCCCATCCCTGGATTTGTTCTGAGGAATAAGTGGGGTTTGGAGGGGCAGGGCATCAGATCGCTGGGATGCAAAAATTTAAAAAATATTTGTTTACTAAAAACTATTTTTTCTGCGTTCTTACGTACTACGGTGTTCATAGCATCGCATCGCATCATCAAAAAACTCAATTCCGGGCCAAAGATAAAAAAGAACGAATATTTTCAACTTTGAGTTACTAATACAATTTTTTACAATTAGACACAAATCTGTATGGCTAAACTTTACTTTGATACACGGGAATGTTGCTCAAATGATGTTTATATATTGAATATCTTAGCGAACTGACACCTTAAGTTTAATATCAAACGGTGTAATACTTACAAAATATGAGTTTAAAATTGGGCTTTGATGTAGAGACATCCAGATATCACCAACTTTTAAATCGTGCGCTAATTTCAAGACACTTAAATTTAGTTAATTTTTTAAAGTTTGTACTTTATGTTGAGCCATAGCACAAGTTTCCCCCACTGCTTCCACGAACCCGTGCGAGAACTCTCTCATGTTAAACACCAAACTCTTCTCTATCTTTCTATTTTCATTCTAAGAGGGAAAGTTGTTAACGAAACGTATTTATTTGTTTAAGAATGTATAAAGGTAGCTTTCAATTTACTAACACAATATCAAACAATAACAAAAAACCAATATAGTTGATGTGGAAAAGAAAATTTTACTTAATATTTATTTGGTATTTTCAAGAGTTTTTTTTGGACAAATCAAAACACTCCTTTAAAACTATTTCAAGTTATTATTCAATATTCGTTGACAGTTAGCTATTTACTTTTCGTGATAGTCACAAAAATAATGAAAAAGCTTTTTAATCTTGAGAAAGATACGTGACTGAACGCGTATGTGACTACGTGACTTGAAAGTTTCACCGAATTACTGCAGATAACAAAAATATTGGTACAGGTAAATCACACACAAACCCTATTAAGACCCGTCTTCACTCTTCTCGGTAAATCCACCTTGACAAAACATTAAATGTACGTTTTCACTACATGCATAAGAAACAATCTTCATCGGGATCAAGCAGCTATTAATAGTACTTCTAGTAGTTGCTGCAAGAGAGTATCTTGAATTAACAATTATGGAAATAAACCTCGTCAGTCTGAGCAAACCACGGTTTACACAGCATCACATCGCATCATTAGGCAGAATCAATTCCTTACGACTAAAGAACATTAGCGATTTTGAACGTTCCTGTAAGTGAAAAATACTGCAACATAAACATGTGGTATACACACCAGTGCAATAAACGTTTCATTTCGAAAACTTGTTTTAATAATTAGTTTTTATTCAGTTCTACAGTAACTATAAAATATTTCCTTTGCACATAAGCATTTTATTTATTTTGTTTATTTTTTCTCTATCACGAAGGTTTTTCGGATTATCTAAAATTTAAGACTCGCAGCGTTCATATTAGCGAGTTTTTACTGTGCCTACATTTTCTATTTATCCGTGTATCAGTGCCGTGTTTTTTAGTATCAAGACAAATAAATAGTACCCAGCTCTGCTCTCCACGTCGGCCATGAATTCTTATCCCCTTTAGCAGTTCGCCGAGACGTGATCCAAACTAGAGCCTTTTGTTCCCGAAACAAGAACACGCAGCGATGATTGGCTGCCACTCATTTCCAGTCGACAACGCGAAAGTTATCACGCCACACACACAACACACACACACACCACACACACACACACACACCACACACACACAGTGAAGGTGAGCGCCCATGGCGAGCCCGCGCGATTTCACGTCGCTGTCGCGCCGCGGCGCTCGCGTCGAAAACTTCGTTACTCGGTAGGCAACGCGAAATTTAACGCAATTTATGGCCACGCTCTCCGGGAGCGATCCGCGACGAGTTATCGACATTCCTTTTGCGCCCACCCCAATCCGCCCCCCGCACTTCCCGCCTCTTAACACGCCGACGCATTCCGCCCTGCCCTCTCGCACACGTCTGGCCCGACCCGCTGTGGCCGTTCCCTTGCAGTCCCCGCCCCTCCACGCTCCTTCACCCGGTTCCACCCGCCCGCCCCCGCCCCACTCTGCCCGCTTCGCCACCACACATGCGCCCTGCCTCCTCGCAACGTCTGGCCCCTCCACGCTTCGCCCGTCCTTCTAGCACAACCTCGCCGCCCCCCCGGCCCTCTTCCCGCACTCCCCTCCCCGCATCCGCCCCGCTCGCTCCCCAGACACCGGAAGCCGCCCGCCCACAACACTCCGCTTGCCACGAGTGTGAGCGCGTTCGTTTGAGCAGCGGGCTGGCAACGCTTAGTTCTCTTTCTTCGTCGGGCGGATCACTAGATATTGATTATATGCATGCAGGCACGTTTTATAAGAATTAATAATAATATAATATAAAATAATAAATGTTATTAATATGAAAAGACAGTAATTTTGAAACATGCCGTATTGTCAGAAGCCATCTTTACCTTCATTAAGAACACACACACCTGTTTCATCATACCTGTGGTGGTGTGACATATCCCGACAGTAGATACTGGAATAATGTAAGAAATTACTAATAAAATATAATAAATATAATAATAATTAATAAATAATAAAATAAGTGGCTTGTACAATGTTGTCAAGTAATCGGATACGCTTTGTACAGGCGAAGGAGACTTGGCTTAAACCTTCTGATTTCTAGAGAGTTCCATCTAGTGTGCTGAAGCAGCGCTCCAGAGACACGCAAAATAAAATCTCGAGTGACGCTTTTGATTAGAAATTTTCCTCGTATAGCATCAAATGAGTGAGCAGTCATAGAACTTAAATCACCGTTACTCCGTTTTTCTCTTAAATCCGCGCTTTTACTATTTATTTTCTTACTCTATCTATTTCGAAGTTTGTCGATTAGCTAGCTCTAGTAAGCGAGAGAACAGCGAACTGTTAGCGTTCAGAAAATATATTCAGAACAAAAATTCAAACATATCAGAAATGGTATTATGCCTTCACCTTAAACTTTACAAGCCGAAAACCACACTACCTTGTCCAAACATGCTTCAGGACGCGGTTATACCAGATAAAAAAACAGAGAGCACTGATCGTTTATCGCCAGGAGAAGTGTACCAGTCAATACAAAATCATGCACAATAATAATCTAATATAGCGAGATACAAGGAACGAAGCGTGAGCTCTCTTCAATATCAAGCGCGCTGCTTCACCTATCGCCCGGCGCCCGAGAGCTCGTCCTGCCTTGGTTACGGTGGCTGCGCTTCGGCCATAAAGCTTCTACTCAACACGGCGCAGTAAGAATGGACCAGTGAGCTCATACACAGTCCCGCGAACCGAGACACAGACAGCACCCACATATCACCAATTTCCCAATCTACTGCTTTTCTCACCAACATTATATACGTAAAAACCCCCCCGCCCATCACCACACTTCCGTATACTAAATAAAATCTCAATTGTCACCTCCTTGCCTACCTCTTATATAGCCGTTTTTGAGAAAACAAAAGTTACTTTTTTATGAAACTAGACAACGTTGAATCTGCTCAAGTGAAAATAGATGGCATCATACTACGAAATCGTACAAGAGCACTACATGACAAGATGAAGTGATCTCTCCACTCCTCCCTTACCTAACCTCATATCCAAACGACACGGCTGTTAACTACAAGCCTACGCTTGGACAAGGATATGGAAAAACAAACAATAGATACCCTACCGATAAGTGATAAACCGACACGTTTATTAAATTTATCCATGTTAGTATACACAATTGTATAACAAGATAATGCTAAATCAAATTTACTGTATCAAGACCGAATGAAAAACATTCCACATAATATTTTTCTGCTACCGTCAGCTCTCGTTAATTTTTACACAACAAATATACCCCTTTCTCTTTTGCTCCAAAACGAAGCCCAGATTACCACACATCCAAATAGTTCACCTGAAAACACACACTCAACACAATTAAATGCAAAATACACATATTAGCTTGTTATGTTTTCTTGATACGTTGGATTATTTCTCATACCAGCTAACTGCTGATCAACTCAAAGACCAACTGAAGCCCACACAACAAATTCTAGCAATACGTCTCTCACATAACCGTATCTCTTTCAGTTCTCACATAGTGAGTCTCTATGAAGATACACTAGAGCTTCACTCACCAAAAAAACATCACCAAACGAACCTCGTCTGCATAAAAACGAGAGGCCTTCAGAGACTTGCCACTCCCCTCGCTCCGGTTCTCCGATACTCCTCTTGCAGGACCACCCAGCCACTCATCTCCCTCTGCCCTTCCCCCACCTACGTGCCACCTCGCCCCTGCACAAGCCACCCGCACCTTCACGCCAGAAAACCATCCCTTCTCCTGTGTTTTGCTTGTTTGCCCACCCCCCTCTCCGCAGTCGGCTCTCTTGCATTCAGCCCCCCGACACCGCAGCTCGTAAGACGAGGAAGTCATCCGAAGGCGGGCCGTCAGGGAGGGAGGGCAACGGGTTGCGCAGCGCTGAGTGGAGTCTCACTTCCGCTGCCGCGAAACTGCTGATCCCCCAAAGCGCCGCGCTGACGCGGAGACAGAGGCGGCTGCCGCGTCTTAATGCTAAGCTGTGAAACTGTCAACCGATTAAGACGATGACTGCCGCCTGAAAAATGTACCCGCGTGCCCGCGCACTGAAAATACGGTATTGTGCAAATAACTACCAACACACCGTCCGGAGCTCACAACTCGTATGGACCCACAACTCGCCTGAAGTCTGATGAGCAGAAGCAGCAAGTGCACAATCGCAAGCCCGACGTATACTCCGACCTCGAATACTCGAATATCTCACCGCCACGCAACACACATCGAGCTCGCTTGGATGCACGCCTCGCGCGAGTGTGCGCGTGTGACGATGGAGGGGCAATGCGTGGGGCGGGCGATGGCTGGCAGCGAGTAGGGCCCGGTGACGGAGAGCGTGAAACGGTTGTCATGACAGGGCAGCACCGAGGCTGACTGTAAATTAGGTATGGCGAACAAAAATATGTGTCAACGCCGGGATCCGGACAAGCTCATGGGCAGGCCCTGTGAACAACGCCATGACGGCCCCCGACTTAGCATTTCTAACCTCAGTCAGAAGCTCACACAAACATCACTGCCCCTTTTTCGTTGATAGATGCGGTGCGTGTCTGGTAGGATCGGGTATCGAGACCAGATCCACGGGGAGAGGAACAACGAGCGGAAGAACTTGAGAGAGCCGAGATGCAGCGGACACGAGCACCTCGAAGACGGTCACGAAACGCAGGGTGCGGGAGCTGTAGCTTGCGAGAGATCGAGCAGAAGGTAGAGAAAACAGTCAGCTTGGTGCCCGCGATACGTTACGAATTGGACAGAAACTTCGTCTGGAAAGGCGATCGGGTAGTACGACACGCAATATGACCGTATTGGAAATGATCTTTTACACTTTTGTAACTATAGGAAGTTCAAATTTCATTCATCAATCTATTCTGCGAATTCGCAACTTCTTGAAAATCCTCAAAACCTATCCACCTATAGCAAACACACTGAGCAAATCAACCTCACATGCTGTGAAATTGAAAAAAATCATGAAAATGAATCACATTCTCTGTCCTATTCCTAATTTCCGAGTATTGTTCAGTGCGGGAGGGTGGGGGGGGGGGGTTGGGGCATCCAAGTGGGCATTGTGCGAAGTCGCCCGTCTGGGCCGTAGTGGTCTAGGGGCCGTGTGGCGTTTGGCCGTGTGGGCTGTGGCCTGCAGGAACCGTTGGTCGCCTGCGAGGCGTCGGGGAGTGTGCCGATGCGCCTGCGGGGCCGGCGCCGTCGGCCGGCGGCCGTCGCCGTATAGGCTCCAGAGGACACGCGCGTGGCGTGGGGCAAAGGCCGAGCCGCCGTGTGGGTCCGAGTGCAGACGAAGAGCCTCACCCCTGCGCGGGCGGAGGGGGGTGCGCAGGCTCGGGCGGCAGAGACGCGCGGCGCGCACAACAATCGCCGACGCAGCATCAACCACCGCCACTCACGCGAGGCCCCAACTGGCGCCTACACCCCGCGCACGCCCCCGCCCTCCGCTGCCAGGCTTTCACTCGCTGTGGCGGCTTACGGGCATCAGTTGCTTCAACGAGACCCCGGAGGTTTCGATACGGGTCGATTCCGTGCGTCATTTCCTAAGGTCATTAATCCCGTGGCTGATTTCTCTCGCCACTGCCAGGGAATGCGAGTAAATACCGAACTCATATCGTGCGCTTCTATAGACAAAGTGACAGGCTTCTCCGCGTGATCCTCCCGAACAAATGGCGCACAAGCAAAGGTGGCAGGGGCAGCTGACAATCGCATACTCGTAAGGTTTTTTTCGCTCGCACAAATCTCTCACATCTCATTGTGTGTGTTGGGCTCTGCATCTCGGAGTGTGTGTGTGTGTGTGTGTTCTGCCATGTTCTGCGCTTCTCGTGTGGCGTCGCGCAGATACCTTACGTGCTCCGCGTCGTCTTTCCATTTTGCGCAAACCACTCGTAAGAGAGCTATTGGAAAGGGATTTTAGGGGCCATGAGCCACGTCACTTTATATACGAGGCGCCACTCACTAAAGCACCATCGCTGTGAGCAATCACTTCGCGGCCCATCCACTGCGGAAAATCGGTACTTGTCTCCTTTTTTGAAAATACAAGGCGTAACCCGTCAAAAATGTCAGGTCGTGAATAAACATTCACATTAATAATGAAAAAGAAACGATATTTAAAAAAGCAGTGACAGTATTTATTTTATTATTTTAAGATTTCCTTTATTACAATTTACCTCATTAAATTGCTCTGAGAAACACTCATTAAGAAAAAACATCACTTATTGTGAAGTGAACTTTTCGAAGTTGACCATGACAATGTTAGCTGCTTTAAAAGAAGACCCCGCTAAACGAAAAATAGAAAGCTGCTAATGGAAAGTAAATGTAGGAAATACCACCTGGTGTTGTTCTATTTTGCGAATCCTCAGCCTCCCATCTCGCTCCTATCACTCATCCCCTACCCATAACCAACAACTACAAAGTTGCGCGACACTAAAACTATCGAATTGTGCCATAATTCGTATCGTTCAAGTAGTACCAAACTCTGCAACTTACGGTCCGAGCAAACATGCACTACACCTAAAGGACTAATGACTTCAGTAGTTGACGCGGCCGGAAGCATTAACATCCAACCAACCATCTGCAAGTTACGAGTTGAGATTCGTCCGTTTACAATTATACACTACAATTACAACTACAAAATAAGTGGTTTATGGGCATGTTCTTTTCGAAAAACGTTTCTGGCACCATATCCTCAAATTGTATGTAATGTAATCTGCCAAAAACAAATTTCTATATTGCTCATTTGCGCAACCATTGCGATACAATCGCGGGGATTATGTTATAGATAGATATTCAAAGTGAAATTTAAACAAATGAACAAATTATAAAGCTAATAATCTTCATAAGTATATAAATAGTTTTTCACTAGCCACCAGTACAATATTCAACAAAAAATTGCAAATTAATCATTTCCATTTAATTAAAAAATCATCTCCCTTCACGTGTGAAAAATGCTATACTACTCTAAATCTTGAACACATTTTTAAAGTATGCTTGAAATTTTATAATCTGTGCATGTGTTCTAACAGTCAAAGATAATTAATTGGATACAATCACAAAACAATATTCCATTCTAAAGAAGACCAAGAAAGAATAATTAAACTTTGTATGTTAGTAATATATTTCTGGATATTTAAGTTCCAATGGAAACATATGAATTGTCACTGTTGTTTTGAATTGTTGTTACCACTGTACGATGATTGTAAATTTTACTGTTGTATTATATTTGTAACAGAAATCGTCGCTAATAGCTAATTTGATTATGCGACTAAAAATAAACGTTAATCAGCTGTTCCTTTAGCGGGGTCGGTGCCTCTTTCGCCTCGCAGCCCTCGGCGAGGTGGGGGGGGGGCGAGCGGACTGCCGTTAGGGGCGTCGCCAGGAAAAGATTTGGCAGCGATCCCCTTAAAGCGCGCCGTCCGCCTTTTCATGAAAGGCGCGTCTTCGAGGCCTCTTTACGGCGCCGTAACGCGGCGGGGCCGCCCTCCCGCAGGGGCTGCGCCTGGCGCGCGCGACCGGGCCCAGCGAGGGCGGCCGTGGGCGGCGGTGGCGCAGAGGCAGTGCGGAGGCCCCGGCTGCCATTCTGGTCGCCACTAGATGCATAGGCGAGGTCAATTTTAGATGAATGGTTAGTTATTGAATGAACATAAGTCAGAGTTTTGCTACTTTGACATTTTAGTGCAGTCATTGTGTCTGTATGCGAAGTGGAAGTCAGATCTAACATACGTCAAGAGATTCTGGATCAGAACTTCTGAAGACTTGGCACTCTAGTTTTCGTATACAGTTTTGTTTGTCAACACCGAAAAGTTGGTTTTCACTGATTTATGTTGTCGGAAATAAACCATTCATATGCTGTCTTGAGGAAGATTCCAGTGGCAGGTAGTTTGCTACGATTTCTTAAATCAGTACCAGACACATTTCGAAGCTTATAGACCAAATAGACGTATTTCATACCTTAAAAACGGGCAACAGAACTTTTCTGATTTTTCAGTGGGATATAAATATTGCAACATACCGGATGAAGCATGCGCTGCACCTTTTGAGTATAACTATCTAAGTAGTTAACGCATCTGGATATAAATTACTTACTCACTGGGACTCCAACGGGACTTGGAGGAGAAGGAAGGGAGATAAAGAGTGCAGTTAAGCATTGCAATGAAACTGGGCGTGGATTCGTATAGCTCATTGCGTTTCGAAAACAATTGAACGCGCAATATGAAAGGAAGCAGAGAGAAACAGGATGGAGTGACTAAGAAACTGACACTGTATATCGAGCGCTATTTAGAAGATTAATTCCAACACTCGCACGATAAAGCGTATAGATAATAATAAGAAAATATCATATACACAAAAAAACACTTGACCTACTCTGCATAGCAAGACTACCATAACGTAAAGAATGTTTCCTCCACTTTTTCTTCTCTTACAAAAAACATCAGAATTAGTTATTCAGATTCCTAAATCCTGCATAGAGCTTGGGTTAAAGTAAACTCAATACTTTTAATAGACAGATAGATTAACCTTCGAACGATCGCTCGGGCGGTATAAATGTCGTCTTGAAAATAAAACGGCGCAGTAAGGTGGTGTTTGAACTCAGCATAGAGGGAAGACAGGTATTTTCTAGTTATCTATTGAGACACAAAATAGCGGTAACGTCTTCTGCAAGATCCAGTCACATTTGTGTCAAATTCGCCCAAAAGTGAATAAGGTCATCAGTTTTTGCTTTATGCGGTATAAACACCGCGAAGACATCGCGTCTTTTTTACGTTTTTTTTCTTCAGTGTGATGAATATGTATGACGCATTCGCACTCACTCACACGTACTCACACTCACTCGCACTCACTCACACTCACTCGCACTCACACTGACTCACACTCACACTCACTCACACTCACTCGCACTCACTCACACTGACTCACTCTCACTCACGCACGCACTCACTCACTCTCACTCTCACTCACGCACTCACTCACTCTCACTCTCTCACGCACTCACTCACTCTCACTCACGCAATTATTCTCATTCTCACTCACGCAATTATTCTCACTGAATCACACTCACACTCACACACCACCCCGGCGTATATTGTGGCAAGATATGAAAAAGCTGGCCAAAATATTGAAACGTTTCCCAAATTTAATAAAACTTGTGTACAATGGTTTTGCGGCACGCTGGTAACGAAGCAAATGTCAAAATTGCAAAAAAATGGCGGATTAAAAATATCTGAAACGGTTCAATTTTCGTACAAATTTGTAATGAGGGTTTTATGGATTTGCTGATTCCCATTTCAATATTAATATTGAATAAAACATGGATTAAAAATTTAAAAAGTCTGAAAATGTTTCTGTACGAAATGTGGAATAGTAGCTTTTGACATTACATTAGCTAAGTAGTAAAGAATGAAATTTTAACAAATTTCATTGAACTGATAAATTTTTCCATTAAAAAAATAAATTAATTGTATCATTTTGTTTGAAAATTAATTATTAAGTAATTTTAGCATGTTTTTATGTATTTGTAATACATGCAAACATTGCACTCCCCATCACGACATTCGCCTATTTTGAAAGATGAAAGTTGCTGAAAACCGCAACCAGCTGCTCGCTCAACGGCAGCATTTGCAATGATTGCATTTGCATTTGCAACGTCACTGTGACGCCTCGGCCCTTTTCTAACCGTCGATTTCGACCCTCTGGGAACCAGTCTACCGAACTGTGTACTTAAAATTCCTTAAACAATACCTTTCTTCGACTTTTGGCCAGCGTTTTGAGAGCTTGCCTCAATGTGCGCCGGCCTCCATTTCTGGGTGTCGTCGGCGGTGGCTGTTTCCTGCGCGACAGTCGCCGTCGCCCGCCGAAGGCGAGGGCAGTCGCCAAGATGGCACCAGACCCGCCATCCTCCACCCCTACAAATTCTATTTCGCGCCATCACGCTCCACTCTGGGACCGCCGCCTTTGCCAACACTCCTAAGACCACTTGATTGCCCTCTCCCCGCGACGCCCTTCTGCTCTCGTTTGCTTCGCTTCTGTTCTCACAGCCCTGGCCTACTCTGCCGGCCTTCACTCTGTCGCTTGAATCGGGCGAAGCAACAGCTTTGGTAGTTCAAGCTTTCGCCACGGGAGTTGGCGTATTGTTCGCCCGCTGGACGGAGAGATCCGGAGCGAACCTACATGTCCACTTGTGGGCTTTCCCCAACCAGGTATCTCCTACCTGTGGAAACCGCTCCGTCTGCGGCAAGCTTTAAGCTCCCGATGTGTCTCCCGGTTTTTGTGGTAGTGTTTTGCGAAAGTAAAAAAGGATGCTTGTTTGTGCCAAAGTAAAAAATAATGCTAGAACAAAGAAGAGGAAGGAAAAATCGCTCCAATTTGTTAGGATATTACTCCAGCATTAATCTGGTTTGATGATGGAAACTACGAAATATTATCGATCAGAGCAGACGACTCTAGAATTCTGCTCCAGACAGCGGCTAAATTCCCTCTCTAGCGAGTGTCAATAACCTCCATCACGTCAATAACCACGAACGCAAAAGCCCAGGACCACCCTGTCAAAAGGATCGATATCATTTCATGCCCTGAGCCACCTGAACCAGTTTTTATGACGTTTTCAACAATTTTGGTAATTTAATAAATTATATAATTAATAATAAACATGTGTCGTCATTTAAACAACAAATTTGAGTATTATTAATGAATTTCTGGCTCTGAAGATAAAAAAAATACCGACTTTCTCTTGTCAATATTTATATTTAATGCCAAAACTCATTATTGTTTTGTCAAAATGAGGACTTTATGTCATTATAACATTCAAAAATTATAAATTCTTCTATGAAGAATTAATATACTATAAATGTTTGCATAATGTATTCTGAACTTTCAGTTTTCGAGTAAATAATTTTTCCTACACAAACAAATATGCTGTAATGTAAGGAAATCGTAGACCTTATTTAAACGAAGCCTCCAGATATTTTTTTAACTCCGGGCACGTGGTAAATTAGTAATAGATATCCCGAAGTTCTGTCATCGAGAAGTGGTCCTTACTACATATTAAAAAAACTACATGTTAAAACATATGAAACGTTTCAATTTATAGCTTTTAAGAAACGCCATCAGTGTTCCCCCCAGCCCTTTCCCCTTTCCGCTAAATATCATCGTTGATGTTGTTTACGTTACTCCATTCACCAAATTCGCGAAATTTTATTTGTATTAACAAAGCTATATTCAAAACATATTAATTAAATGTTTACCATATTGAATAGGAAGACTCGTGGCTAGCTTTTGGCGAGCGTACTTGCTTTCCACTACGCAGCCCCGGGTTCGAGTCCTGGTCAAGCCAAGGCTATAGTGTGCGTTTTCCTTGCAATGTCCCAGTATCTGTTGCTGTGTAACAATGAGAAAATTCCCTTCTCGTATTGAGAAGACCGATGTGTATGTGCTAAGCACACGGACCCCTTAATCCATGGCCGCGAGCCAGGAACGTCGCCGGCAGGTCTGAGCGCGTCAAGGGGCTGTCGCGTCAAGTACGTACATACACGCTATATTGCATGGGAATATAACTAATACTGCTATATTTATCACATAACTATATTTCATAGTAGCATATTGTTCTCCTACATTTCTATAGTATTTAAATGTTTTTAGCATTTTTCGTGTAATTTCTTTTCCCACGACTTACATTGAATTTTTCTGATACATCCTTAATTTTATGTACATTATCATAAAGAAAAAGAAATTATGGTATACTTGTAAAAACATTGTCAACTTTGAGCCTGCTAAACGATTTACGAAGTCAAGTGGCAATTCTTCTGGTAGAAATATGTTTGATTCGTTTAATCCTGCATAGTGCATGAACACCTCCTCACAGACGTTATTTTACTAAATATACGTGCTTTCTTTAAAGAGATGGATCGCCGATGCTACAGTTCTCCGAAAACATGTGCAAATCTATAAACTCTATAAATCTATAAACTTTGAAGTGAGATTCCAATGAGGTTCTCTCAAGTACGTACTCACCACTTAGAGACAATAGAATCACTCAGCTTGGCAAACTTAATTACGCCGCTTGGAACGAAAGAGTGGCAATTCCAGTAATGCTTTATTCCCGATTAGCTAACATCTGTTGTCTTCTCTTTTACCCAACGAGCTCTCTAATGTCTCGCGTTGAAATTTGGCCTTCGTCCGCTCTGCTTCACTTCAACCCTGCCACTCGGTGCCCAAATCGACCCACCTCAAGCGGGGCGGCTTCCCACACGCTCACCTACCCGCTCTCCCACTCTCCCAACCGCCCTCCCAACCACTCTCTCAACCACTCTCTCAACCACTTTCTCAACCGCCCTCTCAACCGCCCTCTCAACCGCCTTCTCAACCGCTCTCTCAACCAACCGCTCTCTCAACCAACCGCTCTCTCAACCAACCGCTCTCTCAAACAACCGCTCTCCCAACCGCCCTCCCAACCGCTCTCCCAACCGCTCTCCCAACCGCTCTCCCACCCTTTCTTCTCCGTTGTGCCCCGCCGGCGGTTGCGCCTCTCCCCTGGCGGCGCCAGGCCTCCACGCGAGCGTAATTCCGCTAACAGCGTTTGGAGGCGGCTCGGAATTTTGGAAATCGGGCGCGGCGGAAGAGAGCGCCCTTCCCCTTCCCGCGCGCTGTTTGTCCGGCGCCGCGCTGCAACTCCGCACCTCGTGGGCGCGCATTACGAGAATTAGATCGAGCCTTTCTAGTCGGCGCCCGTCACGTGGGGTGGGGCCCGCCTCGCGCAGCGTTGCCAGATGTGTTGCGAGCTCTTGCCCCCCCCCCGCCACGGAATTACCCTACTTTAATAGAGAAATATTCTATCTATCTATCCTCTTAAATTCAAATAATTCCAATCAACCAATCATCGTCCTTTGAGCTTCTCGAAACTCTGTATCTTCGCTTTTCTCAGGTTCTTCTTTCTCTATGCCGGTCATTAATTTTTTTTAAATTTTTGATACATAAAAAATAGAGAGAGAATGTCGTCTAAGTTTATTTCTTTTATTCATAATAATTCAGAAAATAGTATTTCTATCTGGTCTCAGCATAAAAATAAATTTCCTAAAAAATCCCAAAACATTTCTTCGCCCATTTATGTTCCACATTCTTTATTAGAATAAAGGAAAATGGAACAAAAATCCCCATTTGGGGGACAGAATTCCCCAATCTGGCAACCCTGTTCCGCGCTACCCGCTTGGCGCCCGTGGCCCCTCTGGAGGGGCGAGCGGGAGGTAGTTAATTTATGTAATGAAGCGCGAGGTATATACGAGCGAATGAAACGAACAGCAAATATTGGCGTTTGGACGCGCAGGGGTAAATAGGAATGTTGAATCAAGGCCTTTTGTCACTATTAGAGACAGTAAGAGTAAAAAATAATACGGATGTGGTTTCGTTTCAGATACAGTAGTGCAAAAACTATCGCCTTCGAGAATATTTGCACAATAATAGTAGTTGCAGTTTGTTGTGTTTGTACAATAAAGAAAACCAATCACTATATGATGTTTATAATGCATCAATGTAAATAGAAATATTGAACCACGAATCTATGTCATTATTGAAGACGTGGAATACAAATTAGGTTGAGGTTTCATTTTAGATACACAGTAGGTTACAAATTACAAGAGAACATTTACAGAAATACGAGTAGTATTTGCAATGTGTTACAACTTGGAAATACACTCTTTTTCGTCTTGTTGACATATTGTTGCAATTCAATAAAACTATATAATATTATATTTATATAATATAGTATAATATAATTTTATAATTATAATATTGTAATTATAATGTTATGTAATATACATGCCCCAACTGTCAGGTACGTAGCTCACGGCAGTTAAAAATATTCGTGATGCCTCACGTCGGCTAGATCAGCTGAGGGAAAGGTAAGGATACCTCTGTTTGGTGTTCAGAAGGATTTGCATTGCAACAAATCACTCTTATGAAATTACGACAAGCAGAGCATTACCAGCAACAGTTTTCGTAGCATTCCTAATAGTTCTCTGTCTCTTTATCAATAAAAATGAACTCGACCCTCGGTACCTCTCTGTTGATTCACAAAGCACTTTTAATTTGACTACAAACTCGTCACTCAAACCTGTGGTCTCTCTTGGGTAACCCGCTATTTCCATTACAAGCAGGCATCTACATAGACAGTAAAAAAACTAATTTTTAATTCTAGACAGTCTCCTAAACAATCTTGTTTAATCATACGTATACACCTCACTAACTTTGGCTCTACTCTAAGTACACTACAATACAAATATAACAACAGAATTCCACTTTCAACACCTCTCCATCCTTTATATGAGTGACAAACATATTGTTGATACACCCAAAACACAGACACAGTGTAGGGGAAACTGTCGTACCTAGGGACATATGTACTTCGGGACAAAGCCTGTTTTAGAGAAGTATTTCAAAGAAATTTCGTTTTGTTATTTTCCCCTTATTGCTATTGCCATTTGTGATTATTCAAGTGAACGACATTGTAAAGTAAGCTGTATCCGTGATTTTATGGGATTTTAATAGGTTTGACGGCAGAAAATTAAAATGTCTTTATTTTTTATCAATTTTGTTATAACTACTATTACTTGACGGAATTTGAGATAAACCTACACTTACTAGCGTAGAATGTAGTTAATTCAAGGTGTATACTTATTTCCTAAAGGGAACCTACAAGTAACGATAGCAATGTTCATTCATGATTGCAGATTGTTGTACCTAGGGATAGTGACTGTTGATATACCTAGAGACTTTCCCAGATATATTTATGTTTTATTACAATGAATCCAATTGGTTTCAGAGTGTAATCTGTCCATGCCATGAAGCCAAGGAAATAAAGGTCTAAACCACCAGCAGAAACTATTAATAGTGAAATTTTGATTGTTGTTAAAAATGGCAAAGTTAATTCGTTGTTCATCAATAGTTCAGCTGTAGAAAAAGACGTATCTGAAAACTTTGCAGTCAACACAGAATTATGTCAGTTGCTCATATTCATTTATTTATTCATTGTAAACTTTAGTCATTGTCAGCTTTCTTATTTTGGCTAATAATCCGTTTATCTTCGGACACACTTTCATGTCATAAAATATCAGCTCAGACAAATAGTATTTAAACGTTTTTTGAATGATCGCAATGTTACTCATTTCCTATCATTTACTGGAAGGCTATTCCACAATCTGGTCGTTGCTACTAAGGAAGATTTGTTGTAATAATTGGTGTTGATTTTAGGAATATTGCAAAGCGAAGATTTCTAGAATCTTGTTTTGAGATAGGAAATTTTATAAGAGAGGTAAGTAGGTACATCCATATCTACTATTTTGTGGAAAAGGCACAAACTATGAAACATGCGTCGACCTTTCACGTTTAGTAAGTGATTTGTTTTCCAGTATCCCGATATGTGATCATACTTTCTGATATTATATTGAAAATTAACACATGCATTTTGAGCACTTACAAGAACATCATCGGACGATTTATTTTCGTTAGCGTACATAATATCACAGTAATCAAGTATGGAAAGCAAGAGGGATTTTACTGGTAGTTTCCTTAAACCATTCATGTAAAGAGGCCAAAAGGATTTGTTTTTCTAACTAAATGGACCACTTCAGAAAGTTTCTCGCTGACCTAGTTCTGTAAGCTGTCTGCATAGATATGATGACTGCACAGAGGGGATATCATTTACATAGATCAGGAACAAAAGTGGACCAAGTACGGAGCTCTGAGGCACTCCACGCAAAATTGGTTTGGATGACGAGAAAGCGGTATCAAGAACTACAATCGGTTGTCTATTACTAAAATAACTTGAAATTCACTATAAAATAGGATCAGAAAAACCGAGGAATTTTCATTTTGCCAGAAGCACATCATAGTCTACTGAATCGAAGGCCTTGCGAAAATCTAAAAGCGTTAGCGTTGTTATGTGGCCTTCATCCAGAGATTGACGAATGTCTTCGGTTACTCACAAAGCCGTTTGAGTACTTCTACCTTCCATAAAACCAAATTGAAAACTGTTGAGAACATCATTTATGGCGAGATACTTGTTTATTTGTTGTTGAACAATTTTATCGAGGACTTTGGATAATGTAAGTAATATACTGATGGGTCGATAATCACAAAGATTTAAAGAATTTAGTTATTCAGGGACGTGTGTTAGCTAGTTTCCACCATTGGGAAAATACCCGGTTGTTAAACAAGAGTTTATTATAAGTGTAAGTGCTGGAAGAGCGTCTTTTAAAACCAATTTTAATTGCTTTGTCGTTATATCGTCAGAATTTGAATTGAGAGTCTACATTATTTTTTCGACTTCATGGCAATCAACCCAGTTGAAATAGGGTCAAAAGGAAAGTGCATGTGATTCCAGAAGGAGTAGTGACGTTTCTTTAGTAATAGGTTCTACTGAATGGGCAGCGGAAGCAAAATGATCAATTAGGTCATCTAATGGAATTTCAAATGAACTGTCATATGACTTACGTTTGCAAATTCTTAAGTTTTTCAACGTGTTTCATATTCAGTTCGTACTGGATTTTTTAAAAGATTATGATAATTATAAATATTTCCATTTCTCCTTTGGTCCTTCTTCCTTTTGTTCAATTTGTGATTTTCACATTCCATTAATTATACTTCTTCTGCTGTACTAAAAATAATTTAGAAATTCTCTTATTTTCTTGGCACTGGAGATTCGCGCAATGCGGCCGAAATAGCTTTTTTCAAATTAAACTACTATGGCTAAAGCACGTCAGCTCATTCTTTTTCAAATTGATTTACTTTCCTCTAATAAATAAAAGATAGAATCTCTTACACTTAGACCACCATAATTAGAGTTCGTAAAATATGTATATTATTTTTAAGTTTTAATACGGTTCATAAATGTTTAATTAGTTTTGGTTTTGATAGATATTTCCATGTCAAGTATTTACAATTAAGGAATCTGCAATATTTAATTTAGGTTTAAGAAGGCACGCATGATGTAACATTATGATTTGTAAAATTTTCGTCACAAAATGCGTCATGTTTTGAGATATGAATATTCAAGTGTTATAATTGTCGTTTGACTCTTTCAAACGCGTATTTCAGCTTAGCTTTTGTTAATACTTTTTATAGCATCAAGCCATGTTTTTTCGTGAACTGAATATATACACTTTATTGATAGTAAATATCAATAGATTGCAAGTCAATACTCTATGAGAGATAATCTTCTTCTGAAGTTAATCTTATTATGAGTTTTTACGTCATCTACGAGTAAACGAGAAAAAGTTTCTTTCTCATGCACATTTCCATGCTATTTAACCCTGTTATGTCCTATGGATCGACAGCCTGCTACGGAACTTGGCTGACCAGCGGTGACACAGCCTCTCGGCCGGGGATAAGTGGTTCGTATGGCTAACGTGAAGACATCCCTTCACTGTATACACCGGTCTTCTTAACCTTAGGGTGAGCTGTCTCATCGTCACACAGCAACAGATACTGAGGCATTTGAAAGGAAAGCGCACAGTTACAATTTGTCCCCGGTTGGGAATCGAACCCGGGGTTGCGCTGTGGAAAGCGAGCAAGCACGCCACCGAGGGCATACTATTTAACCCAACTGTCCAAAAATGTTGAAACTGTACCTTCTCAAAAACAAACACCGAGTTGAGAGAAAAAGAGAAAAAAACGGAGAGGAAAATGGGCAGAGGTTGAAAAAGCTCAAAGGACACGACAAAAATTTCACAACGCACCTGCGCGCGGTTTGCTCTTACGAGCGAGGGATTCGGAGGCGGTCGCGCTTTTCACGCCGCACGCGACCTGTGGTGGAATAAAAATTCCCCCCAGCGTCCCCCCTCTCCCCACTGCTCCATTCGCCGCCCAAGAGGTTGCGTGGAGGATGGGGAAAGAGAGGGGAAGAAAAGTGGCGAGGGCGTAGGCAGATAGAGGCAGAGAGAGAAAGAGAGAGAGAGAGGTGGAAGAAGGAGAGAGAGAGAAAAGGTGGAAGAAGGGGAGAGAGAGAAAAGGTGGAAGAAGGGGAGAGAGAGAAAAGGTGGAAGAAGGGGAGAGAGAGAGAGAAGGTGGAAGAAGGAGAGAGGGGGAGAAGGGAAGTTTGGTGCGAGGAAGGCCACGAGGGTGAGAAGGGTGGTAAGTCAGGCTTTGGACAACAGGAATGAGGCGTCGTCATGGTATGGCAAGTAAATTTTGGTGGTACGGCCCTTTACACATTTGTGCTTTTATTAACAACTTATGATGGTAAAACAGCACATACTTTCTGCTCTGTGTTCTCGCGCAAAATTAGGAGAAAAGTTGCCAAATTTTCGAAAAATCGTTCATGACCTTATTTTAAAATCATCTTTAAGTAACAGATTTCATTAAGCTAGAAATTTCTACCATTAATATTTTATTTGTTAGAACACTCCGAAAAAAAATTTGAAATTTTCATAAAATAAGAGTTTTCAAGAAATATGAGACCAGGACCATTTTCTTAAACGTCCTTCACACTATTCAACAACAAAATTTAATAAAAAAGTATAGAGACATTATTTTCCGTTTGAAAAATGTGCCAGAGGTTTAATGTAAAGTACTCCTCAAAATTAAAATATCGATTACAAATTAAAGAGTCCGCGACATCTTGCAGATGGATTGAGGAATATCAGTTTTGGAGAAAATAGGCTGAACGCTTTAACTGTTAGCGTTGCTCACAGACGCCTGGACGGACGGGCAGACAAATAGATGGACGTTTTACCGTTATTCAATTTGGGTTTTTGGGTAACAAAGACCCAGAGAACAAGGATTCTGGCTATACCACGTTATAGAGAATTTTTGTTTTAAATGTTTTTCTAGATTTATCCAGTTTTCGTTACTAGGGCCCGTCACATCTTTCTTTCTACTCCGTAGGGAGAAATGAAGAGAAGAGAGCAGAGTTGGCTAGAAGGATGGCGAATGTAACTGGTAGGAAGAGAAGGGAAATGCTGCCAGAATGTAGACAGCACACGTAACTGGAAGACCGATGAGAAGGGAATCGGTTCCGCGGTCGGAGTCAGCAAGTGAGACTGGTAGGAAGAGGAGAGCAGGGTATGGAGAGCAAGTGCAACTAGAAGAGACCGGAGCTGGCGGCGAAGGCAAAGGGCGGAGTTCTTTCCTCAAAGGGCGCGCAGGGGGGCGCTCTCTTTAATAAGCGCGACCCCAGGGACGCAGCGCAAGGGCAGCGCAAGGGCGGCGCAAGGGCGGCGCAAGGGCGGCGCAACGGCGACCGCCCAGCAGAAGAGCCAAAAGGACGGACGTCTGGCAAAAGAAGGGTGAGGAGCAGCCAGAGCAAGTGAAGCAGAATGTGCCAAGAAAAGAAGTATGAAAGTTAAGCATAGATTAACAAATTCTATTTAGTTGTTTTTCTTCCCGTTTCTACGGGTTCTGCGATGAATTGACGCGGGATCATTTTTTATTGATTTTCCGCATTTGTATTTTATTAGGCATACATAATTTTATTGATTTGACTCTTTGTTTATCAGGATTTGGCGATGTTTTTATGGCCGGACGCCCGTTCTGACGCCAACTACAGGGAATACACAAGCACATTGCACATAGACAATACGCACAATCACGGGACACACACACCATCCCCGAGGCGGGATTCAAATCCTGCATCGACGGGTTAATCAATTCGAATGAATCGATGAAGAATAAAACTAGTAGAACAAGATAAACGGACGAGGCAAAATTTTACTACAATGTAAGAAACGAGAAGAAGAACAACTCAATGGAAGAAAAACCTCAACAAAAAAACATAAATACACTTCCCTTTCTTTTCTTTTCCATTTTAAGAAAGGAATTTCTTAAAGAAACGTGTTTATTTGTTAAAAAAATTAAAACGGTAACTTCCAATGTACTTTTAGAATTAAAAATAAAAATAAAAGAACATTTAAATTGACGTTTGAATGCAGGTTTATTCTGTATTATAGAGATGTTCTTGGAACAATTCACACTTCCATAAGAACAGCATTTGAAGTAATTTTACAATATTCCTTTACAATTATCTTTTCGCTTTCCATGAAAGACACAAAAATATTACAAAAGCGTTTTACTCTAGAGAAAGCTACTTAAAGGTGTCCATGGTAAACACAGGATTGGGAAAGAATAACCCTACTATTTGGAACCGAACTGAAAGGTTCATCCGTGCTACTTTAACACGTAGAATATCAAGTAATTAGTTTCATTTCAGTTACAGATGCAGATTCTTTAAGTTACTGATTCTGCAGATTCTGTAGACACTATAGGTGATTTCCGAAAATGTTCACGGAAACAAGAATGTCAATACTTACATTCGATAAATGAACGGTTGCACTAAACACATTAAAGTCAATCTTCGTCGGTATCAAGCAACTATTAATACTGCTTGTTGCTGCGAGAGCATTTAAGTTTATTTGCATAATCTTTAATTAATGATTATGCAAATAAACCTCATCAGTCAGCGCAAACCACGGTGTACACAGAAAGCATAAATATGTTGGAGAAATTTAAGCCATCTAAGTGAGACGTCACAAAGATCCTGCACCGAGTAATATAGTTGGTACTGCATAATATTGATAAGCGTCGGACCAGCAAAAGTGTAATAGAATGTCCATGAACATCGTATACTGTAGAATATAATGTGAAAAACGTTTCTTTGAGGCCTTTAACCTACAAAGTTTAGTTTAGAAGGCCCTAGAACACTTTGTTCAGGAGTTATTTAACTATATATCTAGCTGCGTGCGGCGGGTTGCAGTTTTTAAGAAGATTTTGATTTTTTAGCAAATCATTCAATTTTTTAAAGTAAACGAGCAATTCGTCAACTCTCCTTAAAATTATCTTTCTTTAAAGACCTCATTTGTAAAGATCGGTTGCGCGAGAGAGCCGCAAAAGAAATGTATACTACTGAAATAATGTAGGAGACGATTTTCATTTAAACACAGAACTGCAGGTATCCTAATTTATTAACATTTTATTGACATTTTTACTGGCAAATTTAAACCAAAACGTCGTAGTGAAGAAACAGAATCCTAGAGTAGAACTGAAAGTTTGAAATTCATGCGAAAACTAATATAAAATATGAAAATAAATACGAAAAATGCGAATAAAATATGAAATGCGAATAATTGTAAAAAGAAAATGTTTTAACATAAAAAACAATGGCAGTGCTTTTTATGGCCTTAATAAAATGAAACTAGGTATGTTTATAAATGTTTATTTCTTTTTGACGTTTCGGCCTCACTTGGGCACTTTCTGGACCCAAACGATGTCTCCAAATGATTGCAACCATCTTTGTCTTCGAATAACGTAAAGAACGCTTAAGAAAATGGAGGTGATTTCATGTTTGTTGAAATTGCAAATTTTTTGAAAAAACGCAGTTTTGGGGGTGGGGTTGATTTTTGAACTTTGATGTTCTCTACTTGACATGCTGGAGGTATGCATGAATGACTTGATAAGAGTTTGCCAGAGAGTGACGAAATGAAATATATAGTCAGACATTTCAAGGAATGTATATATGTCTACCATTCTAGAAATGCATGTATTTAGTTTGTGTACTTCTATTAATTCGTCTCAAAGTGATGCTAATGTAAATTAATGGTAAAATTCCCTCAAATGCATGTGTCAAACAATGATTTCGTTTTATATCGCCGGTTTATTTATTTTCAATAATAACCTTACCTAGGTTACAATTTATAAAAATAAATTTAGTATGATAAATTATTAGTGATGATAAATAATTCTTCCAAATAATAATTTGTTTTATGTTGTTAACTTGTTAATCATAATGTACTTTTCTTTAAATGTAAATATAGATTTTTTCCTTTTCTGTACTTGTTACTTTATTACTATTGAAATTAATACATTAAAGACATTAACCAATAATTGATATGTATACTTAAGCAAGATTTACAGTAATTCAAATAACGATGTTGTTAAGTGACTATAGAAGCTCGACTTCTGAACTCATTATTTTGCATTCAGTTCCCAGTAGTGATTTTTTAAATTGTTTAAAAAGTACTATTAAAAATAAAGTATTTGATTAGTTTTAATACCCAATAGTATATTTCTAATTTGTATTAAGATTGTATTACAATAAATTAACTGCATTTTTCAATTTATTGTCATATTTTTAATTTAGTATCAAATGGGTCATTTATGGCAATTAGAAACTAGATTTGAATGTGTAGTTTAACTAAAGCATATTTAGCAAAACATTTCAATCTTACTGTCCAGGTATTTTGAAACTATGTCAATCATAATTACAAAGGTATCCGGTAAAGTAGTTGGTGAGTCAGGATCTACTTCCAAAAGAAAATTTATTTTGAGTTTCTTCTAAATGCTGACTATGTAATCAAGTTCATGAAACTTTGTGCCATAATATATTTATAGAAAAGTGGTTTTCCATTAATGGTGCATTAAAAATATACACTGCAGTGATTCATTGCTCAATCTAAAGGCAAAGGAGCACCTACTTCGTTGAAAATTCGATGAATCGTAATCTCTGAAACCTACAGTGTTTAAAGTAATATTCTTGCGCAAATGGATGTATATAAAATAGATAAAAAACGTTACTCATAATGGTAATCATGTCAAATCGTTAATCATGTTGGTAATCATTATTGTCATTGTTGTCAGTCATATTATTGAAAATGTTAATATATTTGAAGGTATAATGTATAAATTGGTCGTTTTTACACAATGTTAGTGTTAAGCATGTTGTGTGTAGTTCATTTTCAGAGACAGAATTCCTATGAAAATGCATATGCCATTTGGTCTTCGTGGAGCTTTCAAACATTGTAAATATATCTTTTTTGGCAAACCCATTTAAAAAATGCATTCATTTTCCGTGCATATTTCGATAGTATTTTGGAGAAATTAATCCATAATGCTTGTTTGGACATACTTTTAATTGATATTTCTTGCGTTCTACACATTATTTCTAGTACTAAAATAGTAATATAAAAGTATCGAACTTTTTTCGTACCTATCGATGAAGATAATCAAATATTGAAACAATGAAAAATAAAAAACTAAAATTAGAATTTTCAACGAGCAAAAATTATGTAAATAAGTTTTATGTCACTGCACATTTATTGTTATGTATCATAGGTGAGTGACGTTTCGGTTTTACATATTTTCGTGAGTCGTCTCCTTTCATCCCACTGCTCACCGCCTCTGCTCTTCCGACGCCATTTCCATTCTCGCCGTCGGAGAGCCATCTCTGTGACCATCAACAGCCCTTCTCTATTATCTCCGTCGACGGCGCTGCCTTCTTCGACTTAGCACTTGCGAGGGCGGTAGACTTCCACTCCGTCAATACTCGCTCTCGCTCCCTCTCCCTCTCTCCGCAGCAGAGCTCATCACTCCAATTCCGAGAAGTGGCGCTCTCTTCGTTGTAGTTACGACAGCCATTACTCTGCCGCCTTGTTGACACCCCTCCTCCCCCCTCGCAGTCGCTCTACTTCATATGCCTCCCGGCGTTGGGTTGGAAGCGCGCTTTGTTCGTGATAAAACCTCACTCTATCAAATCTGTTTCATTGCCTTCATTTCCTTCGGGGGCGGTAAATTACTACTTCTGCCTATTACTAGATTCCTTCCTTTGAGCCAATAAAGTACGATCTCTATTTGTGAGCCAAATACGTTCTTGAAAACATTTTGTGATTTTTATTTTCTTTGAATCTTTTGACGTATGTTTCGTGATTAATTGTTTGATTTGTGATTCCGGGTGCGTAAACTGCCAAGGTCATTAATGCCGTATGTGTAGTGCTGGCGCTTATACCGATGGCAACAATCGGTGGTTTTGGCTGGCGGGGTTTTCCCAAACCAGGTATCTCCCACCAGCGGAGCACCGTCCCAGCCGGGACAAGCTTTAAGCTTTGAGAAATCACGTAAAAATACCGATCAGAGAAGCCGGCCCCCTAGAATTATCCTCCAGAACACAAATGAACTCCACCTAGCTCTCTAGCTAGTGTCGAAAATCCTGCGACCGTCGGTAGTGAAACCCTGCTACCGGCCACTTAGAGGGACTGCGGTGGCATCAGTTGATGCCCTGAGCCACCTCTCCCGTGTTAATACCGTGTACCACCTCTCCCGGTATTTGTTTGTATTTTATAGCGAAACGTTTTTATATGCACCTATTTTGATATCGGAATTTAATATAAGCTGATGAAGCTATTTTGCGAACGTTCCTTTCTAATGCTCGAAAATATTTTAAGCCTGAAAGTCCAACGACGTTCAATAATACTCACGTGGGGCGACATTTCATGCCGTATGGACTGGTTATTCTCTGGAAACGTATTCTTTGCAAAATGATATTACTGTCTAACTGTTAAATGAATCAGCCTTTTTTCAGATGGCATGATCTTGGCTGTCCGGGTGACGCCGCGTCGAAGACTGTGATGCCGACGTTTCGACCACCTTGTCGTGGTCTTCCTCAGGGCTGGTATGCGAATGGATTCCACATGCGATGGCACACCAGCCCTGAGGAAGACCACGACAAGATGGTCGAAACGTCGGCATCACAGCCTTCGACACGGCGTCACCCGAACAGCCAAGATCACGCACATGGCTCGGGCCGCGGAAGCCTACGACTTCATTTTTCATATGGCATAATTATAAACGTTGTCATTGCCAACAATAGTATTTACTACAAGAGGTAGTCGTTTTTGTGGCTTCCATTCAGCAGACAACTGAGGATGATGGCTAAGCCATCGAAAGCTGCTCTTGTAGTAAATACTATTGTTGGCAATGACAACGTTTATAATTATTTCATGAAAAATGTCAACGATAACGCACCACCACACTTATATTTCATATGGCAGCCAAATTGTTTCATGATCAATTTGATTTATTTCTTTAAAAATTGTACTTTGCGAAATAACTTCTAACGACATACCATTCATGTTAATTTCTAAATTTCTATGGTACCGAGACCTTTGTTTTGTTCATTTCATCTTGCCTTTGCAAAGACTTACTAAATTTATTTGGTACGTCATTTTCATGACGTTTACGATTCGTGAAGCTGTTGGCGCTGCGACGACGTTGAAGTGAAAAAGATAACTTTCAAGCAAAAAATAAATGCAGATAATATTTTATATAATAATTGTATATTTTTATTGTATTTCTTTTTAATGTAATACTTGTAAATGAAAAATACTTCTGTTTTCTTATTATTTGAAAATGTTTTTAAATATGTAGTTTTTTAATTAAATGTTAACAGCTTCCTTTGTTGCTACCAAAACTAAATGTAGAATCTAATGGTAAAAACGTTTTCTAACCCCTGGTTTACGTGCGATGCATGTAGATTTTGCGGTGTCAAGGACCGAAACCATAAATTGTGACAGACCAGCGTATTTGAGAAAAAATAATTCATTTTGGAATAAGGTTTATTCTCATATTGGTTATATGGGAATGCGTTTTTTTTCTGTCGAAAAAACGCTGATTTTCGGTCCAAGATTACAATATTTATGTTCTTACGAAGTAAGGCGAAAAAGCAATAGTAATTAAATAATTTGAATTGTATTTACTATTTAACTTCAGGGTGCATTCGTGTCGAATTTAATTTGAGGAATTATGTAAATGTGCTGAACGAGAGAAGGTGGCTGTGTCGTGTACGGCGGCCGCTCTGGCCGGCATTCGTGCTGGCCCCACGTGACCGCAGGGGCGGTGGGCGCGTCGGTGGCGCCGAGCGACAGTCGCTGCGGCAGCGCGGGATTTTTCATTAGCATAGCTGCCGTGCCTCGCGGCGGCCGGCCCAAGGCGGAGGAAGGGCGAGCTGGCGACTGGCAAGGCACCGGTGGAATGACGGAGAAGAGCGACGGCGGGGGGAAAAACAGAGAAGCAGTGAGGTTGCAGGGATTGAGTAGGCCGAAACAGGAAGGCTTGGCAGGAAAAGAGTTGAGTGGGGTTGGTCGAGGAGGAGAAGGTTGGAAGGGCTGGTGAGGGGTGAGAACAGATGGGCTAAAATGCGGGAAAGGACAGAGTTGGAGTGGAGCGAGACAGGGAAGGGCAGAGTTGGAAGGAAGGGAGGCAGGGGAAGTTGGGTGCGGCAGGGTTGGAAGGGGCTAGAAGGCCGGTCGGAGGGGGGCGAGAGGGGTGCAAGGTGGTTCGTGGCCGGGCGTGCAGGTCCTGGCGCCCAGGGGATGCGGTTTGGAGAGGAAAAAGGACAGGGAAGGAGTAAGTGGGACATTCGTTTGTGACATTTCTTTTCATTAAAGCGATTAAAACGATATGTGTATAAAAACGATAATGTGTATTCAAATTAATCAAAGCGTTAAATAAACGATTTTGTCACACTAGTGATAAAATCGGTGAGGGGATATATTTGTGCTAACCACAATGAGTCCCTTATTCCAAGACCGAAAGGCTGGGCCACCGCTGGTCGGCGAAGGCTCGTAGCGGGCTCTCGAGCCATAGGACAAAGGATAGTGATAACTGTTCGACACGCCTTCGAATGTGTCAAAATGTGACCTGTAGAACCCCTGTGCGTGAGAGTTATCTAGCCATAAGGGAAAATAAGACGTTTAAACTAATACAAAATTTCCCATTACGCGTTCACTGACCATAAGTGATTCGTAATCTTCGATCTTCACATCACCTAGAAGTTTGTGACATTTATTCTGAAATGCTGTAAGTAAAAGTAAATTTATTTGTCGGCTTAAACCTCACTTATATACGAGACTACAGATATGGAAATAATGAACAGTGCGTCAAAACAGAACTACTGGTAACAAGCTTTTTAAATACTTACATTATGCTAATATTAACACGGTTCTCAGGTAATAAACGTTCGTAAAATAATCTAAAATCTAATTCAACCAATTATGTTTTTTTTATTTTAATTATCAATTTAACAATACGTATATCAAAATACTTATTATCAAATTAACAATACAATACAATAAGAAAAATGCTTCCTGCGTTATCTCCAAATGAATGTGATTGGCCATTTGCTGTTGGTTCCGCTCCCAGCCGAGAGGCGAGTGGGCGCACTCAGACTCTCCTTTCCCGCCGCCAGCCAGGGCTGTAGCGTGTGCCAGCGCGCAGCCAGGTCGTGCCTCAGTGGCGATGCTTTGCGCGTGAAGGGCGCCGCGGGCGGGCGCCAGGGCGAGCGCCAGGGCGAGGGACTGGACGAAAAGGCGAATGCAAAGGCAGGAGGGTGGTCGAGACGACAGGAGCAATGGCAGGAGGCGGGCGAGAGGGCAGGTTGATTAACGAGAGGGTGGGCGCAAGTGGGGAAGAGAGGGCGGGTGCAATGGCAGGCGAGTGGGCGACAGAGAGGATGCAATGGAAGGGCGCGTGTGGGGGGTGGGGGCGAGGGTAGGTGCGCGGGGGGGGCGGCCGGTTGGAGGGATGTGAGGGAATCGATGTGTTCGGGGAATTTGGTCGAGTCCAGAGGGATGTCTAGGAAGAGCTCTGTTTGTGTTGTTCTGCGAACCGTCTCGCTTTAACCACATGCAGTGGGCTTATATGTTATTTGACGCTCGAGGGGGGCCAAAGATGGGTGTGTACGCTTCCACATATGAGTGTGTTTTGGGCGTCAAAATTTAAAAGCTTAAATAGTGTCCTTGGTTAATTTTGGAGCGCGTTTATTTTTGTTATCCTGAGACCTGCCTTGTCAATTCTTTATTAAATATCTTCCCTCTATTTTGTTTTATAATGTCAAACCTTGGAAAAGTTGTAATTCTTGGCCTGTCAAAGTTGTTTTCTTAATAGGTGTTATTAAATCAGGGGGGGTGTTATTTTCATTGAACAGAGCTGGTGAAATCGCACAAGTAAACTCAGTTTCATTTGCTTATCAGTAACAAAGAAGTAAATTTTTTATATTAAAGTTGTGAAAATGTGATTTTCGATTTGTGCAAAGACATTATATTGATTAAAAAGAAGTGTATCTCTAAATATAGTTCACCTGTGATGCTCCAACGTCACAGAAGTTCCATTGAGATGTGTAGATCTTAGCGTACGAAATTTCATCAAAATCCGAGGTATCGTCGCGGGGCATGACTAAATAGAAACCACTTCATATGGAATGACCCAATTAGAATGTTTCGTAGTGCCTGGAAATAAAAAACGAGTTTAACTCCATAGGAACGAAACAACCGTATAAGCAATTAAGTTCTCGGCCTTTTTGAGAGATACGACGGATATTGACATACGTTTGCGTTTTGGTTATCCCGCTGCTTTTAGAACGTTGACTTGATTGATCACTTCTGTCCGCCTCCGAGTAATTCGGATTCTTATTATTATTGTTTTGGTATCGGTTATGTTCAAATTACAGTAAACTGTTGATAACGCTAAATCCAAGGAACTGAAATATTCGGTATTCGTGATATGAATTCGTTTTACGTGACTTTTTTATATATCATCATTAGAAGGTTTCATTGGCGGGCCCCCAATTTTGTTCATTTTACGACGAATTTTGTGTTAAGATAGTTCGTTCTGACGAGGGTCTCTATATCAGGCATGTCAATGTGCTCGCGGGCACTGCGTTCAGAGAAATTGGCGCTAGATTTAAAAGTAAAGCTGTACAAATTCCTCTTCAGTGGCGGTAAGTCACTGGATGCCTGCCCCATGACAGTCTTTGGGAGAAGTTACTTGGCAGTTATTTTCACAAATTTAGCTATATACACTCCCATTTCCACTTCAAGCAAAGAAATTATCCACTTCAACAAAATAATGCATTAGTCACTTTTCGCATTCTCAGTTGAGAGTAAAATTATGCATTTTGAATCGAAAGTATCTTGATTTTGTATTCATGTTTACTTAAGACTGATAAAATTCGAATTACTTTCTACATTCAGTTTAGGACATCTAACAGACAAATGTTCACATATTCGTGGGGAAGTGAGTACGGACTGAGGGTCCCCAGGCGAGCAAGAAGCTCGTGCGGGCGCGGTTTGTCTGCCTGCTGTATATTCTTTGTAATTACCATGTAATGTTTTCCCGTCTACATTTACCTGATTGGTATTAGTGCATGACAGTTCAAACCCCCATTTTGTAGGATTTACAATTCTGCAAGGAATCTGCAATCTGTGATATGGATGACTATCGCCTCTCATCGCAAATGCTAAATGTCTCAGTATAAATTACTATTACTCAAGTTGAGAGTATTTTAGAAACCATTTTTAATATGGAAAATTTAAATGATTGATATTGCTGTGAGGCACTTAGTGTGATTTTTTGTATGGTTACTCAGTGATTTTTCTTTGCCAGAAAGTGAGAATTGATATCTTTGTATTAAATCCACTATGAGGAAGGACAATGAATTTTAGATTAAACGCTATAAGTGCAATGGAAACTATTTGTATCCCAAAAGGTATCATTTCACAATGATGTCTCAACCTGCCAAATACAAACTTCAGATGATGCTGAATACTGACAGAGAAACACTGAATTTCTACTTACATTGTATTATGCCTGGTCCCTTTAGCGTTTTTGCCATAAGTGATGTTTGATAATAACGACATGTATTGAAGCCAATAATTCAACATAAATAGAAAAATAAACAGTATTGTTTCACTTCCTAATTAACAATTATTTTTAATTTGGAAAATTGACGAGCTTCTGAATTGATGCAGGTTCCGTAGATCGATTATTTCCTCCATTTTCTACATTATGTTTATAAAATAAATAAGACCATTAGATAAAATTATACACAATACATTTTTGGGTAATTACTTTTTAATTCAATTCTACGAAAAATGTTTCATTCTCTTATACACATTGTTCACATCTATTAAACTTAAATGAGATTCTGACGGAAATTAATATTTTGTAAATTAATGATCATCCATCCTCTGCACTGTATTATAAATTGCACAAATGAGAGATATAAAAGAAATAAATAACGTATTCATAACTTGCCTTCTCGAGAAATAAATGTGAATATAAAATGTTTACCAATATTTGCATGTATGTAAAATACATTTATTGAAACGTACATTTATACAAGCTTTTCTTCAAAATACTATTTTTTTCTGAATACAAATCATCAAACATGTGAAATTCTTCATTCCCCCTCCTTTTTTTCCATAAGTTCACCGCTACAAGTTTTTCCTATTCGGCTAAACTCTACCCCACACCAAAGTAATCCTGTCCGTTCTTTCCACCCTCCATCGCTATACACGAAACAGGCCGCTGCGTGTTTGTGAAACGATGAGATCATTTGAATGCGGGGTGATGAAGTTCGTGCTCAGTCATTGCCTTGCCTATCACGTGCAAGTGATGAGCATTCTCCTCTCGGTACAGACGCGGACGCGCCACTGCATGGCCTGTGTGTGTGTGTGTGTGTGTGTGTGTGTGTGTGTGTGTGTGTGTGTGTTGACTGCTGCTGCTTCGACGGGTCGAAACTCCACCTGTCCCGGCAATTCTGCTTCTGCTACGTGACCCTCACTCCGCAGAACACTGTTCATGAGATTTACCAGCTTCACCACACCTCGTATTGAGAGAGGTGGCTCAGGACATCAACTGATATCACTGCAGTCCCTCTGACCGGGAGTTCCGGTCCAAGGATCCACTCTTTGACAGGTTTTTTGACACTAGCTAGTCAGCCATGTCGGATTTAGGCGCAGTCTGGAGGACAATTCTGGCGGCCGGCTACTCTGAACGGTGGTTTTCAATGGTTTCTCCGATCAACCCCAGCCGAATGCAGGAGCAGTACCCAAATAAACGAGCCACAGTCCGCGCGCAATCTTTCCTTCCTCTTCCTTGTCCTATCCTCACCCCATACACACACTTGCACTAACATGCACTACCTTTCCACATCTGACGGGTAACCGGAGCTCGTTCCGGCTGGGGCAGTGCCGCGCTGGTAGGAGATATCTGGTTGGGAAAATCCACGCTAGGTGACCTCCCGAGAACAAACCTGCCCTACACTTACGGTACTAATGTACGTAGTGTTTGACGCGCCCGGAATCACTAACAATCTATTAATCACAACACCTCGTCTCTACATGATACGTATCTCGTCATTCACCATGTACCACATCTCGCGCTGCCTCTTGTAAAAGCCAAAAATGCTGCCACAGAGCACATGGAACAATATTATTGTATGGGGTACTAAAATGTTACGTATCTCAGTCAAACAATAAATTAATTAATTATGCTTTATTTTACTTAACGAGACTTAGCTCGTCATGTTAGCTCTTTTGTCTGACTACGCAAATTTCACTACGCTCACTTCACTACTTTTTACCGTCTAGCGGGAAAGCAAGTATTACTCGAGCGACCAACATGCAATTTTTAATTTTGCTCAGTAGCTTCTTTTAGGCTTGAGGATCTATTACATGGAGTCTATGTACACCATGGGGCAGCCGGCTCTACTTTCCCTCCGATGGAAGGCGTGGGAGGGTTTATTTTTTATTATTAAATCACAGGCTACTTCGGAAACGTATAGAGAAACAATTATAAGGGAAACATTTGTATGTGTGACGGGCCGAGTTTGCTCAGTCCTAACATTACCATTGTCTCTGCACTGAGTCGGACCAAAATTTCCTGAAGGGGCGGTGAATCCCCATGGAGGCGGTTTTAGCTGTACACGTTATACTAGTTTATCTTATCAGGGGCAGTGGCATCGTGATTGTGTAGGTTGACGCTGGATATGGAAAGAACATCTCCACCTTCACATCCACCAAAACATTCACTACGCTTAGGGTTATAATGACAACTGCGGTTGATATGCCCAAAAACTTTCCTCAACCAATTACGTCGTTTAAGTAATAAATACATTTATTTGTTTTCTCGTCTATTTACTTATTTCACAAATTTTTATATTCCTATTTCTTCTTTTTACAAAGCCTTCGCTGTTGACCACCGCCAAATTCCCCGCAACCTGGAGCGTTCTTCCGTTCCACCACCCCTGTTCATTAGAGCCAACGCATCAGCAAACCTTTGTGTGTTCTCATATCCGTTTTTGTTTGGCTCCTTTCTTCCTCATCCGCCCTCCTCATTCACCTCCTGCTTCCTTGTTTATCCACCCTACCCCCACCCCGCACTCCCAACCTTTCTATCTCCCAGCAGGGCCCGGCCCTCTCCTTGCCCGCCCCCTCGCTCCGCCCCCTCGCCCCCTCTCACCCCTCGCCCGCTCGCCGTCGCCTCGGCCTCGCCGCTCTGCCCGCCCTCGCCCCCTCCGCCCGCCTCGCCCCGCTCGCCCGCCCTCGCCCGCCTCCCCGCCCTCGCCCGCCCCTCGCCCACGCCCCTCGCCCTCGCCCCCTCGCCCGGCCCTTCCGCCCTACGCTGCCCCGCCTGCCCCCTCGCCCGCGCCCTCGCCTCCCCCTCGCCCGCCTCTGCCCGCCCCCCCGCCCCTCGCCCCTCCCACCGCTCGCCCCCCTCGCCCTCGCCCGCCCTCGCCCACCCTCGCTCGCCCCCGCCCCTCTGCCCCCCCCTCCCGCCCCTGCCTGCTCTCCTCGGCCCTGCCCCCGCCCCGCCCCTCCGCCCCCCCTCGTCGCCCCGCTGTCGCCCACCTCTCTTTGGGCCCGCCCCCTCGCCTCGCTCTCTCGCCTCGCCCCTCGCCCGCCCTTGCGCCCCCGCCCCTCGCCCGCCCCTCCCCCGCCCCTCGCCCCGCCCTCGCCCCGACCCTTCGCCCGCCCCTTCCCGCCCCCTCGCCCCGGCCCCTCGCCCCGCCTCAAGCCCGATTTACCCCCACTGCGCGGTGACGTTGCAATCCGGCGCCCCAGGCGGTTGTGTTCCCGTTTCATTGGCGAACGAAAATTAGATTTTCTTACCTCGCGTGCGCTGCGGAGGTAGGAGGTAATTTTGCGCGTTGCCAACTGCGTGAATATTTGCCCGCCCGGCGCGGGCGGGGAGGGGGGGAAGGCGACGTAATGCGGTGACGTCGGGCGCAGGCCCGCGCGGGTCGCTACAGAAACGTTGCGCTCGTAATGAAATTGCTTCGGGTTCGCCCTCTGCGCTGGCGGGCGAGCGCGCTGGTTGAAGCAGGCGGTTGGGCGGGTGACTGACCGAGTGGGTGGCTGCGAGGGCGGGAGGGGAAGGCGGATGGGTAGGTGGGCGAGCGGATGAAGATTACGACTGGCAAGCTCAGTGAAATATAATTGTGCGTTCTATTCTTTTGAGATATTCAATAATTCTTGAGCAAAAGTTGGATATGAATGTGACGAGGCAGAACTACTCGATATAACAGTTGATTGAATTGAGTGGCTGCTACACATTCTTGTCGAATTGAGTTTCAATTTTCTTTAAAAAAAGGGCCAAAATAGATAATTGTTGGAAAACATTGACTATATCATGCGAAAAATGAGCTTTAAGTGGTTCAATTTAGAACTGAGAAGTCTTGGCATTCGGGCTGATCAAAATTTAGGATGTTGTTTTTAAGTTTTTTATTATCAAATAAACTATATAATTATTTAATATAGGAAACCTACACAATCATAACTATGCAGAACACGAATATCTGAAAATCATATTTGATTTTCAAGTGCTTTCTCTCATGTTTAATTGACCCACAATCAATAATATTTCTCTTGTCTACGACACTTTTGGCTGGTTTCTGACTAAGAATTGAATGAATACCTATGGAAAAACTAAATTTTATATTTCTAACTCATAATTTTGACTCGTGAAGACATACTAGAAGTCTATAATAAACAATATTTAAAACATTACAAGAAAATATCAAAGAAAATGACATTAAGGAAATAATCAGCGTTTTGATAGGTCGCAAGTCGAATCATTGTATAAAATTTGAAGTACAAGTTGCAAAATTGGAAGAAATTAATAAAATATATTCAGGTTATTAGAAATATTTCTTTCTGAAATCCTTTTACTATTTTTTTATTAATGTGACATTATTTCAAACAGTATTCATACTAAAATAATGCAATATTTGTTTGTTTTATCCTGAAATATATTTCCTACGTCCTCTCTTAACAAACAAAATAAACTTAAAGAATAAATTCCTCGCGCAGAAATATGTAACGTTATTAAATTGAATTGCGTAGCATCTGAGAAATTTCGCATATTGTGTTGCACTTTTCAAATGAAATATTTTTAAATACACAATGTCCATTTGATATGCACAGGCTATGGTCATTTTAACTTTTTCTTATGCTTATCCTGTAGTATACAACAGCAAATCCGCAAACTAAAACAATAGTGTAATAAAAATACTAGTATAATGTAATAGTTATTAACGCTTTTAGTGGATAAAAATAAACTATTACACACGGTCAACGTTTCTAAATCGAGGCTATAGCCGTGTATCGTTCATAATTTTTCGTAATATTATCTTTTAATAGGATTCTATATATAAAACCATACTAATACTAGTGAATTCAACATGTAACCTGCATCAATACTACAAAAAGTAGTTTATGAATAGATACCAAATTGTTTTAGGCTTTTCTTCAGGATTTTATTAGTGTTCTTGCAAAGTTTGGTAAATACTCCTATAAATATGACAAAAATGGGAGAAGTGAATAGTTTCAATAGTATATTGATAGGTGCATCACGTTCATTATTTTTCACCGTTTGCGAAGAGCATATTGGTCTCGTAATCTTTCTAGAGACCAGTAGCAGCCCATTAGATAAGTGTTTAATCTAGTAGCAACGACTATAAAATAAAAAATGAAACAAAATGGTATCTTACTAAATTTAGAGTCAATTACATTACAAAGAATCTTAAACACTGTGATTTATATACCGCCGGGTATTTTGTTGTTTATTTGTAATAGAAATACTCCTTGCTACCCGCTCAACGTTTCTGGAGCTGGTGGAGAGCTTAGAGCTACTCGTGGCTGGGGCGGTGCCCGCTGGTGGGAGATACCTGATTGAGAGAAACCGCGGTAGCCGACGGTAGGTCGCGTCATCCAGCGGGAGATATCACCGCCTCTTCTCGCGGAACAATGCACTAGAGGGACTAATGGCCTCAGCAGTTGATTCGCTCGGAACAACTAACAACCAAATAATTAGTCAAATCTTGAGACGTACAAGGTACATTCTGAGGTTTAAGATAGATGCATAAATAACTGACAGTGCAAAACAATCCCAACTACGCATTAGTAATTAATAAAGAACGAAACAATATCGTCTCAGCTTCTCAGAAAAGGCTCAAAAGGGCATAATGAAAATAAATGTCATGTATATCACGACTTGAAAACATGCACGCCCGTGTTGGCAAACCCGCATCCAAGTGAGGGCGTTCGCAGTAAGAGGGCCGTGCCCCCCCCCGCCCGAGCCGGCGCTCGTAACTCGCCCACTGACTCAGAGCGTGCGTTCGCCGCACTCCGCGGCGAGTGCACGCGCTGCGGGACAAAAGCCGCGAGTGCGCCGCGGAGGAGGCCGTTGTTGGGGGGCGCGCGCCTGTGCGGGGCGGGGAACAGGGAGCGGGGGCGGACTGCAAAACACAAGTGGGCGTGCAGCAATGCGGTGCACGGTGCGGGAGCACATGATTTGCAATGCAATGCGTGCGCAAGTGGGATGCAATAACAATGGCGTTTACAGATAAATTCGCTGATGTGCAATGTAATAAAATTAGTTGTAGTAATATTAAAATCAAAACTTCTTGTTTAATATCGACCGTATTGCTAAATCAATTGTTATTTCCGTCTCCTTGTTGAACTTTCACATTTCTTTCATTAATTTTACGGAAACGTTACAATCTGAATCTCGATAGCAACGCTGGACTAGTTTACTTTGATTGTTAACAGACCCAACGAGAGTTGGAAGTAAACGAATATTAATGACAAGTGTGTGTGTGTGTGTGTGTGTGTGTGTGTGTGTGAAAGCGCATTTTGAAGTGGGAAGTGCGTACAAGTCAGATGAAAACATGAATGGCACTACAGAGTTATATTCGTTGTATTGCAGAAATTTAATAAAGAATAATATTAACAGATACATTTTACCTAATTTAAATCATGTCTTTGCAAATCAATATTTTTGTCTATTTTCAATGATTTTCTCTCTTCTTCGTTAACGTTTATAAATACTTTGTTGTGAGAATTCCTCTATCAATATTTAAGAGTTGGCCTGACGGGGGATAGATATGGAGGAATACGGGTGGTAATTTCGTTTCATTGAGGTATGATCACACTTGTCGGATTAAAACGAAAACCGACGAGGGGCGTTGTGGTGGGGAGTGGCGAGGACCGTGCGACCATGAGCATCGAAATCTGCAGAAATTTGCAGAATGGCCACATTCCTGTCACGTGTAATGATATTCGTCATCCGCTGTCGGTCCCGTCCTGGCGCGATCTTTTCGTAGCCGCAGCGATGCCGGAGGGGTTTTGTCGGATTCGCTATATTGACGGGGCACTGGTGAAATAGTCGAACGGGAAAATGCAAATTTCATCGCGACCTTGGAGATACTGTGCCCCATCTCTCTCGCGTCGACTCTCTTAAATCAACACGTTCAAATTAACTTAAATAGTAATAAGCTGCCATTGTAGCAGCAGTAACCAATCTAACAACTCTGTCAGACTCTGGTTGTTTTATATAATCGTTGCCTACCTTTGCGCTGTATTCTGATTTGTTACAGATACCGCTATTTCAATACGCATATCTGTTTTTTGCCTTTTTTGCTCTTTGGTGTACTTATTAAATTTCACTAGTGTACATTGTGAATTTACAGTTTATTTAAAACCATCTTCCCTAAATCAATTATAAAGTAAATATTTTCGATCAATTTCGCAATTGTATTAAATGTCCTTAATATTCACAAACCTTAGCACAATGAAGGATAGAAATAGAAGAATGTAAATGGCGTTGACGTTTGGCTCGTCGACTGGGTTCACATAGAAAAAAGGCAATATTTAGACAATATTTAGGTAATATTCGTTGCAATTCTGCAGCCGAAAACATGACTATAATAAAACACAACAAATATTCTTCATACATAACACACCTTCACAAAAGACATTTTATTCTTAACTTATTCGGTTTTCCATACAATTTTCCTCTTTTCAGTAACTCTCTTATATTTTGTTAAATTACTGTTTCCTTTTTAGTATTTTTTATTCGTTAATGCTTAAGAATGGTAAACTTAATTTTTATATTTTTACTGTGGCATTTTCGTTCATATTTTTGATTCGTTTTATTTACATTCACTTTGTTTTTTAGTCTTGAAAATGAGATCAAACAGAGTCAAAACGTTTTCTGTAACAAGCATTTTTATCATCTTCTGATTCATATCTATAAAGTTCAAAAAATAAATCGACTGACAATACTGACTCCTGGACCGTTCTCCCCAAGTTATAATCAACAGCCGCCGCTTACAAATCCTCCAATAGGGCATTCTGACTGTGGAGCTCTCCACCAGCCCAGAGGACCGTTGTCAATTGGCTGCGCATCAAACATTCGCGAGGCCGAGCGCAAGCGAATCGCCGGCTCAGCGTATTATCTTGGAGGCAGCGCGTTCTGACCGCCTTTGCGCGCCTCTCGACCTGCTGCCCTCTCCTCGCCTTCTCGGCCCCCTCTTCTCCACCCGCCTTCTTCCCCCTCCTCACGACTGTCCTCTACCGCTTTGCAGGCCCGGCCTCTCACTTAGCGATGGCAAACTTTAGCAAATCATCGACGTATCAACGAAAGATTTCCGATATCGACGACAAAATCGACAAGAAAACATCAAAGTTTAAACTATCGATGTTTTAAATATGATGAAACATATC
>BOPP01000045.1:2998166-3019056 GCA_017312745.1 Gryllus bimaculatus
CCGTGCCGCCTCGTGATGCATCGCTTGCGCGATACGCGGCGCCCGCCTCCCCCGCCCGCTTGATGGCGTCGCTTTTCGCGCGAGACGTCTCCTCCTGTGGGCGGCGGGCGGCGCCGGACGCGGCTCCTCCGAACTCCGAGACCTTCGGCGATTCCTTTAGCGCAGGGAATACCAAGAGGGCTTCGGATAAAACCCGACTCGCGAAGCGACCAGGGCGTTTATCTCAGAATGTCCAAAGCACGAGCGGTATTTAATGAGACTATTCCACGAATCAAAATATGTGCAACAGAAATTCTCTAAATATTGGAAATAATTCAATGCTATGTTAAAATCAAGTATGCTGTATTGTAGTGCATACGTGGTTTATTGGTCATCGACCAAAGGATGGACATATATACAGTCTCCTCAGATGGATGAGGCAGTTTTTAATTGACCACTAGGGAGAAATCGTAAGAAAAACTGAACTGAGGGCTGATGGTGCAATTCTGGCTTCAGATTCGGATTCACCGGGTCGACTTGCTGAGAGAACCACGTATCAAGTCTTTGGGTCTGATAACTGTTTTCTTGTGCCTGAGTAATTAACTCTCGATTCCTTGGGTTAAGAAAATTGAAATTAGCAAACAGTAATTAAATTAATTAAACTGTTATTCAAAGTTATATTTCATAATATTGTACTTTATTTATTATACAATGTTTTGAGTTCCAACTATGAATCCTTTCTTTGGTAATCGTGTGTCTCTTATATAATCAAGAGATCATGTTGCCATACATTTCAATGATGATGATGATGATAATAATTATGGCGAAACAGTGTGGTTCGGTATACGTATTTTAATTTATAAATGCTATAATCTCGAACAACCACCCTGCAATATTAATAGGGTGTCCAATTGTGTCCATAACGACTATGAATATTTGGCAGAGTAGTTGAAGTTTGAAAAGCATAAGTGAAATTAATATATTTTCCAATTACACGGGAGCGTCTCCTTTCCGATGATTCCTTCGATTATGTATTGCTGTAACCTGGAGAAGATAAATAAAATTAGTGAAGACAAAATATATGAAATGTGGACATGGGTGTGTGAAGATGGATTTGGTTTCAAAATATGCAGAGCAAATATTTTATAATGTTTGTATTTCAAACGTGAATCTATTCCCATTTGGAATATCAAATTTAATTTTCTCGCACACTCTCATTTTCATATAGTGAGGTAAGCGTCCTGATAATGCATATTCAGTGTATATTTAAATACCATATTCGAATTTTTCAGTTATTTAATGCAGTACTGTAGTAAACTCACATTAGGTTCTACAAATTGAATGGTTTAGAAAGAGACAACTGCTTTAAAATACTGCAATCCTGTGATTTATTTTCATGTATATATTATTTATAAAAACTATTCGTTTCAAATTATCAGAAATAACGAAGTGTGTATTATAATGGTCTGGTCTTAAATGTATCACAATTGTTTTGTAGGGAACATTTCGTTTAATGATCAAAACCTATTAATTGGAGATGAAACATATAAATAAACATATCTATGTGTTTATAACTGTTAAGCACCATAGAAAATTTACACACACGTAATTTGTGCAAACTTGGCGTTACCGAGACCTGCACCATTCTCGTAAACATGCACTATCCAACTACTAAATTTTATTAAAAATGATGGAACTATTCTTTTGGAAATTATCAAAATGTTCCAGGGGTTTCATGTAAATTACCTCCAAAATTAAAATATTGGGATTTTAATATCGTAATATTAAATCGTATTTAAATATATAGTAATATTTTAACATACCGACCTCAACTTGATGGATTGGGGAATATCAGTTTTGGGGAAAATCGGCAGAACGGTTTTGCCGCTAGCGTTGACCACAGACGTACAGACGTTTTGCCGTTAATCGATATTTCGGTATCAATGATACATAAAAGCACATTCTGACAATACTATGTGTTAGAGGATATTTTTTCTGAATTTAGCATCTAGATTTACATTTTTTCGTTACCAAGGCCATGTAATAATAGTTTTCCGCCGGAAATTCGCCCTTTTCGGCCGCATTACATAACTGTCTCCACTCCGTAAGGAGAAAGTAGTAAAACCTTTCCCCATCCACAGTAAGTGTGCGATATTTTAGTGCCATTTCGCTCCGAACGTCACACCCGGTAAGCAAAACCGCCGCCCCAACTTCACCTGTGCTTTGGGTTCAAAGTAGCCAACTCCTCTCGCGCGGAAGCACGCCTGCGAACGGTTACGAGCGCCCACAAAGAGAAGAAGTGGATTCCCCGCGCTCTCTGGAGGGCGAGGGCGTCGTCGTCAAGGGCGATGGACACGTCCTCCGCCCGCGCGCTGTCACGGCCAATAAGCACGAGTTAAGCGCCGCGACGGACGAACGCCATGACGATTACGGTTATGGCTTCTGCTCAGGGGGAGGATTATCGCCCATTAGGAAGGATGCGTGCGGGGCGGGGCCCCATCGCTTTGAAGCTGCCAGCCGCCCCGCCCCCCTGCGTAAATTCCTAGGCGGTTCCTTCGGCGCCCCTCACTCCTTGTTCCTCCTCCACCACTTCTTCCTCCACCAACAGACCTGGAGAGGTGGCTCAGGGAATCAACTGATGACCAAGTTCGAGACCCGACTGTGGCAGCATTTTAGATACTTATTATATTGCTAGGGCGAGTTTAGTCGCTATCTGGAGGAGAATTATTGCAACCTCCTCCTCTGATCGGTGGTGTTCGGTATTTTCTCTATTCAATAGCCGTCGAATGCAGAAGCAGTACCATAACATACGAAACACTGACAACGAACGATTCTTCTTTTCTCTTTCTTGTCATATCCTGTCTCTTTACACACACTTGTACTCCATACTATCCCATGCACTGCACAACCACATATGTCGGGAGATCAGTGGTTAACATACAGAATGTCCCGGCAGAGGTGATGACCACTGAGAAAGATAACTAGCTCTCTGCCTCATTTTTATTCTCCTATTAATTTATTTATTTATTTGGCGTACGGAATTGCTATCGGGGAGACTGCCCTAAGGCAGTGTGCCGCATCCGAGTTTTCGATCAAGGCTTTCTACCTCCGACGTGGGTCTAGGAACCTTTCGAGCAGACTCGCCGCGCGGGCGGCCCCTGATACTCCTGGGGCGTGACTTTCACTTTCTCTGCCGTTTTTCGCTTTCGGTTAACTATATTCAGAATTGTCTAGTTAGAAAAAAGTGACATTTCGGTAGGACGGGATATTGTCGGAGGGATTCCATTTTGCAGGGCACCTGCCAGGGTTCTTTTACATGTCACAAGAGTCACATGGTTACTCTGAAATGGTCTTCTCTTCAAATGTCCGCGCACCTCGGCCGGGATCGAACCCGCGCTCTGGGGGCATTCTCCTCTGGCTACCCTTCTCCGCCTCCTCTGACTTCGCCCCCTCCCTCCTCCTGCGCCGCCTCCGCCCCCACCGCCGCCCCCTCCGTGCGCCTTCGGGGAGGGGCTGCTGGAGCCACCGGGCGGGACGCGTGGGCGTCGCCCGAAGCGGATTCCGAAACCCTAAAAGCCGCCTCCGCTCCTCCCCCTCCTCCGTATTTGAGCGTGGGGCGTGAGGCTGTACTTGCGCTCTCAAAGGTAACACGAGAGGACTTTCGAAATTGCCAGGAAACTCGGAAGGCTTAAGTCGCTATCGGATTTGTCACAACATTTCCTCACCACGAGCGGTGTTTGTTCACTGTGTTATATATCCAGTTACAAATAATTAATGGAAAGTATCTTGTGTATTATAATATTCCATTTTGAAACGAAGTAATGCTGGGTATCAATACACGAGTGTGATATTACGATACGAGAGAGGAACGAGCTATTACCGTAAAGTTCACGCGAGTGTATTAATTCCCGTTACATCGAGTTGCATACGGTACTTTTTCTTCGGCTTACGGTAACTTTTGGGAGTTAAACATTTAATTTGAATCGTTTCGAGGCAGTTGACATGCAGGTTTCAGCCAAGGCCACCTAGCCTACACTGCCGTTCTTTAAACCTATCCTTCACTGCCGCAGGCGAGTCTGGTTTACACAATCGAACGAAACATTGAATACAGCGATTCTCAATAATTAATTGAGGGTCGATACTTAGATTTGCAAACTTCTTTGTAGTTGGCCAAGAACCTGTATCATAATTAAATATGTATCCTTGTGAGTATCAATATTCAAGGGATTGCATCCATGAAATTACATAATTATACAATGAGAGTTGAACGATTTTTAATAATTTTATATTTTGTATAAAAAGAATATGTCAATAAGGTTAAATTACCGACTAATATTTTTTTTATCCTTCATCAGTGTATCAAACTTTCAAAATATGCTGACTCGGAGAGCTCGCTACTGTTGACCATTTGCTTAATCCATTTAGTATCTAATTGCAAAGTGTACAGCGATTATGTAGATGATATGGAGATGTTTACATGGAAACGAAATTTAATCGTGGAATTTCCTTTTTGATTTCTCTTCACAGTACATGATTATTAATAGTTTTTACTTTTTATGTTCTGTGACTGACGAGAGAACTTAACGAATCGAAGACATTTTGAAATTACTAGAGGGTTCCAATAACATTGCAATGAGCGCACTCCCTCTTCGTCACTGCCTTGCGATTGAGAGAGTGAGTCCTCTCCATCATTGGGCTTTGAATTTGTATATTAAATCAAATCCAACCCCTCCTGAATGCTTATAGCTCCCAAGCAATGAAGTGCAATCACCTTCATGTCGTAAGGAGAGCGAGCTGTGACGTGCTAAGGAGCACCGACCAGTATATCCATTCTGAAGGTAATCTATGATAACCAGTAAGCAAAAGCAAATCAATAACAACCCTCACTTCTTCCGTAACCAGTAAAAAATCATTACTTTTTTTGCCAATATAACGAACTGTTTCCTGTGAGTTTGTGAAGTTTTTCCCGAACTGTAAAGTTTGTCGCGGCCGATTGGGAAGTTCCTGGAGGGGGCCTACCCTGGAGTCAACATATTGTGCAACGCCGCATTTCACATTGGAGCGAAAGAGGAGCACAGCCACCTCAGAATAGACAGATTCATCGATTGACATTGTCAATTGCCATTAGTGGCTTCATCGGAGAGGGAATGTTTTATGTCGGGGGGAGGGGGGTCCACGCTTCACCCGCTGGATGGCGATTCGCGGGGCGCCGACCCGCGCGTCGACCCCCCTCCCCTTCCCCCCTTCCCCGAGCATCACCCTGGTGGGCAAGCGCCAACCGCTCCACGCATGTGTTTTCTGAGATGCCTACAGTGTACTGGATGTAAGTGTTTGTGCAACTGGATGCAAAACAATCGATCAGTGCGCGAATTAATTTATAGCACTTGGGTACAGAACAGAAACACGATTGTTTTTCTGGCTGCCAGGACTTCCTCTTGATGGGCAAAGATGAACATTTTTGATGAAACATTATTATCAGTTACGATTCACGGTAGTTTTCTTACGATCTGGCCACTGAAAGACAATACTGCAGAATGGGTGGCCAAAAACACTCCATTTATAGTGCAGTGACAGTTAAGCTTCCCAACAGAACCTCCTATGAAGAAGATGGAGGAACGTCCAAACACGTGTATCAACGAGAAATGTGTTTTAAATGATGAATAGCTAGTTAATTATACTAGTTCGAAAGATCGAGTGACGACAAACGCCTGACGATCTTGGGCCCGAAAACCTGTTAACGCCCGTAGAACATACATAATTTTGTTTTTTACGTAATTTTATTGATTCACATTCACTTATTTACAATTAACTACATATTAACTTGACTCTGTTTGTGTTTTCATATTTCCCTCCCATAATTCTCTCGTAAGAGAACATGTAGCATCATTCAACTGTTTTTAAATTTCCCTCGTAACCACGGTTGTCTTGATTCAGTTAAGATATGCAGCGCATATCGAACTCCGTCTCGAAGGCAATAACAAGCTACGTATAATGAATTAGTAAAGATTAAAAATTATTACACCAGCTTTAAAATTTATCTGTGTTAAATGCCAGCCGCCTAATGCCTTTTTGGGTGGTATCTGAATGCGCTTGACAGGACCTGCATCGTTCTCCCCCTCTGCCGCTCTCCCTCGCGTCTGCTCTGTTGGGCTGCCACGCCCTGCGAATGAGTCTCCCACGGCCGCTTGACGAGCGGAGTAATTGGCCGGCGCGAGCGCGTTGCGGCTACCTTACTGCAGCCTCCGCCGCGCTCTCGCATGAGGTATTGGTGTAATGCCATTGAACGTTGCCGCGCCCTGGGGCCCTCCGCCGTGTCCTCCCCTTCCCCTCCCCGTCCTCCGGCCCTCCTTCCTCGTCCGCCCTCGTCTTCTTTGTCTCGGTGTCGGCCTCCTCGCTTCCATCATTCAACCTCTCTCCGAGGTCGCAAGCTGCACTGCCAGCTCTTTCTCCACCACTAATGCAGAATATCCCCTAATAACCTCTTCTGATGAAACAAAATTGCGCGACTTACAAACGAAAAACATTCCCCAAATTATTAATAATTTCCAAACGACATGAGCTGTCCCTGGTGATTCCATTGGCTGTCGCCTTAAATTCAAATTCAAAGAAACAAATTATCGTCGTTTGACCTGAACGAAACCCTACATCTTCATTTTGGCTGCTCTAAGCCTGTCGTTTATTTTTCTCTTTTTGTTACATAAGAGGAAAAATAAAGTATATTGTTTCTTTTTTATCCGTAATAGTTCAGATAATATTTCAATGTCGACTCTGGATGAAAATAATTTCTTCCCAAAAATCCCTAAACATTTTCCCGACCATTTATGTTGCCCATTCTTTTCCAACAATGAATAAATCCCCAATTGTGGACCGAAATTCCCCAATATGGAAAGTCTTCCTCTCTTTCCCATCCTCTGCCCCCATTTCCTTCCTTCCTCCAGTCCGCCCTGTGCCACCCAAGTCGTCCGCGTCTCTAATGCCGCCGTCTCACAAGTCCCCTTTCACTCTATAAGGGCTTCATTAGGCGTCTGGCATGGAATGAAAAACAAGCACAGCGAGTGCAGTTGAATTGAAGCTGATTCCATCTAATGAAGTGCAATTTTGAGTGATTCGGTGATTTTCCATTCACTTGAGATGTATGAGAAATGAAAAAATAAGCGATGATTTTCAATATCATGAGTTCCCGTTATTTTCTAGATGGAATATAAACTCATAGCATCTTTGACTTCACTGAAACACCATTCAACAGATTTTCATTCCTCCGCTGCATCTCAGGAGCAATTGTCTGACGAAAGTGGTATGTAATGGCATGTAACGACTCAGTGCAATAAGTCTCATTACAATGGGTCATGGGTTCAAACCCCGCCCTCCTTGGCGTCCGTGTCTGCTTGAGGAGTCGCAGAGACTTCGTGATTGTACTTACACGTTTTATCAACTTAAAACTACATTACAAATTTCCAATGCGCGCAGATTTTGAAAGAAACCAATTCAGTCTTCAGCCATTTGAGACATGTCTATGGTTTTGTTTTATATTTAATTCTGGGAAAACACAAACACAATTAAACATTTTTGATTTTTACTGACAATAGTTTATTGTGTTTTTTCACATATTCTCATAATGCGCGAACAACTGAATTTGCATATTCAGTGCGTCAACTGCTGAAGTCATGCAACAGCAATTATTCAAGGAAGCGGTCACCCGCCATTAAATATTTGCAATTCACATTTTTTGAAAGAGAAACATTTTTTTAATATTCTTAGTATAAAGAGTAAACAACAGCTGTACTTCGTATCTAAATATAATATAACATGTTATTGCTGTTGTTGGTACATATGCCGCCAAATTAATTTAAATTTGGCTTCACACTTCGAACAGCTCAGTTTCGCTGGTCTTTGAAGGCATTCAAAAAAATATTTCGAACATCGCGCCTCGGAGAGACTAAAAAAACGCGCGAATTCTTTCCCAATTAACCAAATGCTAACTTTTGTTCAAAGCCCTTTAAATCGATTTTCAACTGCTTCGGAAAATCACTAATAGGTTGCACCACCTTCTGAGCGACCGCGTCGAAAGAGCTTCCCAGTGTCAGATTTCCTGGAATCCAAGTTTTTTTCATATCAACGTGACGATCTCGCATTGTTTGAAAATCGGAAGAGCCGCATACGCAATACGCATATGGGCGCATTCAAAGTTTGTGGTTCGTTGGTAGCAAGCAATTATAGTGTAGTTTCTTTGAACCAGCGCTCTGAGACGCGGAACGAAAAAGCAGAAAGCAGGAATGACGTGAAATTCGTAAGGAGAGCGTTTATTTTCGTCCACACAGAGGAAACCATGACAATATCTTCAATACTCATTGATTTTTTCGTCAAAGTAATAATCTTTGTCAATTATGTGTCACTTTTTTCCAGAACTCTCTCGTCTGATGAGAACCCCGAAGGCGATGCATAAAACGTCTTATTGCAGTTTCTCCTAATACTCTCCCAATTCATCTAAGCAATATTTCACATCCTCAACAGCTGTTTTCAAGAAGACATCTTGGTTCTAATGTTTAATTAGTTACAGTATTTTATGAACATATTTTATTTGTTGCTTTTAAGCAGTGTGCCGCTTTTTGGGAAAGCATTTCAAGAGGTTTGGGCCAGCAGCATTTTTGCTGATGCAGGTCACTATTTATTTTTTATTTACTGTTTCATTATAAATGTTCTATTTTTTTTCTTAAACGATCAGTATAATTTATTTATTATTCTATCTTTTTCCAATCCTGATTTTGTGAATGAAACCTTTCAATATTTTCAGAATACTCTCAATCTTCTCCCAATTAAGATTAGGGAAATGGTTAACTTAATGGTGATATAATATTTCATGAAGTATAAGCATGTGGATAATCGACGTGGTGTTCCAGCTAGACCTAGGAAGTGTTGAAGAAAGGATGTTAAATTTACTCCAATATATTACTGTTCATTGTATTTTTAATCATTATGGATTTATTGTAAATCCTGTAAATAATGTATATCAATGATTGAAGACTGCTATAATAGCAAATATCATGAACAAAAATATCGATTGATGAATTTTCTAAGACAAAACCAGTTGAAACTCCAATTGTAAATACAAATCTTAATTATATAGAGTAATGAAGGATTATAAGATAATTGTGATCCATGAGAGGTAGCTAATCATGCACAAATTCTTATTCCTGTTTTTAATTCCTGCTCTTCAGTTAACAGGTAGCTCCCCTAATATCCTTCCACCTCACATTTTGTCTCCTCTCACGCAGTGCTTGCATGTGACCACCTCCCTGCCACACGTGTGGGGGGGAGGAGGAGGCAGCTTGTAATAGCTGTCCGCAGTACAGAGCAGCGCAGGAAGACTGTTTTACTTCAAATGTTTAATTGTTTGCAGTAATTACTGAACATATTTTATTTGTTGCTTGAAAGCATTTTTGACTTTCACTGAAGCAATGTGCTGCTTTTAGAAAAAGCATTTCATGAGGTTTTGTTCAACAGCATTTTTGCTGTTGCAGGTCTCTATTCTTTTTTATTTACTGTTTCATTATAAGTGCTTTCATAATTTTCTCCTAAACGATCAGTATAATTTTATTTATGACTAGAGGATAATTCACAATCGGGGGCTGAATGCTTGTGTGCAGTGAAAACGGGCTTAATCCTTGACTGTGCGGCGGGTTGCGTAGAGTTCGGGGGCGCTTGAGTGGTCATCATCGACATCAACAAATCATGATGAACAAAGAAGGAAAAAAATCATAATCAACAACGCTACCACAAGTACGATTTAAATCAAACCACTCTTTAAACACTACATTACCAATAAGAACAAAGAGTGAAAATTTCTTCGAAATCGGACGAAAAGATTTTGCGTTTATGTGCGACACACATATGCAAGTTCTCTTAATTTATATATAGATCTATATTCTACCTTTTCTCAACTCTGAGTGTGTAAATGAAACCTTTAATTATTCTCACAGGACTCCTGCTTCTTGTTAGCAGGTTTGTACGCTAATTTCCTTCAGTCTCACCTTGTCTGCTCTCACGTCGTGGTTGCTCGTGAGGGGGGAGGGGGGCAGCCAGTAATAGCTGTCCGCAGCGCAGGGCAGCGCAGGGCCGGGCAGGGCCGGGCAGCGGGAAGGGCCGCGCGGCGAAGGGCCCCCGGGAGCGCATGAAGACGAAGGGCCTCGTCGGTCGGCTGGCTTCCCCGAGGGCCCTTCTGGCCGGCGGCGGCGGCGGCGGCCCTCCGAGCGGAGCGAGTGGGAGGGGGAGGGCTATTCACATGCGCCGTCGTCACGGCGGCTGCGCCGGCGGCGGCGCTGGATTTGTCCGGGAAATTCGCCGCCGGAGGCGGGCGACGCGCAGTGGGGCAAACGATGGACAAAAGGCGAAAATAGAAGTTTACGTAACAAAGGTGCGAAACAGGTGACGCACGCATGAGTCGAGTTTATCTTCCAAGCGAAGCAGGGACGACAAAAAAGTGCGGATACTATATTTTAGCATGCCGTGAGTGAAACACAATGCGTCAAGTAAAGGAATGATATATATATTGTAACGTACCTGGGAAGCGGTACTTTCACGACAAATAAATTATGCAAGGGACAGGTACATTTTCGTGAATGGGTCTCCAGGAATTTGGCGCAGCATAGGAAGATAATCGTTATAAATTCTTTTGCACATTTAAATATTTTAATGATCAGAAAACACACTTTACAAATCGCAATGCGCAGGCCTTGGAAACAAGCGCACGGTCAACCTTACCTTGATATTTTAAAAACCACCTGCTTCCTCTAGAGGCGACCGGGGCCGTCGTGGCAACGGCGGCGGTGTCTTCGGCAATCTTCGATTCGCCCCGAAGTCCGCCGGGAATTCGCCCTCCTTCGGTGACCAACTCCTCTGGCCCCAACGTGACGGCCGATGAATTTCCCGGGGTCCACCCCCAGCCGATACGAATAATGTCTCACGGGTACTGGAACGCACGACGCGTGATTGATGTTCATCGGCTGTTTTAGTCTTTTCAGCGACCTTTCTCCACTTGGGGCGGATATCCGTACAGTACTGCCCACTGTTATATTATACCAGGGCGGGAATATGACACGAGTCCATCGGCCACAGATTCCTGTCTTATTGGTTTTTTATCAGTTCTGGTGCGCAATTCCACTTTCCACTGATCATCTTATTGTTAATCCTTATCAACCTGGTTCCAACTCGGCGGGCCACACTCAGTCCGAACTGCACTTAACAACGACAATTAATCTCTTGGACGCAGCACTGCCCCGTCCGTGCTTCACTCGAGGCCTCTCCGCGCACTACTCTATCCGTTCGCTCGCCTCGCCGTTTACCCCCCCCCCCCGATTTGACCGTTGGGGCGGCGGCGGCGGGGGTGTGCGTTACTGCGCTGATCAACTCAGTACTTTATTTTAATTATAATAGTGATCAATTTTAATTGTTCTAAATACAGAAACTCTTCGTTTCATATATATATATATAATATATATATATTATATATAATATATATATATATATATATATAAAATAAGTCGGCCCGTGCGCAGACGGTTGCGGAGGCGTCGTCTGTCGAGGAGGCTGCAGGTTCGAGTCCTGCGTCGAATGGTCGTGTTTGTGATTGTCCCTTCACCTATCATCATCCTTTCATCTCATAATTTCGCACTTCAAGGCGTAACAACCAAGTTGTGATCAAGACCTGATCCTGGAAGAATTACACACGTTAATCGTGTGGCGTGGTCAGTAACGGCCTATACGCTAATAATAATATGTGTGTGTGTGTGTGTGTGAACCAAAAGGCTAGAATTACCTTACTTGTACAAAAGAAAATGGAAACAGGTCAGTATCGTAACATTTTTATTGTAAATAATATACAAAGACGTGAAAACGAAAGACAATTGCGAATGGTTAGGGATATTTTGTACACTTTTCGTCATGTTTCTCACACTGTGAAAACATCACTGTTTCGCACACGGATAACAAGAGCAAGAAACCGAATTTTGGGCACGGAGTGTTGAAAAAACACATTATTTAAAGAATTTTAAGTAAGCAGTTTCGTGGACTAGTTCCCAAAAGGTCACGATTAGAAAAGGTTTGAGATGTCACAGTGATGTTCTGCATCATTGTGGCCGTTTAACGAGCAGCTGCTTTCAGTTGTGAGTAATTTTCATCATTCAAAATGGATGAAAATCGTCATTAAGAGTACAATGTTTACATGAATTACAAATGCTGAAAAATATATTACAATTACTTAATTAATAATTAAAGTTTAAAGCAAATTATACAATTAATTTGTTTTTGTCTTCTCCAAAATAGGAAATAGTTATAAATTCCACAACAAAATTTATAAAATAGTCATTATTTATTATTTAGCTATTGAAATGTCAAAGAGGCTGCTATTAGCTGCTGTCCTGTGTTTTGTGCACAAAAAAAATTGGACGTTTTTCAATTTTCAATCCGCCATATTAGATCCGCTTTTTTTTGCAATTTTAACTTTGGAATTGTAATCAGAGTGCCCCAAAACAATTGTATACAAAGTGTCATTGAATTTGGATAAGGTGTTCACATTTTGGCCAGATATTTCAGTTCTTGCCCCAATGTGCGGCGGTGCATTTGTCCGGGAAATTCGTCGAGCGATGGTGGCGCTGCGCAGCGGCACAATGGCCCAACGGCTCGCGCGGCCACGTTCACTTCACAGGCTGCGGTGGAGTTACAAACGGATATTTTCGACGGGGGAATTGTTCGGGTTTTCTCGAAATTGTGAATGCGCTGATACCAGGGACTGGTCTCTGAAAGTGTGGTAGGAGTGGAGTGGAGGGTCACGTTTTTGCTAGAGGGAAAATTTGATATATGGAAATGGCATGAACTTAAGGACTTGACAAGTGATGATTTATTTACAAATTATTTGGTGTTCAGCAATTCATGAAATTCTGATCAATTGGGTCCTTTTATAACGTTAATGCGTTTCGCAATTCTAATTTCTTTATAACATTTTCTTCAACAACCTCGAGATTATCAAAGAACACATTCCACCATTTCAATCCAAAACACAATTAGTTTTGAATTTTTCATTGATGTGTATGCATGCCATATTATACGTTCTGACATTTCTTTTGGTTAAGCTTAACTTTGAAAATATGATATAAATTTTCCTCGTTGACAGAAAAAGACTTCATTATATATCTGAAAGACAATTGCTAGCACATATTCTATTTTCAGAGAATTCTTTAGCCTTTTCAGTACCAAATACTACAAAGTAACATTTTTATATACTGCAACAATAATATTTCACACACGCAATTATAATGGGTTTTGTTTGATTTGAAACCTGAAAATCTACAAAATGTATTCTAAATTGAATTGATACCTCATTTTACGTGGCGAGAGACAGGCTATGAGGCCCGCTCTTCCTTATGACCACGCAACTTTTGCGACACTTCTTTCACCAACTAGCTGATAGGGAGGTACTTCTAGGGCGACGAAATAGGCGATTTTTTCGCATTTGAAATCGATCGGTTTTCAACCCGCGGACTACAGTTTAAAAGGCCGATATGCTAAGTGTTACCCCATCGCCGCAGTGAACATTCCCCACAAAGGAATTATCACAATTAACAATTCGTTCCCTGGTTTGTTACTTCAAGACGATTGGAGAGCTGACCTGTCCGTATTTAGGGATAACCGACACAATCGAAATCACAAAAGATATCGAAACGCACGAGTAGGCAGCAAAGGTGGATTCCAACTATTTCACGAACGACTGACACCAATTTTGTTTTATTCCGGGAGAATTTACTACTATGGTCATTAGCCTCGTAAGTGTAGTGCGTGTTGTATCTCGAGAGGGGGCGGTGTTCCTATCCAGCTAAAATCTATGATCTGTAGTCGAATTGGGAGTGCTCCTATCTAGGTATCTCCACCAGCTGCCTCGGCAGGTGCAAACTCAAACCTCTCGCCTGATTTCGGAACTAATGTGGGAGCGCAGTGCTTGTGTGATAATCTGTATGTTACAGAAGAGAATGGACAAGGATGAGACAGGGATGTTCGTGCGCAGAATATGGCCAGGTCGAAGGGTCATACACAGCATTCCTCTGGTATCACTGGGGAAACCATAACTACAAGCCAGCAGCCGGCCCACATGATGGGCCTCGAACCTTAAGACCGAGAGAGATGGCTCAGGGCCTGATGACTGACGGCCATCCAGTCCCTCTGATCAGTCCTAGGTTCGAGTCCCGGCGTTGGCAGGGGTTTTGACACTAGCTTCTCAGCTATGTCGAATTCTAGCGGACGGCTGTTGTCACTGGTAGTTTCTCGAGATTTCTGTGATCGCCACAGGCGGCGATCGTGTAACGGTTAGCGTATCGGACTGTTAGGACTCTGAGCTAAATTCAAGGTACCCGGACTGTTATGCCAAAGTTAACGGGTTCAAACATGATCGAAGCCGTGGATTTGTAAGGGAGAAAAAATCCTTCGTACGCCTTCGTTCGGAGGGAAGTAAAGTCGGCTGTCCCATGTTAGGAGATTTAATTGCATGTAAAAGATCCACAACCTAAATGACGCCTCTGAGCTAAATTCAAATCTTCTGTTTCTCGCCCAAGAAATACCTCCTTTCTCTGCTAGTTGATGAAAGGAGAGAGCGAAATTTGCGTGGTCAGACGGAAGAGCGGGCCTGTTGGCGGGACTCGCCACGTAAAATAAGACAACAATTCAATTCGAATTCAACATCAGACGAATGCCGAAACAGTACCCTAACAAACGGGCCGCGGTCCGCGTACGATCTTTCCTTCCACTTTATTGTCCTCTCCCCATCCTTTACAGATACACTAAGATGCACTACCATAACGGGTGCTTAAAGCTTGTCACCGCTGGTGGACGATACGTGGTCGGGGAAAACCCCGCCAGCCTTATGTCGCCGTCCAGCGAGGGTAGATCACGTCCACTTCCGGATCAAATAACATGCACTTCACATAAGGGACTAACTACCCTAGTAGTCGGTGCACCCGGAATAGCTAACAATCAACTGTGACATTTCGGTCAGAGGCACTGCGTCGGCTTGAGTGGTGTGCGCTGGTGCCCTGCGACAGAGGCAGTCGCACCCACAGTGGCAGCTCCCTCGATATCGCCGGCGGCCACCTGTGCTTCCGCGGCACGGCCAACCAGCGCGCCTCACCGCCACTTTGTGCTTGTCCCCACCCCGCGCACCCGCCTAACCTCCCACACGTCTCGCCTCGCCTCTCCGCACTCGGCACAAAACTGACGCAAGGCTCCTCTTCCCTCACCACCTCGGCCTCTCCACGGCTCGATTCCCCCCCCCCACATCCTATCACCGTTGCACAAATTCTGTACTTGGCCTCATTTTGAAACTTGTCTTTAAGGAACAGATTTCGTTGAGGAAAAAAATATATTTCTCTTATATTTTAATTGTAAACGCAGAAAAAAAATTTGAACTTTTGCAATTTTCGAAAAATATAGAAAAGAGTTTTTAACGCACATGACACCTGCATTATTCTGTTAAACGACATTCACATTATCCAATAACAAAGTTCATTTATAATATTGTTTATTGTGTAAGTTTAATAAAAACCGTTTGGGGATTTGACTTTTGTCAGTGTCCCCACCTCTTTGGAATGCAAAGATGATCAAAATAGAGTAGAAGCTCGAAATTTCGCAAACGTAAATTCACGCGTCGATAGGGCTCGTCATGGTGGGCCGAGAACGCTTTATCACACACTTCAGGGGTTGTCGGTCCGATGTTGCCATCCAATACGAAGCAATTTTTATTTTGAAAACAATGACATGCAACGTGAGGTTCCAGCTATTTTTTTTAAAATAACGTAATTTTAGTATCGGATGCCTACATGAGAAATTTGAAGTGTCTTTCCGGTTTACTCAAAAAGAACAACAATGTGTTTGTCTAAAATGTCTTGCGACGAAAAATATCTCCTTTTGGTGTTAAGATGGAAAGTTGTCAGTTAATTTGATGCTGATAACATATCTTTCTTCTTGTAATCAGAGTAATGATGTCACTACTCTATAAGAGTATGATAAATGATATAATGTACTAAGTCGTTTCTAAATATACAAATTGATCTGACACCATCATATTAATGTCATTTTTCTTTCGGTACTAACCACAAGCACAAGATACACTCTGCTCCACTTTACACGTGATGCAAATGAAACACTATCAAACAATTTCATTAGTCATTTGTCTCTTCTGATCAAATAAGACAGAAAGAAAATCAGTTACGCATTTTTACTTCATTTGCCAATTAAAAGAGCGTAGGAAATGAATTCCTACAAAAATTAATTACTTCCTCAAATTGCTTACAGCAAACAGTAAATTTAATTTCGCTCTTAAGTTAATTATTTCCACTTGGGCGGAGATAAAACTCATTCTGAAGCCAAACATTACGTTTTGTGACTCGACAACGATAAATTGAAAGAGAGAATTTTTATGCAACAGTGAAAGACTTTCAAAATCATTAAGTGGCCTGGATAAATTATTACAAATCAATTTCTCCCGTTTTTTTTAAGTTGTAAATGGACTTAAACTAAATACGTTTTACTGATTTTTGTTTGTGTAATGTTTATAATTTGAAATTATATTACCAAATAATTGTTACAATTCATTTTATACACTAAAATACTTCTAAAATGGGTTTCTCTAAACCTTTGCAATTTGCATGTATCTTCCAGCAAAACCAAGTCCATTGCTATCCAAGGTTCTCACTCTTTAAGATGTATGCTTGTTTTGGAAGATAATAACAAATAAATACTTTTATATTTCTACGAATGTGCCTTATCATACCTCGGGAAACTCAATGTTAAATGAAAGATCAAGAGATTCAATCTTATGCTTACCAGCATGAAAAGAACAAACGGGGTAAAACGCGAAAAGAAACAATACTAAAATTTTACAAATTATGGCATTGCCTTGTGACCTACATGGAAATGAAAACTGGGTTCTACATTCCAAATCCTACAACAAAATACAGCCAGTGGACAGGATTTTTGTGGTCGATCCTAGGAGTAATAAGAAGAGATGAATTGAAAAGTGAGACCATCTGGAAGATGTTTGGAATTTACAACCTAAACGACAAACGACAAATATAGAAATAAACGGAAAGACCAAGTATTAGGAAAATAATCGGAAAACAATCGTTGATCTAAGCAACTCCTCAAGGTAAAAGTAAAATTAGTAGACTCAAATGACGGTGAACTCATCAACGAGTCGCAACAGCCTAACAGGTCTAATGTCTGAGAGAGAGAAACAGAAGCAGAAAATGGGAAACTGCTCAACCAAAAAAAGACCAGGGATCATGCAGTTTTGTCACCTGTCCTGTCCTATTGATCGACAGCCCGCTACGAGGTCTCGCTCGCTAACCAGCAGTGTCCTAGCCTCTCGACCACGGGATAAGGGGTTCGTATAATTGACACGAAGACATCCCTCCACCGTACACTTGTCTTCTTGGCCTTTTGGTGGGCTTTCTCATCGTCACGCAGCAATAATTACTGGGGCATTTGCAATGAAAGCGCACAGTTATTATTTTGGCCCGGCCGGTATCGAACCCAGGGCTGCCCCGTTGAAAACGATCACGCGACCCAACGAGAGCCACCTGGAGACTGGCCGCAAACGGCCAAATCTTAAATTGTACATTACTGTACAAGTCAGTCTTCAGGCCATCACTAACCAACGCCTGCCCCCTATCGTCTATATGCTCGCAACATTATGCTACTACATAAAAGAGCAATAGTGTTTTCAAGCCGCAAATTATTTGTCAATTCCGAGACTCAGATCCGCACACTCAACTGCCCGGCACTCATACCACTACGCCAGAGAAGCGCTGCTTGCTGTTTCTGATTAGAACTGCTTCAAATGATTTTCAATAAAGTTTCTGGAATTTTTAATTATTTTCTGCGGCAACTGAGAGTAGTGACAAATAATATGCACCGCCCAAGAATCAAACCAGCAAACCGCGTCCATCAGAGTAGTACATGCAATTAAGACATATAATAGTAATACGTTAATGGTAGTTTCAGTTCTTGCATTAGGAAGTCGGAAAGTTGAGAAAATGTGCAAAAATGTCATTCAGAAGTTTTCTGAAAATAAACTCAGAAATAGCGAAACCTTTTGACATTAATTATGCAAAATCAGAAAATTGTTCAAAAAATTGTACATTACCTTTTTGAAAGACAAAATTGTGTCCAACTTTTTAGTTTTGATATGTTAACGTTCGTTTGACGTTTTCGAAAAAAATTGAGCTATAGCCTAAAATGAGACGAGCAATGTTTATTTAACCGTTCCTTATTACATATGTAGAGGAAATTTAAAGAAACAAATTGGAGCGGTTTTTGAAAAAATCTTTTCATAAATTTTAAGCGCTAATAACGCAAAAACTACTCTTTTCTTCAAAATATTGTACAGTACCTTTTTAAAGAACTAATTTTGTCCAACAGACTTTGCCTGAGGCAATTATATCTATCCACAATTTTAGTTTTAAAAACTTTTTTTCAATATTCTAAAAGTGAAGCAGTACCAGAAAATGCTACTACTATATTATTTTTTACCGTTCTTTATTAAGAAAGCGAATAAAATGTAAACAAAAAATTTAGAGAGGTTTTTTAGAAAAAATAGTGATAATTTTAAGTATGAATTTCGTAAAAACTACTAATTTTTTCAAAATTTTGTGCGTGATGTCTTTAAAAAAGCTAATTTTTTTACAACATACTTTATTTGAAGAAACAATTCCTGTCTTCAATTCAAAATAAAACTTTTCTTTTGCAATTTTCGAAAAAATTGGAGAAGTAAATGAAAACAAGATCTAAACCATTCTCTAAAACGTCTTAAACAACAAAATTTAATCAAAAAATTTGGAGCTTTTTTTGTGCTTGAAAAGTTTGCAAATATTTTTGAGGCTTCATGTGAAGTACCCTCAACAATCAAAATATCAGTTTGAAACACCGAAATCCCCAAGTTCATTCAGATCGATTGAGAAATATCAATTTTTAGAAGTAAATTATCTGAACGGTTTAGGCGCTAGCATTTACCATAGACGGACAGACAGACTGCCGTTTTGCCATCAAACGATTTTTCAGTATCAAGAACCAACAGAACATGGAATGTGACTACACCACGAGTTAGAGGACTTTTTCTAAATGAATCAACACGATTTATCCTCTTATTCGTTACCAGAAACCGGCAATAAGGTTTTTTCTGGTGAAATTTTGGCATTTTATGGCGCACGAGTACAACTTTCTCTTCTTATGAATAATTTGTAAGGCGAGGAAGAGGAAGTAAAACGTTAGCTGACCGGATCCTAATTGTTGAGTTCCTGGCCCCACCAGTAGCCATCGATCTATCGGGCCGAACGAGGTTTGCGCCTCACGGGTCTAGAAATTGCGAGCATTTCAGCGAGGCCCCGGAAGTTGCTTCTGCTTTGGGACGAGAGCGGACGCGCGAGCGAATTTTGCCCTCGCGCCGCGGGGGCTGCCGCACCCTCCGCTCTGCCGCCGATTCCCGGGACCGCCGCCAGAGAGCATCGACAAGCGCGAGTCTGAACTAGTGCCGTCGAGGTCCCCTAGTGGCTGCGCCGGGCGTGCTACGATCTTCTCAGTGCAACTAGCGTCGGGAAAGTAAATACACACGCCGTTCTCCAACTTGGTGGAATGAATGTAAGAGAGAAGATGTGCAAAAGAAATGTAAATAAAAGATAACAACAAACGTTCATACATTTTGCGTATCTAAATCCCGCCTACTCGTGTTTTTTATGTGAAGCGTCAAACCGATCAGGTAAGAATTCGTAGATATTGTACTCACTCGGGGCGAGGTGATTTGGCATCCACTTTGACATCACTGGTGTAAACCACATTAGCTAGCATCGAGGAAACACCACAACAGAATGCGCCTAGGAGCCCACGCCATCCTCGCTTCAGCTGTGGCAAAAGCAGTCGCTCCGTTGACAGCAGCTACTACCATTCAGCGCCGGGTAAGCCCAGACCAGTCTCGGTCGGCCCTCAGTATTTGAGCAGTGTTCGTCCGACCAGTGAAGTGTAAATTGCATCTAAAATATCCAAAGAGCCACTTAATCTGTGCTCCAAAATTATTCTAAACTAGTAAGTGCGTCCATCAATTGTTTCTTACTCTCATTCACGAGCAACGAAAACAATGCAACGGGAGTTAATCAGTGTGGCCCTAAACACATGACATGGTGAAGCACCACCACTGCCTGCCATCAATATGGAATCCTACACAGCAGGTCATTACAGCAATTTCCAAGTGTATGCAAATCACGCGCCCCCTACGTCACCGATGGACTCGTAACAACTCGGCTCCATCATTAGGCATCCCACCAACCGTCAACCAAGAGGCTGAATCCGGTAAAAGATCGTTAGAGGCCTGCGAAGAAGGTGACAGCAAATGCGCGGCAACACCCAAGGTAAAACCCCTCATGATAGTAATTCAAACCTTCGGAAACAGTACAACGTAAAAATTTCCAATAGATTTAGCCTTGTCCACGAACAATTGCCTGTGTAACCACCCGAACCAAAGAAAATTTCCCCAGTTTTGTTACCACCACAAGCAATCACACTAAACTATTTGTGAAATTAAATTATCTAATAACTTTACAACAGAATTCAGGGGCAACAAAACTAAAATTCTATTCCTGTCCACACAAGATTTAGCTCTAAGCTCCCGGCCTGGTCTTCCGACATTTGTAGTGTAAGTGTTTAAGGGGTGAGGATAGGACAAGGAAGAGGAAAGAAAGATCGCGCGAAGTGTCGCAAGTCCTGCCACCGAGGGGAGTGGAAGCACTGCAGGGACATCAGTTGATGCCCTGAGCCACATATCACGGTCTAGACGACTGAGCGGGTGGGTGGGCGATTGGCTGGGAAAGTGGAGGGGTTGGGT
>BOPP01000045.1:3020261-3035827 GCA_017312745.1 Gryllus bimaculatus
CAGATTGCAGACTTTTGGGTTGAACTGTTCTTTACCAGCAAATATCTGTCATTAGTTATTGTGAAATCCGCTAGACCCACCATGGCGCTTGTAGGCGTCAGATGAACCTTTGAATACCTACCCACAACGGCTGACATTAGAATTTCTGAGTGAAGAAAATGAATACACTGAGTAATTCTGTGGATAACATTTCTTGCATCCCGTAAATACTATATGAAGCAATTACCATTAAAATAATATTACAGTGTATGTAATCTACAAAAAATGCTTTAAAATGGCGAACAAGGGTGCAAAATGACGATTATAGAGCGCATATATATATATATATATATATATATATATATATAGTTAAAATAGACGCAGAACATGACACATATACAAATGACATATACAAAAGGATAATTTCCTTTAGTCATAACATAAAATTTATTAAATTATATAATAAACGGAATTTTTATTAAGTGAAAAGAAATACATATGCCATTCAACAAAATCCGCCCCATATTTATGATCAAGGCCAGGGACATGGTGATGATCTACTTCCAGTCGGACATAGTGATACAAGTCAGGTCCGTTTGGTGTAGCAGCAAAAATATTTAATCGTCGGACAGGAAAGGATGCAGTTCGACTGATGAGAAGGCGGTAACTAGTGTTAGGGCGTGTGGAAATAACATCACTGCCCCACAGGGAGCCAAAAAACAATGATAACAAGGCCGCGCTTGTAGCAGTGCAGTGGATGGCGCTTTCAAACGTGGCAATCTGATAATAGTTCCGAGTTGTCATTACGTGATGGGTGTCATATTACTGGTGATGATGTTTTAGCAAACTGCACTTCCCAATAACAGCAAGGGCCTTCTTCTCGTGCAGAGGATTATAAATACTTCGTTAAGAAAGTGATAGGATGGTGATGAAGGGTGAAAGAACGATCTCAAATACATCTATGCCCAAGGTGGTATTCGAACCCGTGTTCCTTCGATCCGAGGTCGCCTAGACACTACTGCCTTAGCGATCTCATACTCAACGCATGATTCTGAGCAGCTGTCAAAACCTTTGTGCAGCGTCGCAAATGGCGTGAGGTCCGGACGCTGTTCCGGCGGCTGAAGCAGGACGTTTCAGCGCCGGATGCATCGGGGGCGACAGCCGGCCGCCGGGGCGGGTGGGGGCATGGGGGGTCGCACGCAGTCAGCCCGCCCCTCAGACGCCCCGAGGGCGGCCGCGCTCATTAGGGGAGACGAGGAAGTCGGGCCAACTGGCAGACAGCGCCCCCGGAAAGGCACAACCCCACAAACAGGCCCGGGCCAATTGATCTCCTGCAGGGAAATGAGCCTGCAAGTGCTCCATAGAGCGAAATTCAAAGAAGGGCGTGCTCGAATTTTTGGTTCGAAATTCATTTTTTACACGCCGTGTGCATAACGCACTTTGAGGTGTTTGTTTTCGGTGTGTGAAACAGATATTTTTCAGTGTGTGAAACATTTGTAACGATTGGCAATTGTCTTTAGTTTTGGCGTCTCTCTCTATTATTTACAAACAATAGTGCTACGCAACTGACGAATCTATTTACTTTGTACAAGTAAGGTATTTCCAATTATTTGATATTTAATTTATCTTTCTTTACTTACGCATTGCGTTTCGGTCCCGGCCTGCTCCTTGCTACACTCGGACGAGAATCTCGACTCGTGCATGAATCACCGGTTTCGCACCCTTGTTTAGTAAACCTCTATTTTTAGAGCAAACTGTTTATCATAACTGGGTGAGTTGACTTGAATTGCTCGAGAAACATCAGTTCATTTCATTGATACTTTTCACTTCAAATCGTGTCGGTCTACTGACTTCATTACATGCCAGTGACCCATGTTTTGTTTTATTTGTTTCCTTGAAATGGGACGAAGTTTCATGTTGCAAAGTTCATCCAGTGCTTTGGAAGACTAGGGACACTAAATAAGGGAACACATTACTTATTGCACTAGAAAAACAAGTGTAAAGAATTCTTAACGTATTTTGACATTTGACTTGACGATAAAATATATATCTTTCGAAGTTGGCCATTGGGTGACTGCCTTACTGACAAATTTGTGTAGTCACACCTGCCATAACCGTTTAAATACACCGGTAGTTTGATATAATTTTGCCCTAAACAGCAAATATTAAATTTTGGCGTCATTCACAAACTGTATTATTTACGACTTTTCTCTCATTTTTTATTTACGATGTTTTTACGATTCCAACGTGTCATAAAAGTCGCAGATGATTTATGATATAATTAACAAGTTTACGAACATTTGCCGGTGATGAAAGATCATCTTCAAGTGGTCATTAAAAATCTCTGTTTTCAGAGGAAATTCTAAATTAAAAGTTTGTGATTCACAGTTTGGAGTAGAAACAATCAGCGCATGAAAGACAATAAAATTTCACAATTTTTACTGACATGAGGTAAAATATTTTTTATTCGTTTCTCTTTATATATTATTAAGTCTCATTTAGTAAATGGTACTGTCCATATCAACAGTAATTAATGGTACAGGTTTACTGTTATACAATACGACAAAATATTAAAAATGTCGGTTAAATGAACATGTATTACATGTGACTAAAATACAATTATGTGCACCACTGCACTCGTGAATAATCAACAAACTTACACATACTGGTCTGTTTTACATGTATACTAAAATGTGAAATGTTTCTAATATTATCTCGCAAAACAAAAATTATAAGTTTATACAGTTATATTTTCAAAGCATAGATGCTTTCTATATTGATAGTTTACTGTTAATTAATACTATTTAATTTATTGTCCTCAAAAGTGTACAAAAGCTCTTTTATTTGGAAATGAATATGTCTCAATGATAAAATTATTTTTCTCAATTTGTAAGTACGGCCTTTCACTTACACCTAATATCTATGTTTTCCGAGATATAAATTTTTAAAATTTTACACAACAGTAATAATTAGAGGTATGTATACGATAGTAATATTTCTAATCAGCATTGCTTGCAAATTGTCTGTTAACACCATTAGAACATTTCTTTGGATACCAGCATTATAAACGACCTTGTCTGTTCAAAGAAATCGTTCATAATTGGGCACTTTACGACACACATGATGACGCATTAGCATTTTCCTTAACGAATGATCGCGTTTTGACGCATTCAGCTAATCGCAGCGAGAGAATCGGGGGGTAAGGAATTGAACAGACAAACCGGGTCAACTTTCCCGGGATCTCACAAGAAAGTTGTTTCGCGAACTCAAGTTTGATTCTCTTGTAAATTTATAATGCTGTGACACACATTTAGCGTGTTCAACTCGTTTATAATGTAGCTTTGTTGCTCTTCACTTATCGCCCTTAGCATGCTCGTTTTCAAAACATAAACTCTAGAAATGAATCGTACATAATAAATTAATTGCATACTGGGAAATCTATCTCCGATATTTTCCTTCCTTGACCTCGCAGTTCAACTGTTTGCGCCGCTCGGTTGTTTCGCCGTCGCCACCGCAGCGTCGGCGGGAGGGGAGCGGAGGGGGTCGCAGGTCCCACCCGGGCGCCGCCACACGGCAGCTGGCTAATCCGAGGACCCGCCGCTCCGCGGGAAGCCCGCGATACTCGCGTTACATGAGAATCGAGCTTAGGGGCCAGCCCCCAGGGCCCGCGGCGCGGCGCGTCAGATGCTAGCTGATCTCGGGCGTTGTCCCGACCTTCATCTGCCTGCGAACGCCCCGCCCCCGGCCCCCGCCCTCGCCCACGCCCTCTCCCGCCTCCACTCCGCCCACCCCGCTCTCGCCCCCGTCTCCCCCGCCCCCGCCCGCTTCCCACCGCCGCCTACGCATCCTTCCTTCGCCCGCGCAGCTTCGCTCGCTCTTGGAGAGTGGTGCCGAGGGTTAGCGACCAGCCGCTGCGCTTGGAGAGCCCTGAGGCTGCCCTGCAAAGCCGCCGGCACAACCGAATGTGCGGGTTCCTTTTGTGACACACTCCTGTCGGGATGCTCCCAAGTATCAGAATTATCACACCTCGTTTGATCAGGTGCTTGTGAAATTTCAGATTGTGGTTTGCAGCACGGATCTACAATCTATTCAAGAAAAAGCCACAGGGCTGGTTATTTTTCTTACAACTGCCCGGGTCTGAGGAAGTGACATTAGTTGTAGTATGACAGTTTTACAGTAAAACGGTAATCTTAGGCCATAATTAATATGCTATGAAAACTAATAGATTAAATGAAGTATACAAAAATATTTCTTTTGAGAGTTGTGTGAGTAAACTTATTCATTAGAATTTGAAGAAAATTGAAAAACATTTTAAAAACGAATTTGTTCCTTTTTGATAAAACTATTTCTCATTAGGATCTTACTCAGATGCACTTTCAATAGCCTCATTCGGGCTTACAAAATATGGTTCATTTTTGTAATATTCAAAATGGCGGTAAGTGCTTGTCTTAAATTGAACCAAACTAAAGAACTTCATTTTATATTATTTTTTAATGAACGAGCAGTAACAACGGTATTACAAACATGGTTAACTCTGCTGCTACAACCTCACGGAGTTTCTCTTGCTCAGATCAGGAGAGTACGTGCTTCTGGAGGTTTGACACTTGTGTTTGTTTTGTTTACATGGCAATAAGTATTAATTACTGTTGTAGAATAAGCATTGATTTGTAAAGCTCCATCATGCTGAAATATCAGTACATCGTGCAATCTCTCACGAAAGACATTAGACGTGCCAAAATTATTTTTAATATAAACGTTTGAAACGAATTGTTCACATTTTTCGCCATTTTAATGACCGTGTTCACTTTAGTAACCCTCCTCGGTTTTCTCAACGTCTCAGACGTAGTTTCAAGGAACCTGACTTAGAAGATAGTAAAGATGTGTGGAAGTTTTCCCCAAACCACGTTCAGGTTTAGTGAGAAATGTTCACAATACGTGTTATTGAGACATTTTCTAATGCTTAATACTGTCTCCGGATATTCAGGCATACGATTTGTATTTATGAGTACTAGAGAATTTGCTGAATAAAACTTCCTGTGTGTGATAGGTGATGGAATTGCAAATCTATGTAGTAGACAATGTATTATGCTATGACATTACTGTGCTCTAAAATGATATATGACCAGTGTTCAACACTTACATTAGCGAAGTAAGTCACATGCGTAGCATCAGTCAACGATTGAGAACGTTAAATGTTCACAGAGGGCACTCATTCCAGATCTTTATCTTTGAAACACTTCGTTCAAATACATCGGAAGTGATGTGAAAGTAAGGTGTCGGCAATCTAGTCAGTTGCCTCTCATTAAAAAGAGCTTTAAGATATTTTTTGCAAGATCACAAAATAGTTATTTACGGAAATGAAGTTGTCGTGGAAATGAAATTATTTCAGACAAGATGACGACAGGAGCCGAGTTGGCCTTTTGAAATGAGTGCGTCAGAGTCTCTTTCCTGCAAGTTGAGTACTTCATTTTTTAGTACGACTTCATGGAAACTGGAAATTATATATCCTTGGAGTCGTTCTCAATATGCTGGGCGACCACCATGTTCATACATGCCCCCCAGTTTTTTGCAGTATCGTTTTGTTATTTTGTGGTGACTTCTTTGCAATGCGCGTAGCTCAAAGAACTACATTCTAAGGAACAAACAGCGAACGGCAGCACCAGTGTCCAAGCATGAATGCAAAATAACGTTTTTACAATCAGTTATGTGGAACTAGCAACTTGGGACAAGCATCCTGCTAAAAAAGCACACATTGTTTTCTATCAAGCAGCATGGAGGCTGCTCAAGAACAACGAATACAACACTCTTGGATCATTGCAATCAATTAAACAATATAATAAAGACAATGTCCGCAAATACAGCACTACCGTAGTATTGCATGGCAATAATACAGTATATTTATTCTCGTCACATATATGTAATGTTACGAATATAAACGGCAGGTGGCAACTTCGTTAAGGAGCCTTGCTGTCGCAAGTAGCGAAGAAGTGAGAAAAAGAATTCGGTCGCCGCTATATGAAACCAAAACGTTAAATTCAGAATTATTGGTTGATTAGGCAAACAGAAGCTAATACATGCATTTTCATTCAAAATCGAAATTGTGTCATTGTGTTGGTATTAGCGTCCGGTTGTTCTGAAAGGTATTGTTCGTGGTTTCTCCGATCAATACCAGGCGAATGCTGGAACAGTATCCTACTAAATTTGCCATGGACTACACGCGATCTTTCCTTCCTCTTCCTTGTCATGTCCTCATTCTTTACTTCCACAAACATGCACTACACTACCACACATGGCGGGAGAGCGGTCGGGAGCTTCGGGGTAATGCCCATCTGGTGGGAGATACCTGGTTGCGAAAAACCTCTCTAGCCGACATAGAGCGGTGGTAGATCACCTCCAACTCCCGAGGGAAAAATGCACTACACTTACGGTACTAATAATCTTGGCAGTTGACGGACCCGGAATCACAGATAAATCAAATTAAATTAATGACGAAAAATCCTTCCTTCGGATGAGAAGTAAAGCCGACTGTTTAATGTTGTAGATTTACTGCATCTAAACGATTCCCAAACGTAAAAGAAATCTCTGAGCTAAATTGAAATCACCTGTTTCGTCGCCTCAGCGAATCCTTTTTTCCTCACCAGATGGTGTCAGGAGCGAAGCAAAATTTGCGTGGTCAGATGCAAGAGTGTCGCCACGTAAAATAAGGCACCATTGTTTTGAAATTACATTGAACGAGAAATGAGTAATGCATGTCAAAGCAACAGTGCATGTGCGTGTGTGTCGGCGCGGGCGCATGGCTTCGACGCAGGGCCTGGGCACGCAGTCTCCTGGGGGCGGCGCCCCCTACAATGGGGCGTGTGGTACTCGCAGCCCTTTGCGCGCAAACACCGCCCCCCCGGCCGCTTCCGGCGCCCGTGCGCGTGGCAAAGGCGCTGACAAACGTTTGCTTCGGACGCGCTCCGGGCGCCGCCGCCGCCGCCCCCCCCCCACCTCGGCAACCGCCTCCGCCACCGCCGCATCCCCGTCCTGCACCGCCGCCGGCGGCGGCGCCGCGACGCGCCGCGACGCGACGGACAGAGCGCCTCGCGCACACGTCTGTTGGAAGGGCGCCGCGCGTCTCCAGCGGCAAAGAGAACGTGCCTCAGAGCGCGCGTTTCTCGCCCAGGCGGAAAGGGCGGCCGATTCACCATTTGCCAATGAGCACGCAGAGGGAAATTCCAGGAACTGAGTTGCCTGCGCCATTCGCCTCTATCTCTTTGGCGCCGAAAGTCACGTTAGGACCCAATGAAGGAGATTCAGTATCTAACACTACGCTTAAAAGCATTCAAGAGCAATATGAAACATGGAACTCCGTTAGATATATGAAATTTCCAACTACAGGGGCCTTGGTGTGTGAGGGCTTAGCTAAGTGGCCTTGGTCCTGGCTTAGGTGACAGAATTTTTGAAGTAGCTATGCCATAGTTCTGGCATGTAAAAAAAACCCGGCAAAATTAAATCTTTCTCACAACACTCCTCCCTAACGAGATCTCACTTTTTTCCTAACCAGATACTTTGGATGTAGTTAACTGATACGGACATCTGGAGGAGAAAGAAAGGGTCAAATCCCACACGCAATTAGGGAATGTCAATAGAGGTTCCGCGCTCCAGGGGGGGGGGGGGGGCTTCGAAAGCAGGCTGGGTCAGAAACAACGGTGCGGAAAAACGCTTTTAAGAGGAGATCTCTCGCGATAAATATCCCTATATGATAATAAATCACATTTCAACTACATTTTCAGAAGGTGATCACCCTCGATCTCTCTATACCTGTGCCACAAAAGTTTTTAACCGTTATTCTGGAACAGCATACATCTGACGGAATACGAATTCTAACTCGTACTCAAAAACATAGCACAAAGGAATATTTGTTTGGGCATTCACTATTTCACAGCCATACGAAGTATACGAGTAAAAAATACCTAATTACAATTCAATCAAATTGCTACAAAAATACCTTTCACCAATCGAGTGTTTTCTTGTTTATTCACAAAGACACAAAGTACCAACCTGAACGAGATATACTGTTTACTTTTCAAAGGAATTAACTTTTCAAAAGAAACTTTCTACAAGTAAACAGTGCACAGAAAATAGTGTCATAGAGAGTACTCGTAGAGAAATGGATCATCTAAAAAACTATTGAAAAACATTTCAAAAGGAAATATTTGAATGAATATTGAATATTTTACGGATTATACTTGCAACCAACAGAATGTAAATATGTTACAATAATTTAATCTGCTTGCAAGAAGTCAATATATGGTGTAGCGATTGCATTCATTTCTCATTTATACGCAGTTGACTCAAAATAATTATTGTGACCGTCCCGTAGTGTCTCTTGTTTATTACAATTATTTCCTTACATCTATTATGTATTCCCTGAGACCAAAACTCTGTAAAAAATTTAAAAAATAATCATTCCAGTACGAGCGGCGTTAGCACTGGAAAATTTATACTGGGTAGCTGTAACCAAGACGAGACTTGCACATTGTTCAAATGTGTGTTCAGTACGTTCAGGCTCAGCGGTACTGTTTGTTTATTCGGCGGCGTTTATCTGCGCCGTCGCCAGTTTCCTCGGTGACTGTCGATAAAATCATTGCACAAAAACAGAAAACCCTTTAACAAAAAAATCTAAATTCAACATTCACACTTAATAACAAATTTTTTACACCATTGTCATTCATACCTTGCATGTCATCATAAAAATTCACTCTCCCAAAACACGAAAAGTTGCCAGCTCATGCTAGCACATACTGTCGGCTCGGAATCTACCATCTCTCTGTATTCTTGTCATTCTAATGTTCTTTCAACCAGTCTTGTCTTTCGAATGTTTTTTCAACAAAACAACAACGCTCGCTTTCCTCTGTCGTCGACGTTTTTTGGAACATTTTATATTTTCGTCAAATTTATTTTGATTTGGCACTTTTCAGAGATTCTGAAAATTTTGCTTTTGAATTCGTCGCGTTCCTCAAAGTTTATTGCCCTCTGGCTCACCTGCTTTGCAAATTCCAATTTCTTTTGAATGCTACTTACATCAGTTGCCTATATTCAATTGTTCTTCCGAGTAAATATCTTTCTGTCTCTTTAATTTTTTCTTGTAAATTTTTGTATCCCTTTTTCTAATTGCTTCCCGACGAGTCTTAAAATTGTTTATTTGTTTAATGTTTTGTTTTCTAATTTGAAAATTCCCATGTTATTGAATGAAAACATACAATTCGGTTCCTTGTTCACGATGTCACGTGTTTTTTTTCTTCTTCTACTGACCTATTAACTAAAAACATTATTTTTCTAGACAGAAGTGTTCATTTTCGAAAGTTTAATTGACTGGGATCCTGCGAAGGGTTACTATACGACCTCCTGCAGAATGCCGATATTTGTACAAAGATCCCTTCGTGCCCTTGGTTTTGTGTGTTCCACACAAATGTGTTATTTTTCTGAAGAGTAGACCACGCATCTTGCATTAGTGTTTAACAGGAACACTAAATCAATTTGACGGCAACGAAAGTGTACCTACCAAACATTAGTTCGCGATGACTTGTCTTATTATCAGGGGAGATGTCACAAGTTCCATTTCAGTATATGAGGTTCACCACCACTTGTTGAATTGCTGGGTTGATTATCTTGAAGTTTGTTACATTCACCTCGAGACTTTGTGCAGTTTATTTAGACGCTTGAACTATAGCAAGCAGTGCAGAGAGGATGTCCTAAAGAGTAGGTACATGTGTTTCAGAATCACCATTACAATCTTCTAGGGCATGCACAGGAGCCTAAAATAAACACCTTTTGTCAATAACCGTGTGCCGGGAAATTCCATGAAACGGAGTAACATATTTGATACTTTCCCCTGGTTTTAGGCAACTGCTTATATGTTCGGCTGGTTGCGTTGTGACGTAGTACGGCGATTTCATGTATCTGCTTAACAATCATATATCGTTGAATGCACAAGCACTCTGTACATGTATAGTTGTATGCACTCTGTGGCATGATATTTTCTACTGTGTGAACATAAGTAAAAGTGATCATTTGAAACCCCTTCTAGATTCTAGGGTGTAGAATTTTGCCAAAATGGAGAGTAAATGTGGAGCCGTCTTGTGAGGTAGCGGCGTTCGGCAAAGGAGTCTGCCGCGAACACTCTTTCTCCTCATCAAATTTCAATTGACACCAGACGGAAACCGACTTCCCAAGGGCGTTTTTAAGTGCAAGGACGTCGTCTGAAAAGAAGTCAAATCGCTACCTAAACATGTTGAAACGATTGCCAGAAAGGAAGGAGTTAAAATGACAATATTCTGAACTCGTACCTGGATAATCAGACCGCATAAACTGTTTTCCCTTGATTAGAGCCAGCAAGTTCATTCAGCAGAACTACGGTGCCAAATCCCGGAGGTAGCGTGCGTGTCAAACAGTGAAGAGGACTAGACGTTGAGCGAGTCCGTCCCTCTAACTGGAATCACAGATTACTCGTCGCCGTCAAAGGCCAATCAGCTCTCCGGGTGCAGCAATCGTGTTGATGCAGCGCGAACGCGTTTCCAGCTCTTCGGACGTGCTTTAGCCCCGGCCGCCAACCTCGCAAACATGTGGCAGCTTCTGTATCTCTGGCGCTCTCTCAGCCGTCAGATAACGGGGCGTTCCACAGACGCGAAGTACGCATGTCAGGCCTTTTCCCATTGCCGGAGTGTGCTGTGGGTTTGTGGAAGAAAGTGATTGACTTTTAATTGGATTGCGTGGCGCTGACGTGAACATTTGTTGCCTTCTTTTGCTGATTTATCACTGTTGTGTGATCGCTTAGGCCGTGTGTTTGGATACAAAGAACTGAGATATGATAGGAGCCGGACAGAATCTGACAGTACTGGAAAAGTGAATTGTAAGTAAATTTCTTTCAGAGATCGTTCAGTGAAACTACATTTTATAAGTATAAATACGTGTGGAGATCTTTCCCTGAACAAGTTCATGATAATATTTTCAATATTTTAAAGAGACAGTTGGTTAACATATTTTTATTTTCCATTCACTTTAATTAATATTCCAGCGTGCTAAGTTTTCCTTTCGAAGTGCGCAATGGAAATGCACGTGCAAGAGAGACGCGGAGAGGCACCGAAGCGGCTCCGCCCCCCCCCCCGGCGAGTGACGTCACGGAGGGGCGCGCTGGGGAGGTGGAGGGCTCAAGCTTCCCCTCCTCCGGCTGCCGCAAGTTCAGCCACGCACCGTACTTATTTATTTTTATTTATTTATTGTATCAAGTATAATGAGTAGTTCCTCTAAATTCTATTGTAACTTTGTTTTCCTTAACGAAATCAATAATTCACTTCTCATGATCTTTTGATTTAAAAATATTATCATGTCTTCCATCCAATTGGTGTTTTTGCGTACCGGTTTTGTATAGAGGGCTGTAAATTAATATGAGTTTTACGTTTAGAATAACTTTACGTTGGTCAAATATAGGTGTTTTTTTGTTATTAGGTAAGTATGCGTTACTTTGTAAAGTTCAGTTCTAAATCTTGAAATGACAGAAATGAGACGTAGTTTTGGAGACTTTCTTATGTGATTTATTAATCCTCATCGATTGCTATCTTTCCAACCAGATATTTTGCATTTTGTTCAATGTATGGTTCCAAAAGGTCTCGCATGAGTTCGAAATTTCAAGAGCAGCTGCAGCAGTTACAGGGGTAATCATTTCTTTATCGAGCAAACTTAGACAGTCAATGATGCCATTGAGGGGTATTCTCTCCCCACTTCTGGACAAAGTGCATGCAGCGTTCTGTTTCAGTTCTTTGTAAACTGTGACGACTCAATAATCATTAACCTGATGTTGTCTCCAGTGGTTGATTGATTCCATATGTTACAGTCATTGCGTATATTTCTATCTTACATTGCATGTTTTATCATTGCAGATGTTTTTATACTATTGTACTTTCAATTACCTGGTTTTAACTTCCGTGATGTACTTTCCTCATACCAGTTTAGTTAAATCGTATGTATTTGTTCTACACTTCTAGACTCTACGTGGCAATATTTTACACGTGAGGTAGCATAAAGTTCGAAAGCATCAATATTTTGGCCGAGAAATGTTGAAAGGCCGACCTGGATGGCCTAGGTGACTAAGAGCGTGTACTGACTCAGCGCTTCTATCCGAAGGGTCGAGGGTTCGAGTTTGTTTTAGGCATGCTCGTTTGTCCCTGTCCCTCGTGTACGAATGCTGACGTGAAGGGCCTCGCTTTACGCTCTCCACATATCTTCGAGTGTCTGCAAAGAGTGTTGATGTTCAGTGGTCGAATATGATCTCATCGAGTCGCAAAGGGTAACTGGCTGTCGGCTGAAAAAAGCCCGGATGGGAAAGAATTGGAAGACGAGGTATGTTTTTTTGACGGTTACTCGTTGTAAACACAATAGTACATAAATGTTCCGTTTCCTTCGGCTGCTAGTGTTCATTCGCTTCGAGAGCAGTTGCACTTCTCTTTCATTCCCACCGAAACCGAAGCAGCGTGCACGTTGAGCTCGAATGTAAATTGCAGCGAGGGCGTTACGTACAGCCAGCTCATTGCGGAGGGTCCCCCGTGGCTGCCTCGCGCTGGCTGTTCGTTGCGCCCAAGACATAATCTCTAGCGCTTATTTGTATTGCAGAAAGTTCTAACTGCGGGAGTGCCAAGTACAGCTCCCAACTTCGTAACACATGTTGCGGATTGCTTCCGTTGAGCTGCTACATGTAACTGAGATCGGCGAGCTTTGTATTACTGTTCACAGGAGAAATAGTCTGTCTTCTAGGAGTTTCATTTATATTTTATAGTAAAAGGGGCCAAACTGATCACTTTTGTGAAACTTATTCTTGGTGTTTGTAATATTTGGTTCAATTATTTCATTATTATTATTAAATATTTCTTTAAAGCATTAGCTCTTTTCCACTTATATGGATACTTTTTATATAAATGAACAATATATTCAGTCATCTTATTTGCTTATCTTTAATCAATGGGTAACTGAAGTTTGTAAACAGCAGGACGTCTCGGAAGCGATTGAATAGAATAGACGTAATTATGCTGTCATTCTCAAATTATTAAAATATCTTTTCGTTGCCTTAAAACCATTGACCGACGTGATAATAAAAAAATTATAATTTTAGGCATTGTGTGGCTTCGAGAAAACATGACTGCCATTATGCCATTATTTTAAATTAATCAAGGAATCCTTGAAAAAGTTGAAATTATGCCACATTTCGGACTATTGCGACTTTCTTCTGACCAACATGACATTCAAATTACACGTAAACTACAGTAGCCAAACGCAGCGTACGTTTATTTTTGATCTACGAAAATAAATGACCATGTATGCCGAATTTTGACAGAATCTCGTCTGCTTACTCTAGACAAAGTCGGTTACTTACCTCTCTACTCTTCATTTTATAAAGTTTTAACCGGTTCTCATGCAACACCCTCATAAGAACTTCAAATCCTCTAAATAAATCGAGCTCGTGAATCAGCCCTGCTTTGGTACCACGTCACAACACGACTTCATTCAGTAATCATTCACCATTACAGCGTATCCAGCCTGGAAATAATACACGATGACTAAAGCATTTAAATTAACTTCGGAAAATTCAAAGCGAATTAACCACATGGTAAAGGAAACGGCAGTATAGAACGGCCGTGCAACGTCTCTTCAATCTCCAGGACTTCTCCCACTTCAAGCGCCGGTTACCGCCCCCGTTAAACCTTATATTTCCCTCTTTATCTCAAATTCTACCCCATACCTCATTTGCCTATCCTCATCTTCTCATTCCCTCACATCTAAATTATGAGCATCATTACTTTTCTGTGTACCCTAATGAAATTGTTATTAAAATATACAAAAGTATTAGTGACGTTTCCAGATAAAAGATATACTTGTACTATCTTTGTTACCATCGGAATTACTACATATATATGGCCATAAACAAAAATTAGTTAAAGATACCAGCACTCTTTGTATGTGTCCTTAGTTACTGCCAGTATATGTGTTAAGAAATTATGTTGTTATTGCTTACAGTGTATTGTGCTTCTTTGGTGTTAAAATATTGTATATTTATGTAAAAACTACCGTAAACTAAACGTACTTTCTCTAACTCCTCAAATAACTTCACTTTTTTCGCCTACTTCTTCTTCGTCCTTGCTTCCCTTCTTTTCTCTTCCCTCTTCCTCACAAAATGTATTATCATTTTTTAATTTTAGACCCCTTCCCTGAACGTCTCTTCTTTCTCTTTACGAAACTTCCTTGTCCACACTATGTACAACTTACTCAGTAATAATGTCGCCCTAAGCCGCCATCCTGATAAGGTTTTCTGGTTTACTCATATCCTTAAGCGTATTGCCGGGATGCGCCCTAGTTTTTCTCCAGACGTAAATGTACAGCTTGTCTCCCTCTTAAAATGTTACTATTCTAAATGTATATAAATTCAGTGCGTTAGGCGAGAAGAGCAGCCTATGCCTGAGGCCTCGCATTAATAAAGATATTATTATTATTATTATTATTATTATATATATTATTATTATCTATTATTATTAGAACTAAGACATTATTTTAATGATTCAAGAAAGTTGACTCCCAATCATGACGATATTAAATATGCACAGGCATCCCAAATTATATTTATTAAAAGATGGTATGGGCAAAAGGTACAATGCCCGTGCTCAGGCTGGTCGTAGAGGACCCGCTTGTGACGGCCGATCTCTTGTTGCAGCTTGATGCCGTCGGAGCCGCGCGCCGCGATGAACGCCGCCCGCGCCGCGCCCGGCTCGTCCCCGGAGCCCCGACGCGCGCCGCCCGCGCCGCCCGCATGCGTTCGCCGCCTGGAAGAAACTCGGCTAGAGGACCGGACGCCGGCCGCCCCGCGCCGAACCTTTTGGAACACCCGTCCAAGCGCCGACCCGTTTCCCGGCCGCCGAGTAGCCGTTTAGCAGTGACCTTGTGAAAAACCCCGTCGGGCGCCCACCCGTTCCGAGTGAGTCGTTCATTGTGACCTTTGTGGAACACCAGTTGCAGCGCCGACCCGTTCCCGGCGCGAGTGACCATTCAGTGTGCCTCTGGTGAAGTGAGTTTACTGAAAACGGAAAGGCGGACCTTGTTTGGAAATCAAGTTTTTTTACTCGTCTAGTCTCAATTACGTCTGAAAGTGTAGATATCGATTCGGGAAGCAAAGAAAGAAGGCGAGTGAGGAAACCCGTGGTGTAAATCTGCAGTGAATCGCATTCGCGAAAGATAGTGTTTGCGTGTGTGTGCTGTTTTCGTGTGCGTGTGGGCGCTGAAACAAGGCAAATAGTTGCGTTGCTGTCTGTGCACGTCTCAAATAAACAAGCCCTTGACGCGATGTCTGCCGCAGCGTCTTCATATGCTCGCCGCGGGCTTTTTCTAAAAGGCGCCCAAAATTTTCTGGGACAATTCCATCTATGCCACTATGGAGTAGCCGGGCGGTAGACATACCGTTACGAACAGTAAAAAAAAAAAACAATACCACCGCAGCAGCCAGCACGCGAAGAACAACAACCAGAACGGCTCGCTGAGCGCGGCGCTCGAGGGTGGTGGACGGC
>BOPP01000045.1:3035852-3054408 GCA_017312745.1 Gryllus bimaculatus
GGGCGGGGGCGGCGGCGGGCCGCGGGCGCTGGGCGACGCCGCTGCCGCCTCCGAGGAGCGAGACGGGCGCTGCCTGTGCGTGCCCGGCGGCAAGGGGCCCTCCGGCGAGGGGCTGGTGCAGGGCGTCTTCTGCAACCTGGCCATCTGCGCGCTGCTGCTCCTCTACACCCTGCTCGGCTCCGTCGCGCTGCTCTGGCTGGAGCAGCAGCAGCGCCACCACCACACGGCGCCAGGTGAATATATTTGAAAGGGTTTTGTAGATACATTTAAATGACTTCACTCTCACAGCAGACACTTTCTTGATGCTGTCAACACATGGGTATGGAGAAGCGACAGTAAAAGTTATTCGCCATGCGACATTTGTTATCGTCGTCGTTTCATTACGATGGCTAAATGTTCAGAACAAAATTTAAATGCCACAAGACCAGTACTTTGTATTTATTGTTAACAATATTAGTTAATATAGAACTAAAGTTTCACTGACGTAAGCACAAAAGCCTACTTGGTCGACGCGTGTTAAAATGGCATATACCTGAAATAGGCACGCACACAGCAAATTCTTTTACTACTTACACAATGAAGATACACAGAGTTTGAGAAACGGGGTATGAGGGAAAGGGGTGGGGGAGCATTGGGCACTAGTTGCGCCGTCTGACAGACAACGACTTTGTAATCAAAAGTTAAGATAAATATAACAATGTACAGAATTTGTGATTACTCACATGAAAGCACGCAGAATTGTGTTGCAAATAACTATTTCTTCCTATTTTTCTATACTTTTTCTTTATTCTGTTTCCTCTTCTACTTTTTTCCCCTTTTTCCTTTCTTTCTTTCTTTCTTTCTTTCTTCTCTTTCACCTTTTACTTCTCTTTCTCCCTCTTTTTATCAATTTAAACTACGCTAAATCGCTGAGACACTAGGTATCTAATCCAAGAGAAAATTCTGAAATTTCTCTTAACGATTCTGTGTTTTTGCGGTGCTGAATTGAATTAGACTTGGAGCAAAAATTCTAGAAACCGTCAAAGGTTCGTACTGCTTCTAATTTTTCTCTTGTATTTCAAAATCTGTGCGTGATTGATTGAAACCAACGATATTTACAAATTAAAGTTAACATTTCCTACAAAATTCATATGTTAACTCTTTTGTTTTTAAAAACTGCAGAGCACGCCGAAAAACGACGTTTTGGCCTTTTGAGCAAAGTGAGGGAATAGCTATTTTCCGCGCTTCTAGCTCGCAAGGCAATCTGGTTGCAATCACGTTTCAAATGATCCCACATTTTGCGCAAAGAGTTGTAGAGGCTCCGACAGTCACAGATCTGGAGGCTGGTGCAATGCGGAGTAGACTTTAGAATCAACTGACACGTCGCATCTTCCTTCGCGAATTGGGGGAATAGTAATAATGATAATAGTAATAATAATAATTCGCATTTTTTCAAAATTTGCATTTATTTATTTTTCGTCATATAAAAACATTACAGAACACAAGTAAAGCAAACAAAACCATAATCTTCAAATATAACAGAAAAACGGTTATTGTATAAATTTACATTTAAGTGGAGGAAATTTGAACAAAATGCTCAAACAGGTCGGTTTTAGAGAGTTTGTAAGGCATACACTCGTTATCCTCTCTAAGTGCCTATTGTACTAGTCAGAGAGGAATGACTTACATTTTTCATTTAGTGTGATACCATTTTTGTCCACAGTGCCCTCAATTAACTATTGTGTGAACTGCGGCAACTGAAATGTTTCAATTCGTGAACTGTTGTCATGCCATTAACAGAATTCAAACTATTGTAATCACACAAGAAAGAGTCAAAAAAGAAGCATAACCAGCTTATTAAAATTAACATAATTAGAACAAGAAAACATTTAAATAACTAAATGGATTAATACCAGGACAGCATAGGTGACATTTTATAAATTCTGAGAAAAGTTCTGTATATTTTCGATCATATTTCACTCGCCATTCATTTTCGTGGTTTTAATGAACAATTGAAATGCAATGGTTTAAATGATGCAACAAAGCACCAGGACTCTGCAATGATATTGACTGAAATAAACGGAATTCTCAGAATTTATAAAATGTATTTTATACGGTTCTGCTTTTTACCCATTCAATTAGACAATAAGCATTATTATAGACAATTGCAAAAGTCAAATGGCAATAACAAAAAGAAATTAAATGGTTAGAGTGGTGAAAACAACATGCCAACAAATTAAGTAATATTCTAATAATAAAACACTAAAGTAAAAAATAAAAAGTGAAATAAAGTTTTCATATTGTCTTTAACAATAAATAGTCCCTCGGAATTTGATAATGAAGCAATTGTGTGAAATTATATTGTGTATAGAACTTCAGGATTAACACTATCAATAATTCAATACAGAAATAGCAAACGTTCTATCGTTAACATACAATTGTTAGCTAATTAAACAAATAAATTATAGATTGCCTAAACATGTTATCATTACCTGCAGATTAACTACAGAATTAACATTATCAAAACTACAATACAACAATAGCACATTATATCATTAAAAAATATTATCTAATAATTATTAGCAAATAAATCATAAATGCAAAAACATTTTATCATTAACTGCAGATGATTATTTAAAATAACAAATAAATTATAAAAAATGTAACAGGGAACAACCAAAAAAGAGATTGCGTTTGACTAAAGTAACAAAGTGACATCATATTGTACGTAGTCTGTTTTTAGATTCTTTGTTTTTATAAATAATTATTTTGTTGTGTTTCTTGTTTGTAATTTCTTAATCAACAGTCAAAAAATAAGGAATAGATATATACAGGATCGTGATTTCTTTTTCTCTGAGAAAAGGAATTATGTATATCCAGAAAATTTCCAAACAAAATAAATATATTCTTAAACAACAAAACAAAAAATTCCCTTTGTACAATAACAAAATCAATAGAGAAATAAAGTTTGGTTCTTCCTTCTAAACAATTTCTCAAAAAAATAAGAAATGCAAAATATGTCACAAGCTACACAAACACATACAAATAAACATTTACTCTGTCAAAAGTATTTTTGTCTACAACTTCTTAACTACTATAACCATAACACAATCTCAGTGAAATTTCTTTCTATTGAGAATCACTGTTAGAATAAAAGAACACAAAAAATACAATATTTCACACGTGCCAGTTTGAAAGGCGTGACACTTATCATTATAATACAATTAATTTACTAGCTACACCAATTTACAATCGGATTATTCTAAGCTGGTTTAACTGCCTTGCATTTATATACAAAATGCTGTTCTATCTTAACATTGTGTCCTATTCAAAGAGTAATTGAGTAACAAAAACTCAAAATATCAACTCTTTAGCTTAATTCCACCTAATTCTGCGACCAGCTTATTTTTCTCCGAGCTACCACAAAATACCGTTATGTTAGCTCGGCGCTCGCAGAATTGATGTTTAATCTATTTCCTCTTTAGTAAAATGACTACGACGATTCAATAGCATAGTCTCTAACCCGCACGTGGAATATCTATCAATGAATTAAGAAGTTACGGATCGCTATTGCGTTGGACCACGTGCAGACCAAATTCCTTCACAGGGCGTTACATTACCGTCTCAGACCGTTCTACCTTGGACTCCTGGGGTGTCGTAGGGATTTTTCCGTGTCCGGAGTTACTTATCATCGAGTCCTGCTGGCCACCATGGCTCATTTTGGACATTGCACCACGTGCTGTCGGTTCTCGGGTGTTATTTTTCTAGTTATTCGCCCTGGGTATGGCGACACGATTTTACCAAATCAACCAAATTGAAAGTATCAAATTACAAAAGTAAAATAATCTACGTTCAAGAAATGGAAAAAAGATGGAACGAAATAGTTTCTTTACTTGTGACGTTTATTAAGATATTTCTTCTTTCCCTTCATTGTCACCTTTCGTAACTGACTGTACCTACATACCTCCATTCATAAGCTGTATCCAAATTTACGTGAAACTTACAGATGATCCATTATTATTCTTCCGCTAGATCGCGATACAACATTGATCGACGTTTGCCACTTTCCCTTTCCCATCCCGTCTGATCCCTACCTTGAAGGTCGTAGGTCACAGACACGTCTTTATATACATCGGGGTTCCTGTCGTGTCAACCTTTGATAGGTAATGGTTACAGTATTAGTGTGTTCTGCTAACATCCCTAGGGGATAAAAATAGGATCTAGTTAAATGTTGAATCTATGATAAATTACACCTGCCACTGTCACTGAGATGTTATTGAGCCCCAGTATATTCAAGGTGCATACCCGTGGGGTCCGAGTCGGCCTATTCGCGAGCAATAATAATAATAATAAGAAGAAGAAGAAGAAGAAGAAGAAGAATAAACCGACCGAAGTGGCTCAGTGCATAGCGAGCTGGAATCGCAATCGGGAGGTCCGGATTCGATCCCCGCCAGCAAACCTGACCGCGGTTTTCGTGGTTTCCCTCGGTCACAAGGCGAATGCTGGGATGGTTCCAAAAATTCCACAAACACCTCCCACCTCTCACTACCCCACCTAACACATCCTGCCTTCATCGTAGACTTTTCACCCATCATTATCCAATAATAATAGTTATTATAATAATAATAATAATAGTTATAATAATAATAATAATAATAATAATAATAATAATAATAATAATAATAATAATATGCTATGCCGGCAGTAGCGCAGCTGCTGGTAGAGTCTCCCTTGCCGGGTAGGTCGGTAAGGAGGGGTTAGACGAAGAAGTACCGCAGAAGAGGACCTACAGAAGAGACAGTCCACAGATGACATGAAGATGGCCTTAAGGCGACCCTTCTCTTCTCGAGGGTTGATAAGGGTTCCTGCGAGCCTGAAATAAGTATCCCTGCGAGCCTGAGAGCAATGTGACTGGTAGCGTCGCTAATGGTAGGGCCTCCCTTGCTGAATAGGTTGAAAGTGAGGGCTGAAGCAAGGAAGTACTCCAGAGGAGAGTGGGAAATAAGAAGTGCGGGAAGAGTCATGCATCTCAAAACGTCCTGATATCGGCCCATGGAGGGTACATGGGAGAAAAAGGATTGGCACACCAGGTAATGTGGAGGCCCGAACCGAGCATTAGCCAGAGAAATAGGCTGCTTCATCGGTCAGTGAAAGTCCCGTAGGGCTTAGACAACCCGGCTGGCGATCGGAGGGGCCCTGCGGGGGGGGGGAGTCCCGAGGCCATTGTGGGTTGCAGTAACGGAAAACCGGAAATAACCCATGGGTTAAGTATGATCTGTGAACTCGAACTTGCTTCCTGCGAAACGTCCCTTAAAACCAATGAACAAAATGGATAGAACAAGAAATACAATGCATCTGCAGATGCCTTGTTCTACCAATGTCCTATTTCTGCACAGAAACCGAGCTAAAGTTACCTTTCGATGTCTGGCCATCCCACAGATGCTAGTCCCAGGGACCCACAGTCGGCAGCAGCTCGAAGCCATCGTCAGAGATGGACATGGGATGAATTGAACGAGGTGATATGGTGCTTTTACTATGTAAAAGCAAGAAATGGGAGCTCATAAACAGAAGTTTTCGAGGAATGGAGAGAGCGAAACCCAGAAATGAGACCTACCCTATATTCAAAGAAGCTTGCCCGCGAACGACGATACTTACTCAGCAGTGGAAAGTTTACAGCAGCACAACTTGCTGGCATTTAGGGAAATGCGGAAAATGTTCTTCGATCGAACTACCCACATGACGAGCATATAGAACTTGAAAACGATGGTCCTGTTGAAGGTACATCTCTTTTCTATGAAACATACGTCAGTGGTGAAAATTCATCTGGCAATGAATCTCACAATATGCGTGTTGCGAAATACGTAATGCTCACATGATGCGAAATCTCCTTCTGCGGGAGATAAAAAGAGTTCGGCAACTTCCATTCGAATCTCGTGCACCGTTGAGGAGAATATATGAAAGAGCCAATGCTAAGAGAATGAGAGAGACAGCGAACTCTGTCTTAAACGAGGTGGTACAGACCCCAGGTAGAGATCTAAATATTACTGAAAACAATCACATTGTGTATGCAACTGGCTATCTGGAATCTAAGATAATTTTGGGGAAGAATTATGAAACGGATAGCTGGCACTCGCCGTCAAATACCTCTCTTAGCCGAGGCATCTTCTAAATCAACGCACATCGCTAAAGTTCAATTAAAAATATTCAATGTTGAAAAAAATACCAAATGAAAATGGCACTACCATAGCAGGCCAGTTTTAGCTGAGAAGCTAAAGGAGAAAATCGAAGCATGGGCTCAACGAATTAGACGTTACAAACGTAGAATATATTTCCATGTGCAGAATCGGTTGTTTGAATCAGACGCAAAGATATTCTATCGTAATCGGAGTCAGAAACTCAATGGCAATGCTGTCACACCGTCAAAAGATGACGTCGAAGCATTTTGAGCAGAGATGCGGGAGGAAAGCAGATCCTACAACAAGACGCATCTTGGCTTCAATCTGAAGTTGATGCTGCTGATGAACTTGTGAAAACAGTGGAACATGTTCACGAATTCTCAAAAGAGGTCCTCTGCCAAGCAATTAAGATCACGGGAAACAGGAAATCTCAGAAAAGCAAAACATTGTCGTGTAGCAAAGGCAGTTAATAAAAGTTTAGAAAACCCGAAGGAGCTCACATGTGGCATCTCGTATTTGCTATTCAAATCGGGATACAAATCTTTGGTGAGGAAGGTATAATAGCAGTAATAGCTGACAAAATGTGCATGCAACTAGAAAGGAACAATCAGGGTAAGGAATCATCATACAAAGCGGAAAGGAGGCAGAAGTTGAGCCAGGGAAAACAAATATCTGCGCATTGATGAATGTGAGACCATCTCGAACGATACAATGAAAGAGAGAATTTGTAGGGAGGATTACAGAAGAATGAGACTTGCCCCGCAGTCCGCCCTGAACTTCAGAAATAAAATATCTGTAATTGGTAGTTTCAAATCAAATAGAGTTGCTCTACAATTTTATAGTCGTTTATGAAAGATTTACATTGCAACGGTTTGAGTGAGTAACGCATGGAATTTCTGGCCATATTTTTGGATATGAAGATATGGTTAAGGAATAGCAGAACGTTAGAGGAATAGTAAACTAGCATGTGAGGTACTTTGAATCGTTATTGAATGAATGAAGCATTCAGCAAGTTATCGGTATTTGACACCTCGTGTAACGTGGTACCAATATGCGTGTGAAATGCCGCGTGCCGTTAAACAGCGTACTTCATTTCACGAATCTAATTGCTAGTTTGCAATAACGAGGTTTTTCGCTTTCATGGGAGGACTTACTCTAAACGCGCACTACGTTTTATGTCACATTTTCACGAGAGAAATAAATGCGTGGAAGTTTAGGAATGTGAATTCATTTGAAGTGTTTTAATAATATAATTTTAAACAAGAAGTGAATAGCACAAACTTAATAATGCGGTTGAATTGAAATATTAACATACTAGAATTATTCCAGGCACCGTAGTATTGAAGATTTGAGAAGTCGATTATTTGCTATGCTTTTTTATTAATTCTAACTCTACTTTTTAAAATATATATTTGTGTATTTAATCAATCAAATTTAAAATCAAATAGTTTTTCTCTCTCAATGTATCACTAGTGCACCACGAATTTTACTTTTTATTGCTGTTTTGGCATAGCTAGCTTGAAAAGTTCTTTTAATATCTTCTATTTTTTCATGAAACAGTTTTAAAATTAATCTGAAGGGAAAGGGGGTTATTTGATGAAATTGCGAAGAACTCATAAAAAGGAACCAGAAAATGTAATAGTATAATCACATATCCCTTTGCAACTGTTCTACGCACGAACCTTCCTTTGGTCTGATCGAGTAGGTGAAGAAGTCTTTTTTTTTTATCAGATGGATGTGCCACAAGCCGAGCTACCATCCAAATCTCGCAATTGCAGCCACACTTGGCGCCCACACACACACTTTTTTCTTGCACTTGGATATTAGTTGAATACAGAAATGAAACAAAGTTTCTTTTATTCAAATACTAAGTGTCCCTATTTCCAAGTTATTCGTCAACAAAACCTTCCAACAGATTAACAGTTTTACCCTTAATGATAGTTTTGTAACCTCCAACATAAACATTTAGCATGATGCGGTACTCCACATGTAAATTAGGTTTACTGTTTTGGAAGTGCTATACCGTTATATCTTCTTAACGCAACGAGACAGAGAAAGGAAAACACTAATGACGGTGGGCGTGCAATAAGTATTTCCGTCTGTTCAGAACAATTAAAACAAATGAATTGCACGCACGTAAGTAAGTATGGCTCATGAACATTTTTCATTCTAAAAATAATGTGAGTAATATTGTAAAATTCTAAAAATAATGTGAGTAATATTGTAAAATTCTAAAAATAATGTTATCACTAGAAACGTTGCTTGGTTGTTACGCTCCCTATATGAGTTTTATGCCGTTAATAGCTATAATATTTTGCTGTTTACGTTATTAGCGATATAACACGATAAACAGGTTACAACAGACGCTGTTAAAGTGTATACTGAACGTTGTATCATATATATTATTGTCCATGTGTAATTCAATTCTTTTCCATTACCATATTTTTATTGGAGAAAATATAAAACAAGACAAACCATTTTTTTTTTAATAAATCAACTCATCCCTCATATTTAGCCGCTATACATTTATTTCAATTGTTCCTAACGACTGTGGGACTAATAAAATATTCTTGCTACGGAGTAGACAGTTATGAATTGGTACGTAAAAAAACTGCGAAATTTTTGGCTGAAAAACTTTTATTACAGGACCCTGTTAACGAAAAGTGGATTAATCCAGTTGTAAAATTTAGTAAAATTCCTCTACCACGTGGTGTCACCGGTATTCATGTTTTGTGGGTCCTTGAGCGTAAAGAGTCGATTGACGAAACGGCTGTCGATCAATCTGTGAAGAACGCTAGCGGTTCAACCGTTCAGCTCATTTTCTCCAAAATCGATATTCCTCAATTGCTCTGCGGCCCCTTTATTAGAAAGCGATATTTTAATTTTGGAGGGTACTTTTACATTAAGACTACGGGATACTATTTTGAAATAAATGACCATTGCGTTTTATTAAATTGTGTGGAGAACTGTTAAGAGAGTGGTGGTGGTCGCATGTTCGTTGAAATCCGTGAGGGTTCGAAAATTGCAAAAGTTCAAAATATTTCAGAGTATTCCAACTACTAAAATATTAAAGATAGAAATTTTTCTCTTAATGAAATCTGGTCTGTAGCGATACATTTTGTAATAAGGTCATGTACAATTTTTTGAAAATTTGAGTACTTTTCACATAATTCTGCGTTAAAATATGGGCGAGAAAGTAAGTGCGATTATAGCACCACTAGTTGTTCTTTGGTTTGGTTGCGTTAAGCACATATAATAGTAGATGTAATTTAGTACCTATGTTTCGTGAGTTAGCGTGTATTTTCTTTTTTTAAATATATTTTTTTACTTTAGTTAAATAATATTTTTATTGTTTGTTTTATTTCATTGTATAATTTTTTTATATAATTTTTGTTCTTCTCTTGTGTTCTCATTACATTACGATTGAAGTGTGCAGGAGTGGGGGCGGGCTGAGGGCTGTGTTGTTGGTCGCAGGTGTGGGGGCGTCGCTGCTGGACCGCGGGTCTACACGGCGGCGGCCAACGGCTGCGGCGGCGGCGGGGGGGCGGGGGGCTGCGTCTGGCGGCGGCGCGCTGGCCCCCGCCCGTCTCGCCGCGCGCCGGGGCGCGCGCGTGCCCGCTGGGGCAAGCTAGATGACAAGGAGCGCAGCGAGACGGGTGGAGAAAGAATCTGGGACATACCGCTCGCTGCACATCCTGTAACCGCGGAACTGGACGTGCTGGCCGGCAAGGAAATCGCGCGCTTCAGGACGAGGTGGTGGCTGGCGCCTGCACGAGGAGATGAAGCTCCAGCAGCAGCAGGCGGCGGCGGGGGCGCGGGGCGGCGGGGGCGGCGGGGGCCGGGGGCGGCGGGCGAGGCGCGGGGCGGCGCTCCACCCACGACCGCCGCGCGCTCGCTCCCTACGAGTGGAACTTCCCGCGCGCCTTCCTCTACTCGCTCACCGTGCTCACCACCATCGGTGAGTGCCCTCGCATCTCTCGCTGCGTCGAGCGATTTTTTTCTTTCCTATTTCATCTTTGATCAGCCTAAGAATGGTCCTGATGGAAACGAACAAGAATAGAATTCATCCGCGACCACTAACCTCATTGGCCGATTGCTTCAAGCTCCCCCTTCATGCTACATAGCCCCGTTATCCACCATGCATTTCGTCTCTCCTACTCAGTGCAGACGCGTCCAAAAGAAGCTCAATTCTAAAATCGGTTTGTTCCCTGGTGTGACAAGTTTTCTGCGTGTACTCACACTCCTGTTCGTGACGTTTATAATTTAGTCTTGACGACTAATGAAATGAGGCAAGTTTGCACATTCTGGAACAATACGCCAGTATTCTCAGCGAACGCAGAATTGTATGTTTCTAAAAATATTATTAGAATGTCTTATATTTACCAATATTTCAATATATATGCTCTAGTGAAATATGCAAAAGAAATCCTCTTACTGAAGATAAAAATGTAATACGTCCTGTATAATTACAATCATTAAACTATTTTTTTAATTAAATGTAGCAGGCGATTTCAGGGCATTGCGTTGCAATATCACTTATATTTGCATTTAAAAAACTGAATATTCGAGTTCAAAATATATTGATCTTTGCTTTTTAACTTAGTGCAAGTTTCTTCAACTACACAAGGTAAAACGTCTACCCCTACGTTCTTACCTACATTTTATAAAAAATATTTCGTATTTTCAAAGCAGTGAATCTCGATGAAAATGTAGTTATATTTGAAGAAGTAAAGTTTGTCTTCATGGTAGAACGAAATTAAATCCAAGCTAGAGTTTCTATTCTTATTGCTCACGTGCAGGTGGGTAAATACCTGGTGTTTCTTATGTTGCCTGGGTTTGTGAATATATAACGGGTCATTTAATTCTTTCTTTATAATAATTTCCTATGTATTGTGCTCTATGAAAACGTAGTCACCGCGATCGAGGAGTTTTGCCCTTTCTGCCTCAGAATCCTTCTCTGTTTGCCTCCCACTCTCTCACCCACTTCACAGCTCTCGTGTTGTGATTGGAGAGCGCAATTCAACTCGCATGATGTCATTCCCATCGTTACAGTTCTGCCATTTTGATCTATGCTTTCGTGATTTATGTAAGTTCACAGTTTGACAAGTGTAGAACCCTTTAACAAATATAAAACGCTATATATTTCCACGCCCATACTTTCAATTTTGTCTCGTTTCAAAGCCAGAAACCGTAAGTTTTTCATCGTTTCAACAGAGTGTTGTCTCACGTGTACTACATACGTGCGCAAGAAGTGTTTCTCAGGCGTTATGTGTGTGAGTAAATTCGAACAAAGCATAACACAATTCCTCATTTCACTTTTACTGGTTCACCGACCGTTTGTACGTGTGTCATAAGAATGTAAGAAAGCAACATTACCAAAAGCCGAAATTCTTCTTACATTTCTCATATTTATCGTCGGTATAAAGCGCAGAGATCATTTCTCAAAACGCTATTTCTCAGAAGGGAAATAATTCACAATACACAACCACTGTTTAGTGGCGCAGACAGCTCTGAAGAGAACATCAACAGAGATAAATCATTTACTTTTGTCGTTGAAATCTGTCGCGCACTAAAACAAAGACAAAACCGAGTACGAATTCCATCTCCACTCTCGGGCGTTGCTTCCGATCTGTGCGCATGGCGCCTTGTCACCGCCCCGCCCCCCAGCACAGACCTCCAGAGGCAGCCGGCGGGGTGGAAGGCAACCAGCGCTGCTCGCTGCTCTCCTAATTAGATCGTCAGCCAATTATGTTGCTCAAACTGACATCTTATTAAGTTGCGCGGAAATTATTTGAGTGAACCTCAGGCAACGTCTTCGAAGAAGACGGGTTCTCGGAAGGAAACAAATAGCTTTTCTTCTGTGAAGTGCTGAGACAACGTGAGTTTTCTTAGTTGTATTCGTTATAAGCTGCGTATTTGATTTTCGGAGAAACACAATGCTCTTTTTTGTTTTTGCGGCTCTGTTATTCTCCGCGCACGTTTTCTTGAGCACTTGCTTCGCTAGTTGCGAGAGCAGTGAGGAGTTTGGTTATTTTGGCCAAAGGAATTTCATATCCAATTTGTAGTTCGTTTTTCGGTGCAAAATAGTTTCTTTACATTTTCAGCGAACTTTGTAGTTTCAAAAGTTGCAAGAAGTTATTTAGAACTACAAAATTGAAGATAGATATTTTTTTGTCATTTGAGGTCGCATCAATATATAGGTTATTAGCGACCACTATTGGATTTAACGTTATGTAACTATGAAGATGACGATGACATGACACTGTGATGATATGGACTGTAAGGACAAACACAAATACAACCATGCCTGAGGTGGGACTCGGACCCGTTATTTTTCAGTCCAAGATCGCTACGACACTTCTGCCTTATCGATCTCGGCCATACGGACGTCTATAGACATTTTGCCTTCAAACAAAATCAGTTTTTTAAAAAAAAGTATCTGTTTAAAAAATATAATGTAATTTTTTTAAGAAAACTAGCAGTTTTTGCGTAATATGTGCTTAAAATGTTTGCAATTTATATATTCATTTAAGAATCCAAATATTCAATAATTTAATGGTCGAAAAAATAGTTTTAGAATATAAAAACCATAAAATTTACCAGCACACGTTTTAAAATTATCATCAAACTTCTTATATTGATATGGTCGCTAAGTCAGCATCCTATTTCAACACGTTTAATAATTTTATACTATGCATATTTTTTACATTAATCCTTTCATTAATATGTATTTGATCAAATGTTCTTAACACGGAAAATAGAGGTTGTTGCATTAATGAATCGTTACGTATGAAGTAGCGAAAAGAACATATCACCATATATGCTGTAAATTGCTAATAGCGTGAATTTCTCACTATTAATTCATGTACTTAATAAGCGTTGGAAATGAACTAATTGAGGAGTATTAATATAATGGCTTGAAACTTAGCTACACAATTTGAATGAAAAGTCTTTTCGAATTAGCGTAATGAAATTTACTCGTGTCCATACTCACAGTTGAAAGCAATACAAATACAGATATACGATATAAAAAGTCAGTAATCACGTTTACACTGGACTATTACAACTTACAATGAAGGTTCTATGAATTTATACATAAAATTCTTCTTTACATATTGTTTTATTTCTACGTATCCCAAAATATACACGAATAATTGAATCTATTAATTCTCTATGTACCATTCAGAGACATATACTTCCATTTTTTAATTGAATAAGGAAATTAAATTTCTGGAGTAGTTTCAGCACGTAGGTGAATCTTTAGGAGATACAATAAAACGCGAAGATAAATAAAGAATGTGAGTGAAATGAAATAAATTCACCATCTATAAGAGTATAAGTTGTTCACGAATAAATCGTGGCCGTGTAATCCAGTACAGGACCTTGTATCGTCTGACTCATTCAACACATATTATTGTTAAAATGAGCTTGTCAAATGAATTTTAACCTTGCGACTCACGTAAAATGTATTAACAATAAAATGAAACTCGTAGCAATGAAATTATTTATTTCACTAGAGAATATTTATTTTAATTTTTTTAAGAACCCAAAAAATGCCAATTTAGGGAATGGTAATGAATTGTCACTATTAAAATAAGCTACTCATCGAAGAAGAAAAAAATAGGTCAAGTTTTCTGTGTTCCTTTTAAATCTCTTAATAATTCTAGATACACAACCACTTTATAAGAACACCACTGAGTAAGTAGTCACCTAAACACGTGTATATTTTACTCTTTGCCAGGTTTGTTGATTGTTAATAAATTATGTTGTTTTTAGTATCGTATGTTGCTGAAGACAATCTGCAGAAATATTTAATAAGTAGAAATGATTTGTTTTATATTTCTAGTACAACGTTTCACGAATCAAGTACGTTTGTTCTCATCTTGAAGTACAGAGATTTTTATCATGTTTTAAAACTCTTTTATTTTATTCAAAATGTGATTCATTGAAGTTGTAAAACAGTACACTTCTGAATATTACAAAATAAACCGGTTCGCCGTATTTTCTACAAAACCGCAGAGTCATTTAAGATAATTTTGGAGAAACATTTCCTCCCCTTCCCCTTTTCTCCGCTGCAACGTCGTGACGGTCGCGCCACAAACGTCAGGTGAGGGCGTCGCCCTTGGCTCCCCCGCCCTCCGTGGGACGGGCTGCCCCGGGAGACAGCTCTGTCGCGCTCGCCCTCCCGGGAGCCGAGACGCGGACTCGCAAAGGCGGTAGAGGGACGCGACGTCGCCAACGGGATTGATTGGTAGTGATTCTGGGCGCGTCAGCTACTAAGGCCATTAGTCCCTTGCTGGATGACAGTCTTCTTCCCTTGCTGGATGACAAGATCCGTCATACCGTCAGGGTTTCCCCAACCAGGTACCTCCCGCCAGCGCCGCACCGGCCCACCCGGACAAGCTCTGACCTCACGACCGATCTCCCGGCGTGTGTGCTTATTTAGTGCGAGTTAGTGGCAGTGTGAGTGCAAGGGGAGAGGATATGCCAAGGAAGAGGAAGGAAAGATCGCTCGCTGTCCGTGGCCCGCTTGTTAGGGTACTGCTCAGGCCACATGTTGATCGGAGAAACCACGGAAAGCTACCGATCAGAGCAGCGATCCGCAAAAACTGTCCTCGCTAGCAACGAAAATCCTGCCACCGCCGGGACTCGAACCTAGGCCCTCCCAGCGTCCAGGCGGAGCAAGAGGAGATCGCGCGACGTGTGCTTCTGCGTGCGCCTGCCTTGCCACTGCTTCGTGGTGGCCGCTGTTGCCAGGAGGCACTGGCGGATCCAGGGGGCCAGGGGGGCCATGTCCTCCCCTCCCCCCAAGAGGTCGAGAGTAGGAGGCGGAATTTCCGATCTTTTATTGGGGGGAGGCAAATTTTGGCGCTATTATAAACCTGAAAATATTCATTTATATTAATTCTTATTTATTTTTTATCGTTTATATTAATGCTTAGTTGTTTGAACGATACGTACTGTTATGCAGTTTTCTTAGTTAATTATATATCGAAATGTTTATCATATATTACGATGACAAATATTTATACATAGCTATAGGATACATATTTTAAAATCTACATTAATAAATTATTTTAATTAAAATGCAATCTTCAAACAGCCCCTCAAATGTTCAACACACTTGAAAGGTTCCTTCAGAAAGCTATTTGCGTATTACCATAAATCGACTACTACAAAGTTTGAATTATGTATTTTATTTTGAGGACGCGAAGAAGTTTTCCAAATTTGAAATTTAACATTCCGGGGCCCCTACTATTGATTATTTCATTTAAAGTAAGACAGACCCAAACCTGATGCGTCTGTGTCCTGGTAGGTGGTCCAGAAAATATTATTCGCCTTTGGAGATTCCGATCAGATACGTTGTTTTGCAAGCTGATCAAAACCAATCTTAAAAATCAAAAGGACATCTGAGCGTGCGGAAGCGTTCAACAAGGAAAAGCAAATGGAGACATTTGAATTTGTATTCCAAGTTGTACTGGATGCGAAACTTTTGATCGCGACTAATATATCTGCAAATACATTATTTTGATCTTTGTCAAGCACAGGATTTTCTTGAAGCAGCTGGCAAGAATCTAAAAGATTTTGGATGTGACTTTGACAAATCCAATGCAATAGACTTGGCTACTTCTAGAGGCATATAAGTCGAGATTTCCGAGAAACGAAAAACGAATCATCATTTCAAGGAACCTTGCGAAGACAAACGTTTGTCACATGGTGAACGACGATTTAAAGTTAATATTTACTTCGCGTGTTTGAGTATTCCAATTAGTCAGCTGGACCATCGATTTGTAGGCTTGAATCAAATAATCAATTCGTTTGCGATCTTTCAGCTAGAAACTAGGTTGCAGCTTTCAGACGAAGAACTTGCAAATCAATGCGAAAAATTCAGCGAGGTATACTATAATAACGTAACTGATCAACTGTTAACCCAGTTATTACCCTAGTGTAAGAGGTCGAATTTTGAATATTCATTCAGTGTTGACTAACTTGGTCTTGATAGAGTTCTTCACTCTTTCAGCTACCTTTCCAGAATGATTAATAAAGTTTCTTACAAATAGTTTTCAGTAACGTGCTTCTTATTCACGATTATGTTGCCCCGCGTTTGGCAGTCATATTGTAACCTACAATAACACTCTCTGTGTTTGGTATGCCTATATGCAACCTGCAGTAACATTGTATGATTCTATTTAAATTTATTTTTTCATACTCCAAGCTAGGGAGCAATTTTGTAACGTTTTATGATTATTCTAATTTAATATTTCCTGCTATGCTCGTAAATTAATTACTCTAATAACTCATAGGTTGGCTAGCTCAATTTTTCTTTTAAATCTTGAATGAATACATACAACATACGTCACCTTACCTGTGCACGTGGATGTGTGACTGCACAGACGACACGACGCCTGGAACTTCTGAACTTCTGTGGAACTACTGAATTGATGGCAAATCAATGAAATATGAGCCTTTTATTTTCAAACAAGAATTAACATATATTGTAAAATTCAAATAACATGTTTCCAGCTCTTTATTGATTAATGAATCTATCGCCTTCAACATTGTTAAACTGTACGGTTTTTATAAGGTTCGTAAGCTTTCGGAATGTCTTCTCGGTTGATGTGATGACGCCGTCTTCTTAAATAGGGGATTTCCTGGGTCCTCCTGTGGTGTAATCTGTGAACCTTAAGTCCGTGCAAACTATAAATGCTGCCGACTTTTTTAATTATTTAGTGCGCTATTCGGAAATCCCTACATCTGCTTAATATAATCGCGCCGCGACTTTCCCTCACCAGGATGAAACCGAAACCTCCATTCGCGACTACTATGTATTTTAAATTAACAATTTAAAACTCCCACTACGGATCTAACCTCATGTAAACCCACGAACACGAAGTCTAAATGTATTTAAATGCAAAATTCCTACACGACAACAAATGTAACAATCATTTAGAAAATGCAAACATTTACCTACTTAAAACTCAAATGAATAATACTGTTTTGCGTACACGATTATGGACTGATCAAATAAATATTCACCCACAACGTAAATCTGCTATTGAAAAATTAATGTTATAATATTCATTACCATCTTAACTGCTTGGCTGTTTCCGTGAGAATCAGAATATCTATCATTTTGCTAGAAGCAACTTTTCAACGCTCTCTCTCCTTATCAATTCCATGTTAATGACATCAGGTCGTGCCGTACCTCGACAATGCAGTTCCTATCTAGCTTCCCCCACGGCACGCCTATATGTTTATAGTTCGTTGCTATGCTACGCGTATTCCTTGGATTTTAACCTTCTCGATGCATGAATTCCGTCCTATCGCACCCGTGAGTTATTCTGGTACGTCAGTGAATGCGTCTGTTTTGTTGAACAATTTTTTTTGAGGGGGGGGGCAATTTAATTTTGGGACCGGGCCCCGGAAGGGCTAGTTACAGTACTGAGTAAAACATTTTCTCTCTTCACTCCTTCAGGCCATAACAGATTCACTGGTAATGCAAAGTTACAACAATTGTTTGGTGATTAGTGCTGTACAATGTTTCAAAAGAAATGAAAAATGTATCTACTGCTCGGTCTCCCATTAAAACACTAACAACAACATTGTAATGTAAATTATAAAATGTGAATAGTCTCTTTGAGATAACTGCAAGCAAGTATGCGAAAATGGAAGTTAAAATGATAAAAATGTGACAAAAATACAAAAATTCATGGAAAAAATATTTTCATAATATTAAATAGAAATGGAAATGACAAAATAGTGCAGATAAAATCATGCTTCACTTATATTTCCCATGGAAAAGAAGAAAAAAATGACATGTTTTAAACATCTGGGCCCTAGTTATGACACGTGGTTTTACGCATGGGACTCCTCAATTTGTAAATAAATAACCTTTACAAGGAAAATTTGATTGAAAGGGGATTTATTAATTTAGGATATTCGTAGAAAAGCTAAACATTTTTCTGCGCCATCTTATAATACTGAACTAAATGTCACCAATTTATTAATGTATGTTATGAGAAGCTCAGCTTAATAAAATTGTTCGCTTAATTTATTACTAAATTACTTCTCCATATACAAAAACAACTTAATATTTTATAATATAAATTTGAAGACACGGGAAACGAAATGTCTAAATATATATTTTTTACATTGTCCCAAGATTAGAGAGGACAGTTTTTCCCTCCTTGCCTCCCCCCCCCCGAGAGTTTGCGTTTAACTTTCTACTTGTTTGTCAAAATTCATTTAAATTTTTATTGATGTTCGAATTATGTAATTATTTAAACAATGATATGTACAGAATCGTATCTACAGTAAACAATTAACATACAGTATAAGAAATATATTTATTATTTAACGAAAACCTTGGAGATCCTTCCGAAAATGGATCGCCCCCCCCC
>BOPP01000045.1:3056510-3076942 GCA_017312745.1 Gryllus bimaculatus
CCCCGCCGCCCGAGGAGCTGCTGGTGCTGCTGCGCATTCCAAGACACGCGCCAAACGCATGACGACCGTTCCGTGCACACTGAAATCGGCCGCGCGCGCTTGTGGGCATATGCTTGGTCGCTTGTTATTGATTCCGATCGCGTCAAGTACCAGGGTCTCCAGTCCCGTAAGTGTAGTCCATACTGTCCTCGTGAGGTGGCGGTGATATTCCCCCGCTGGATGGCGAGATCGACTTACCGTCGGCTAGCCTAGAGGGTTTCTCCAACGAGGTATCGCCCTTAGCGGGGGAACTGCCCCAGCGGGGTCAACACTTAAACTCCCGACCGGTCTCCCGGCATGCGTGGTAGGGAAGTGCACGTTAGTGTAAGGGGGTGAGGACAGGACAAGGAAGAGGTAGGAAAGATCGCGCTGTTCCTGGCCCGTTTGTTACGATACTGCTCCGGCATTCCTGTAGTGTTGATCGGAGAAGCGGAGGAAAACTATCGATAAGAGCAGCCGGCCGCTAGAATTCTCCTCCAGACCAGGGCTCGGCAACTCTCCATCAAAATTGGGGACAAAGCTAGAGATTGCTACTATAGGATGCGCTAGTGTCGTCGAATACAGCTGCTGGTAAATTCATTTATTTGTAATAATACACCCATAAAAGAAAAGGTAGCGCGAACAGCGGCGCGATCTTTTTATCAAGCGCGTGTATTTGCGTTCCGAGAACCCACGCACGTTTTAAATAACGTTGGTAGCAGTTCGTATTTTAGTTCGTGTAAGAAGGGGATGCTCTAGAGCGCGCCACTGTAATGGTCCCCATCGCGTTATATGGGAGTTATAGGGCTCTGATCCAGACAGCGCCTGAGCTGGTCCTAGCGCGTGTGGAGTTTGTGTGGAGTGGAGGCCTGGCCTGGAGGTGCCTCCCGGGGGTGGAGGGGGGGGTGAACGCTCACCCGGAGGAGAAGCGGCCGCCCTCGTCCTCGGTGAGGTCCCCGCCGTCGCGCGGCCGCGACGTGTCCGAGTCGTCGCCGAAGTAGGCCGACTCGGGCTCGGACAGCGGCGGCGACGGCGACGGCGTCGGCGACGGCCACGGCGACCCGCGCCACGACGACGACGGCGCCGGCGACGCCGACGCCGACGCGAGCGGCGGCAGCGGCGACGCCGACCCCGACGCCGACGACCCTGCGCGACGGACGACAAATGTTGACCTCCTCCAGGACACAACACAGGCACGCGAGACGAAAATGGACACGCTTACACACTTGCCACTTGTTTCTCTATGTCAGACGCGCTGAATCCAAGACTGAAGCTACCGTCAAATGATTTTCTACTTCTACAAGTCCTAGAAGATCGTAACATTTATTCTGAGACATTTGTGTAATATAACTAGATAAAAGTTCCGAGAAATATGGATTCCCATATGAAAAATATCCCTTCTCCATGCATTCAAATGAGCCTTCAACGTAATCTCTTTCTAACGTAGAGATTTTACAATGGCCACGAAACTTTTGACGCGTATTGATATTGATGTTCCTGAAACAAATATTACAAGCGTTTGGGCCATGCAGGAAAATTGAAGATGATCACTTTTAGTCACAGAATATGTGGTAAGAAATCAGATGTAGTGAAATTACACATCTGATATTTCTTGATTATTAGATAATTCGTCATGCATTGGTATTTGACGGCTACATTAAATATGGTTTCGTCAGATCAAAACCTGCCAAACGTCCCTACACTCTACCACATTGTTTACTCATCAGTACCAACCGTCCAATGTGCCGTATATATGAAATTGCTCACCAATTGGAGAAAGATAATGAGATTCGACACCTTTTCATGTTCTAGGGCTATGTAACAATTATTCTAACACACCTTACAGAGCGATGCGTTTGTTACAATACAGAGGCAAGGGCTTTACACAAACTATAACCTTGGATATTCAGAGGCCAAATCCAAAATCTAAATTAGATTTTTTTTGAGAAAGCAATATCCAACTACTTAACGTAGCTGTCCAGCTCTAAATGATGAAAAGTCATGAAATTTCGTGTTTCTATTTTTATTGAGTCGTATTCTCTGTTTTTTTCTCTTTTAAATGCTTCAAACCATTTCTTTCTATGTTTCTTATTTTTTGATAAAAAATTTGTTTAACCGAGAATCAACTGTCAATCCCTTAGAGACTGAACTTTAGATGCATTTTCCCGCATTGGGAATTTTCAGCACATTCATGCCTGACCAATATCATAAATCATAAACTATTAAAGGTAATACTATAATTCTTTTTGAAGCATGAAACCCATCATTTGTTTTAGCAAATAAACTAGAATATGTCTGTAAATGTTTCAGTTATATGAGCTGAAAGATAAGAATAAATTTATAAACAATTATTTTTTCTCAATTAATCAAATCCTATCTCTTTAGTTTCCACCTTGACCATTCTAGTATATTCATTGGAATCGACAATTGTGATTAATTAAAAAAAATATCAAAACATGTCAGTTTGATGAATAGCTATGCTGTTTGAAGTAAAAACATGCATTTTGGCAAATTATTTATAAAAAATAGAGATTTTTTACTCGATCTCGAAAAGCGTAAAGAAATCAAATGTCCAAGGGAAAACAAAAGAAACACCAAATTTTAGATTTTGTTTGTTCAGGGGTATTCTACCTCAAGCGACAAGTCCAGGATGTCATGAAAGGAAACGACGCATCAACTGCGAAGAAAATCTACTTTCGGGCGGAAGACCCCACCTCCACATACACACACACACACACACACACACAAATTATGCTCGCAAGCCGGAGAGGTGAAGGGACTTGGAGAGTCGTCCCACCGGCGAACCCATAAGCCCTTGCTGAATACAATTTTCCCAAAATATGAGTATATTTTGCGAAATATTGCTTGAAATATAGGCAATTTTTTAAAAAAGAATTCTTAAAAACTGATCTAAGTATTTTCTTTAAATTTTCTCATCGTATGTATCAAAGACCTGGATAAATTGGTGCTCGTCCTAATTTCAGTGAATATTCTGTATTTTCACAAACTGCAATACGTTAACATTTCAAACATACACTTTTGAACACCGAGATTTTTGTCTTAAACCCAATCTGTTCTAAAAATTCAGTGCAGTAAAAACGTTCATGTACACTTTTTTGAAAAAAAAAATAATTTGTCCGAATATCCCGCGCTCCACACATCTTTTAGGATAGCACACTACAACATGTCAATGTCAGCCCAGCGCTGCGACACGTCAGTCTTAAATTCTTATAATTCCTTATCATCGTTGGGAGGCGTTTTAGATGTCTAAAATGAGGTTTTAAGTCTCGAATTTGTGTTGTATTATTAGTTATAAAAGAATAAGCATATAATGTTATATATTTTTGATTGAGTTTTACAGGTGATGAAGACGTGTTAATATCAACAGAAATTGCTGCATTGTAATATTACTTAATTACTTAAATTACTAAATGTGAGAAGTAGTTCGTATTACATTAAATAAAAACGATCGCAGTCCTTAAGATAGAAATTGTAAACACGACAAAAAATATATTTAGAACGAACATTTTTCGAAACGTAGATATTAATAAAGTTTGGTCAGTTTGTATTATAATCCATACATTTACACAGTATATGTGTATACAAATTTATAATGAAAGATACTACTTTTTGATTCGAATTTTCCTATGAGGGGTTTACCCTTACACGAACCCAGTAGTGTTAGTCGACTTAATTGACCTGGATGAAGTATGTGCACAGTCGTAAAGCATAATTATTCGTTCAGACAGATTGACATTTGCTGCGTACCTATTTATTGTTGCATATACGAATTTTTTCATGTAGGGCAAAGAATGCATCGTTGTGTTAATTTCTCATTTTTGATGGACACATATTTTGAGAGATACTTTTTTTTAGCATTTTCCCCCTTCAAATCCCAATAAACGTCATCAACCGAATGGGACTGGAAATGTGGGCAACGTGTGCCATTGAACGGACCGCTGACACGAGTGTTTTGCAAATACCAACGTTAGTTCCAACGAGCTAGAATCTCGAAGAATAGGTGGAGAAAGACGCGAAATGCCGTGAGATATTCCATCGCGAAGACAGACCCTAGCGCGCCACGTTATAAAACCCCAAGCACAGAGTGGCTGGCCCTGTGGTTTCAGCGTTCGTGGTGGACGTTCAGTGAACTAGGGCCCATCTTTTTTGCGGCGCTTGAATGGGGCGTGTGAAACTGTTTTACTGCTTCGACGTGCTGTTCATATCAGGTCTTATGAAAACTGTTGTCTTTTCGTTTAGCTGTATGTAAATTATATTAGAACAATAATGTTCATAATGCCTTCAGTATGTTCGGTATATAACTGTAAAAGTAGAAGTCATCAAACCACAAATATGTCATTTTTCGAATTTGCGTCCATATTTGTAATCTGTTTGCTTCTTATTGCAATAACATTCATTGTCAGGCCTTTTGGTCTCTACAATAAAATTTCAGCAGCTTCCTCACTTACAACAATAACCGATGCAGGAATCAACGTGTTTTTAAAGTGTTTTTTTAAATTCGTTCTCCTTACATATTGATTTCTTTTCTAAATTGTTGGTTTTTGGTCGTGAGACACAGAGTAAGAGGATTGATATTACGCGCCGCCCGCACCCAACCGGGTTTAACCAGCGCCTAACGGAATACTCCGTTTCTCCAGAGGGCGCTGCTTTGACCTGCAAAACAAATGGCTTTAGTTTACCGCAAAGATGGGGCACTTCAGTCACTCTGTGTAGTATATTCTAATTCGTTGGTTAGTTCCATGTTGTCCGTTCGCACGCCAGGGAATTAAAACTGATGATCTCTAAGAATACGAAGTACACTGTACACCGAACCAGTGACAGTAAATAAACAAGCATTGTTTGTTCCAGAATAAACTCGGTCAATAATTTTTCTGTTCGACTTTTCACATTTCCCAACGGACCCTCCTTGCTTTGAGAGTCATTTAACGTCGTGCCTGGTGAAAATGAACGTGACGACCGCATGGAATCGTCGGAAGCCATGATGGAAACAGGAGAATCCCTGCCCGAAGAGTCGTCTTGCATATACTTATCGGCCGCCGCTAGCAGAAGCTCTTCCTCGTCGACTGGATAGACCGTGCTCATGTCACGCTTGCGTTTGGGCTGGTTCGAAGAATCACGACTCAACGATAGCAACTCTCTCCCGTGGCAATTCACTGGAGCAGGAAAAGAAATGATTGTTATCGATCTTTCTTTATTTCGATTCTGTGTTTGTCTTTGTCAACTCAAGAGAAATATTATTTTTCTTACCACTTTCTGCCTCCATAATTCGGACTCTCCGCTGTGATCGCTGGTTGACTGTAAAATGTAAAAAAATATTTTTGACCACTTTTATTGGAATTGTTTTATAAGGAGTGCTCATTATATGTTTGTCTTAATTCTGCTGTAGGAGCAGCAAGAGAAAACTAAGCATCCTTTTCTATTATATTGTATTTAGAATATTTCTGTATCAAGTAAATTTATTGACTTCAAATTTTCTAACAACAAAACAAACGTGTAGGTGAAATTAATTGCAGTTGGCTACTATTATAGTTTTCTTAAGGGGATCTCACAGAAATTATTACAGAAACGCATTAAGTAGCATTTACCTCTTTTACAGCAACAACAAATGCAACTTCGTGCTTTTTTAAAGCGACAGTTTGCAAAAGATACCTAAACGAGTTATCATTCATCAAGCTGTGTCTGTAGCAACGTTTTTCATTTTTAATCGGTCTCTATGCCGAAGATAATTGGCAATTATTTACCCAGAGCCGAAAATCAAATGTTATGCTGTCTAATTATGAACTATCCAAGTAATATATGTATGTTTTATTATGAGCAAAAAGGGAATATATCCTAAATAAAGAGCCCCAGACACATTTACCAAGTTACAGTTTATTCTATCTTATACACATTTTGTACACGTCTAGTCACATGAGTGTTTCTCATATGTAATGTTTACTTCACATCAAAATTTCCAACGAAATTTATTTGAAATGTTTAGAAACGATAGACATTAATTTAGATATTTGTTCTTTATGTTATATAATTTTTATCCACATGCTATTTATCAGTTCTTAAATTTCTCCAAGTAATGAAAGAGTATATTGTATTGGTTTCATTTGTTTCATCAAACAATAATCAACGCTTACGATTTCTGCAAAGACTTACGACGAACCTCTGTAATTTATACAGAGAACAAAGCTATACATGAAGGAAAAACAAGGTATCAAGTTCTGCATGGTGGTATCTACAAAGTCTAATTTTTAGAATACGTACGAATTATTGATAACAATATATGTATTATAATAAATTAGGAATTATTGAATATTACAATAAAGCACATCAGCACAATAAATAAGAATAGAAGATGCAATATTACTACTCAAGTACATAAAATTTTAGTTAAAAACATATTTCAAATAAATTGAAAAACAGCTCAAGAGCGCGGTAACTGGAACGTTGCGAGACTTAGAGTGAAGATCAGCGGACACCAGCGGAAGCTATGTAGAAGTGGTGAAGGGGTCACACTAACGATGGGAGTGAAGTGAACTTCCTGTCATTAGTGGCAAGTCGAAGAACTCCGAAACAAATTTAAAAGCAACAAATTAGAAGAGAAATTTTAAGAGATATTATTCTGTAATTTCATTAAAACAATGTCGTACGCCGCAGTAAACATATGCCATTCCAAATAAGAATGTATTGTCATATTGAGTGTTATAAATAATATTTCTTATATTAGTGTAGTATTTCTTCTCGATTAACGATCTAGAATTTCAGGATTCAGAAAGACAAAATTATGATAATACTAACCAATCGTTAGAAATGGTATGTATCTGACAAGTGTCTTCTTTGATGATTCTATTGTTCTTGTATTGTTTATTTCAAATTCATTGTCTCTCCCATTACTTTCTAATTATTCTTGTTACGCTGGTTGCTTGTTGACGCTCATGCTGACTGCTCCGACTAGCTCTTGGTTCAAGCTGCAATCGACGGTTAGGAGGATGGACGGTGTTGTAATGAAATTAAAAGAGTTCAACTCAATGTGACAAACGTTTGTCTCACATTTAATGAGTTTAAGTTGTAATACATTAAAGAAAAAAACATAATGAGCTCATTTTCTTAATATTTAGAAGAATCAATAATATTGTTAAAACTAATTACAACGAAAAATGAAAAGATAATGCGCGGCTGAGACAGGTCAGTAAACCCCTGAATGTTTCTCAAAACTGTGGTTCTGATATTATTCCAAAAGCGCGTGTTGTACGCCTCGCCTGGGGGCTTAAACACGGCCATTGCGGGGCTTAAACACATTCGCCAAAATGGCGTTGGTCGTCGTGGGGGTTGTTGACCTGGCCACCTTTTCGTCTTGCGCAGGCGGAGGGATCTCCCAGACGAGCTGTCGATCGCCTCCGCGACGCTGGGCGGAGACGCGACTCGGCAGCAGGGACTAGCATAGCGCCTTGAGAGCGTCTCATACAGCTCGGGCTCGCCACCACGCGACTTAGCGTCGAGACGGCCGGTGTTCGATGTTCGTGCGACTCTCACTATTTCTCAATTCTCGCAACACTCAATAACATTTACCGGAAAAGTTCTGTTCCGAAAACAATTTTACGTAACTGTTGCCACTTGGACAGATTTTCACCAGGCAGTGAGCGAAATTTAGAGTATTTGCTTCTGCATCTTCCATGGGAATAAAAAGAACAAGTCTAATTCTGTCACTGCAAATTATGCGACTCCATGTAACTTTCGTAATCCATGAAAAGATAACCAACAAGTACTTTCGGAAAAACCTAGTCACTCGCGGAAAATCGTGAGGGGTCCGCCGAGTCCGAACTGCGAAGAAAAAGTGTGTCTGCGGCATATCTCATCTATGCCACTAATCTCCCCCCGCTTTCATTATCTAATGCTCGTGATCCAATAATATCGCCTAGCCATTCGCTTAAGCTTACAGCGCCACAGGAAAGTTTGACCTATCACAGAAGGGCCTTGAGGGTTCCTTCTGCAAGATTCCAACATCGTCATCCTTGTTCTTTTGAATGTTTTTAACAAAATGCACGTGACTGTTGTGAATGAATCGTCACCTCACCCCACCCGCGACGTATTCGCGGGTGCAGCTCGTGGGTGGGTGGGCGGTGCGTGGGGTGGGTGGGGAACTGTCGCCCAGCCCCTCGAACACCGCCCGGCCGTCCGCTGTGTGGCGCCGACCAAATCACCAACGAAGAGCCTTGTGGTCCTCGCTTGCGCATCACATGTAGCGGTTTGATGCAACCACTGGGGACTTGTTTTATAATGAAATTTGACGTTAAAATTGTACCGCCACAGTATTGTATAAACAATATTAACTACATCAAGGGTAGACAAGGAGTTTAATTTCTTTTTTAACGTATGGCTTTCTGCCTTTCAGTTTACAAGTAATATAATATGCATAATTTGGATAAACCCACCTTCTCGTGGAACTGAGAAGTTTTCAAACTTGTCTTCACGACTTCGAAAAGCATTCCACTTGTTTATGTAGGGGCTTTTATCATAATACCCCGATTCTCGGAGAATATAATTGACAACGATAACCCGCTTACTTCTTAAGAAGGTAATTGTGCACTGCAAATTTTCATCAAAAACCTCTCTTTGCCGGTCCATTAAATAGGGGATAAATCTTGTTTCTATAAGTAGTAAACTACTTTCTTCTTATACGAGAAGCCAGAATCCATATTTCTCAGGTGCAATCATGATACCGAAAAGTTGATGGAAGGCAAAACGTCTGTCCGTCTGTCTCTGGTCAACGGAATCCCTAAAACGTTCAGCTGATTTTCTCCGAAATTGCCCTGAGTTTTTGAAATGGATATTACAATTTTGGGGCGTACTGTCCATGAAGTCTCGTTTACATTTTCAACATTTTCTCAAAAATGGCTTCAATTTTTTGATAAAATTTTATTTTCGGATTACGCTTAAAATAATGTCGTAGATCTAACTTTCATTGAACTCTGTGAATTTTCGAAAATTGATAATTTAGAAATATTGTGAGAAAATATCTACTGTTGTAGCACCAATAGTTCTTGACCACAAAAAGACATTTCGTGCACTTAATACGAGAATAACTATTTCGATACCTATAATTTTTCTGCCAAAAATTCGGCGTTTCAGCTGATTCAACCTTTTACTTTCTCGCTACGGAGTAGAGAGAGAGAGAGTTATGTGATGCTGCGCGAAAAAAAGGCGAATTTAAATTTAAAGGGCAGAAATTTTAATTTTAAATTTAAATTTAAAAGGCAGAAAACTCTTGTTAGAGAGAGAAATTAGATAAATACAGTTGCTAAATTTAAGAAAAATCTTTTAACAGGTGTAGTAGCCATAATCTATGGTTTGTTTGATTTTGATACTGAAAAATGAAAAGGCGGCAAAGCATGTGACTACCGGTCTGCGAACAAGGCTGTCATCCAGTCGATTTTCTCCAAAACTGATATTGCGCAATCGATCTGACGGTGGCCCCTTGCATTTTAAAACGATATTTTAATTTTGGGAGTACTTTACATGAAACCCTTGGGACATTTTTGAAATAAAAAAAAATTGCACCATCGTTTTTTATTAAATTTTGTGGTTGAATAGTGTAAATAACTTTTAGGAGAATGGTCCAGGTCTCATGTTCGTTAAAAACCTTGATTTTTCGAAAATTTCAAAAGTTCAAATTTTTTTCGGCGTCGGTTTCTACAACTACAATTATGAAGATTTTCCCCTCAGTGAAATCTGTGCCTGAAAGATTTTCCAATAAGGTCATACACAATTTTCGAATATTTGAGTACTTCGCGCATAATTTTGCATGAAAGTGCGTGTAAGTACGTTCTGTTTTAGTATCCCTAGTTCCTATACGTGTATTGTAGAGTGTGGTTGTTTTCGAAAATTTAAAATGTCTTACCAGTTGTGGAGCAAAAATACGAGGCCACACTATCGACTTCACATCGTACACGTCCGTTTTCACAACCGTCGTCTCCTGCTCTTCGCATGAGAACCATCAAACAGCATTTATAGGCGTTCGCCTCTACTGCGAACCCGGGCTCTTTGTTGGAGCTGGACGGACGTGTCAAAGCCCGGCGACCCGCGTGCCCAACAGCGCCACCGACGTCAACAGTAACAACAAGCGAACAGCTATGCTCACGCGGGGGGGAGCACAGAGAGCAAAAATGTGCGAATGCCTCACAGTCGGTTCAGAGAAAGAGAGAGGGGAGGGGGGCGGGAGGCGCTTGTAATCCGTATGAATGATTCCAGTGCCACTCTTTGTTGCCGCTCAAATCGACGTCACAATCGTGACAAATGACGCCGCGTTTCTCTCTCGACAGGCGTATCGTGTGTTGTTTCCCCTTCTGATTCTTTTGTTTTATTTTCGGGTGTTCGCGTAAAAATCGACGATTCTTCGCGTGTGGTCGACCAACCAGTCAGGGCATGGAGTTGAGGGCGAAAGTTTGTGGAAATGGGATCGTCCGTCGAAGAAAGTTTTGAATCTGTGTGACAACGTGTTATTTGCGTCTCGAAAATCGGGAACGTACAAGTAGGTATTAGGTAAATGTTCAATGCAACAAAAAATGACACCTCCATAATGTTTCCTTTTTTATTCTTTTCTTTGTTATTTATTTTCTTCTTCTCAATACGGATTGCAAGCAATACATATTTTAATAAGTTTTTCTCAATTAAATCCATTCATTTTCCAACGTATCTAAGTACAGTGAAAAATGTTGTGCATATTGCCATTCACAGTTCACCTCAGTAACTAGCGAGTCACGAATGTGGGAGATTAATATGAGACTATTTCTATTTTATGTGTCTGAAACTTCGTGAATACAGGGTTAAAAGAGCTGTGTATATTAAAATTCTTCAACACTTTAAACAAATTAATTTGAAATAATGTTAATGTTTCAGTGGAAAAACTTTTGTAGTATTTCAGTTACTGGCATTGTATTAGCTCATTCCTTCGTGCAAAAACTGCTCATTCCTTCGTGCAATTATCGGTATTGCATCAGATCATTGAACTTCCAGGATCTGCCTTAAAATACGTCATGTTTTGCATAGCTACGATGCCGTACCAAATCCCAATGTTGGTTGGTTGGTCGTTAGTGATACCGGGTCAACTACTGCGATAATTAGTCCCGTGAGTGTTGTGCTTGTTTTATTCCTCGGGAGGTAGGATGGCCGCTGGATGGCGAGATCCGGCGCCGACCTACCGTCGGCTACCAGGGTTCCCCCAACCACCTGCCTCCCACCGCCCCATCCGGGACAAACTCTAAACTCCCGTCCGGTCTCCCAGCATGCGTGGTAGTGTAGTGCATACTAGTGTAAGTGGGTGTAAATGGTGAGGGTAGGACAAGAAAGAGGTAGGAAAGATTGCGCGCGGTCCGTGACCCGTTGGAAGGGTACTGCTCCGGCATTCGCCTGGTGTTGATTTGAGAAACCACGGAAAACAACCGATCAAAGAACCCGACCCCTTGAATTCTCCACACAGCGACGGAACGTGATTTAGCTGACAAGCTAGTGTCGAAAATCCTGCCTCGGGACCAAATCCCGAGGTGCAACGCTAAGAGGGCTGTAGATGCCTCATATGAAGGGTTTACGACTGAAGTCATTTCTATATAATATGCCTTAACCTAACTTATTTTGGTGTTCCTCTTATCTTTTAGATTAATTTTAACGTTCGAGAGATTGCGCGGGCGGTATAAATTCCGCCTTTGGAAATAAAATAGCGCTGCGCGTTGGTGTTTGTACTCAGCATTGAGGGAGTCCAGGTATTTTCTAGTTATCTATTGAAGCCCAACATACGGAGGTAACGTATTCTCCAAGACCCACTCGCATTTGCCCGAATTCGCACAAAAGTTACCAACGTCATCAATATTTGCTTTCTGCGGCATAAACACCGGCACGCAATCGCGCCTGTTCAAGTTTTTTTCACGAGCGTGATGAATATGTAAGAATAATTTTTGCATATTTTTTTAATAAATCTCATAATAATCTGCTTATGAAAAGTATTGTGTTAAATAAATTGGTTATTAATTACGTGTAATATATAGGTTATTTCAGTGGAATGTAAGATTTCTAATACTTACTATTCTCGTTTTATTATAAAGTACTTAGCTACCTACACATTCTCTCCACCTCTCTTTACGATTTTTTCTAACTTACTAGAATTTCACTTTCCTACTTCATTATATTTTAATTTAAATTATTATTATGAAATTATTCTAATGTAGGATTTTGTCATTGGAGTTTTGTGATGCCGAAGTAAAAGACTTTTGCAGATTATCTCCAAAAATTTCTTTCCTGGAGAATAATAAAATTGTTTTAATAAATTTGTAGTCTGCTACAATGCCCAGTCGATGTTAATTAATAAATTCCCCATGACTGACGAACAAGGTATATGTAATATTGAGGAAAGGGAAGGATAACACGGCATTACATTTCAACTCAATGACAACTACAGTTCTGAACATGGACATGGCTGTGGGGAACGTTTTGCCCAATTACATTTCAAAAATGCTCTTACATCTTTGAAGTGAAATAAAATAAAATTACTGTTTTCAATGTTTATCTAATCAAAGTGACCAAAGTTGTACAAAATTCAAAACCACAATATCGTAACATTACTTCCACCTTCAGTATATCATTCAGAAGAAAATAATTTCAATTCCAATTTCTTCACACTTTTTTAACGCCAATTGTGCAAATCAATAAAATAAATTATAAATGAACCTCATCTTACACTTCCTTTAGGACAAAATGTTTAATTTAACATCAGTTTCACGACAACAGTTTTAATCTTCAGCTTTATTCAATTTACCATCCCTTTTATTCGGCCATGTTACACATCCATTTCCGCTTGAACAAAATTGTTCTTTCGATTTGATGCACGATTCACCTAAACACCTGTTGCAGGGATAAATGCAATCTTCAAAATCGTCTGCTTCGCCTATGAAAATGGATATCAGGCCTTGACAGCTATTGCAAATAACACATGCCCGCTCGCAGAACATAGATTCTTCGAACTGTATGCAAGCTCTGATTAGATGAATTTCAAAATACACGAGCAGGAAGGCAATTAAAACAAACCACACTTCTTTGCAGACCATGCTAGGAAAAAAAAATATAGTACTTATATTGTGTTTACATTTTTTCAATCTGCCGTTGTTCAGTTCAGAAGGCTTAGACCAGGACAAAGATGTCTTTATATCTACAACTTTATATCTTACTACGCCGTCTAAACAGTGTTTAGGTGGCATTGCACCTGAATTTTCTGACTACCAAAGCCACCTGTAAATAAAGAATTGTGCTAGTTAGTGATATTAAATCGCATTTAATCAATGGAAGATAAGATGCGTTGCAAAATCGTTTTTTTTAACTTCTATTTACAGCCTGTCAATTCTAATACAACTTTCAGGGGATTAAAAACTATTTCAAATAACTTTTATGCAAGATGCCAGAGATTCGTTATTAGGTAAATTAGTTACCTATTTTTATTTCTCGTATACGGAAAAAAACTACATAGTGCAGGGAAAGTTATGTAATGCTGCGGAAAATCGATTTCGAGATTTCCAGAGGTTTTGCACATTTCCAGCGATTTGTGTTCACTATTCTACTTGTGAGTGGAAGTGTTTGAAATTACTTCCAATAAATTTTATCAGAAACTCAAACAATTTCTGTGAAAAAGAGCTTCAAATTTTGCATTTACTGTAACGCTTAAACAAAATTTTCTTAGAAACGGCTCCAAATTTTGCAATATCAATTGCCATCTAAAACGAGATTTTATACTTTGTTAATATTCTTAAAGTAATATTTCATATTTTCTATTGAAAAAACGAAAAATTGAGAAAAAGTTTAAAACGTACTGTTGTCGATGATGGCAACCGTCAAGAGTAAGCGGCAAGTCAGAATAGCTAGACCAGGCCAATTAAAATAGAAAACTAACACGAGAAAGTCTGTGTCATTCATTAAATATCTGGTTCCTCTATTCTGAATGTGTTTCAATGTCAACATGAGATGAACATCTCCCACAAATTTTCTTAATGTGGGCTATTGAACAGACACAATTTATGCAGGACTCTCGAGAGCTTTTGTTTCATTGGCGTCCACGAGATAACGTCCCACATTGGCCTTTGGTGATTCCGCTGAACCCTCGGTCCCTCCTTGGATTCCCAGGAGAAGTCTCTCGCTGTTCTTATTGCTGTCAGCACATATTTTCTCTCGATCTTTCTTTTGTTTTCTGGTTTCATAAGAGTCGAAGCAAAATCTTTTAGAAGTACCCTTCTGGTCACATTTTCTCCACTGTTCTTTGCGTAAATATTCACAGCATCGGTTGCAGCTATATTCTTGACGTCCGCCTAGGTCAGACACTGAACCGCGAGAGGTCACGTGGACTAGCATTGTAATCCAAGGTGTTTCAGGCGCTTATTTTCAGAATATTATGATATACTCAAATATCAATAGTGGAATATTTTTGCCATGCACACTTCACAGAACATCAGAAGGAATTAAATAGTTCGTTGGATGAATGAATGAAAATCGAAAGTGGATCATATAGTTCTATTAAAACACTTACTTCACCTGTATTTTTATTCTACACTTATTTTTGTTATTTGACTTGTTATAGCTTATTAATGACCTCAGGTCGTGCGTGGGATTTCATTTCGCCAAATAATATGAATATTTGTCAAACCTTTAACTTAAGGGTATAGAACCAATAAATTCAGCTCTGGAGACAAATATCACAAGCACTTCTGATTTCATGTCAGCTCTTTGTTTTATGTAATGCAGATGTCTTTGACACGCCATTGATCAGACTAGAACGAAATACACACCCAGCAGCGTTGATTAGGCCGTGTGTTTGTGCGCGCTAGCTGTTGCTCATTAACTTCGGTTTGACTCCGAACATAAAAACCGACCGAAAGGGAAAACATACGAAATATTTCCTTCCTAATGACGACGGTGATTTATATCTGTAGGGGCGCTGGCATTTCCGAAACTCGGCGGTTCGGACGTATCGATTATCGAAATTTCGCGTGTAATTTCCTGCCGGCACTTGCGCGAGGCGGGCCGCCTGCTCCGCCAACGCGGCGGAGCCCACCTCACCTCGCCTCGCCTCGCCCCTTCTGGCAACCAACTCCGGGGAATTATCGGACTTCAGCGGCGCCATCTTGCAGAAATCATCGAGGAGTTTCTTCCTCGCGCCGCCCGGCGCGCTCGCCTCGCTGCGGCAAGCCGCGCCGGCAGAATAGATGAAGGCCGATAGCAGGCTGACCACACTGGGGAATGTGGTCCCCAAAATAGGGACTTGCTTTCGTTGTGGCGAAAGAATGGGGAACGTAAATGAACGGGCAAGTGTTCGGGAATTTTGGGGTGGAAATATATTCATCCGAAGTCCAAATAGAAATATTAGTCTCTAAATTCTTATGAATTAAAAGAAACAATAGTCATTATTTTTTGTCTGTCTGTCTGTCTGTCTCTCTCTCTCTCTCGCTTCTCTCACTCCCGCTCACTTTAAGATCGAATGAGAAAAATAAACGACAGGCAGTAGAGAAATAAATCCACGAGAAAAAGATATAAGGCTTCGAGCTCCTCAAAGGACGATGATCGGTTGTAGTGAATTATTTAAATTGAAAGGGGGCAGTCAATGGACAGGTGATGGGACATGGGACAGCTCATATTGTCGTGTCACGTGTCATGCGTTAGTTTTCGGAACTCTGGTGTGGAATTGTTGACGTAATGTCATGAAAAATAAAAGAAGTTATCTCCATCAATGTCTTCTTCTTCTTCTTCTTCTCCATTTCAGGGATTAGGCAGAAGTGCCTGTTCCGTCTTCACTTTGCACTTCAAGACCATCTCTTTCTGGGTCGGCCGATATCTCTTCTTCCCTTCGGTTGGTAGTTCATCACTTAATTGTGAATACGATCTTCCTCCATTCTTTCGATATGCGCCGCCATTCTTTCCTGTTTTCTACGATCCTTTCATTTATGTTGTATAATTCTAGTCTTTACGGATGTCCTCATTCTTATCTGGTCTGTTTAATGCAGCCCTTAACTTCCTAGAGAATCTCATTTCTGCTGCTTGGAGCTTACTTTGGTCTCTTTTTTTCATTATCCACGATTCACTTCCATACAGGAGAACTGGAGCAGCCATTGTCTTATAGAACTTCATTTTTGTGCTTTCTTTCCTGTTGTTCTATAGTGTTCTTGGTTATTATTCCACATATTGATTGAAATTTATTAGATTTTTTTCTATGTCTTTATCTGTGTCATAACTTGATGTCACAAACCAAGGGTATTAAAATTTAAAGTCTGGTGCAATCACTGTGGTGTCAATAACTATTTTTGAGCGTATGGGTATTTACCGCAATGGCCATAAACTTAAGTCTTCGTTTAAGAAATTCGGATATATAACTCTTCTTTCCCAGTTGATTGCATGGTGTATACAGCTTTTTGCAGATCATCTTCACTTTCTTGCAGTATTGTTACGTCATCTGCATAAAGGTAGAACGTTTAGGTGTTTATTTTACTTCAACTCTATTCCAGAACTAGCTATGCACCTCCATTTTTTAATAAGTCATCAATATATAATTGAGAGTAGTGTTGGAGATAAACTACATCCTTGTTTAAGTCCCCTATTTATTAATATTTCTTCAATCTTCTTTATGCCCGTATTTATTATAATTTTTGTCTCGTGATACATATTTTTGATGGTTCTTATGAGCATTTATACCTCCATCAATGTCTCACGCGTTATTTGTTTGTACTTAAATTGGGAGGTTTGCAGTGAAGGTGGGCAATTTGGAGAATATTTTTCGTTTGAATGTTGGTGAATTTTGTGTGATTGGAGGTGTTATTTGGGGAAATTTCGTAGGAGTGGGGGCGGGAAGGAGCATCTGGCAGCCCTGATCGATAGGCGACTGAGCGGAGGATTTATCTCGCGAGGCGCCGCGTTGTGCCATCAATTGTCCGGGCTGCTTCCTCGCCCCGCCGCAAACCGCCGCGCCGCCGCGCCCCCTCGCCGCAACCGCGCCAGATACATTTCCGCCCTCGCGGCCTAGAACGCACCCGGCTTCCTCGCGGTGCAGCAAGACTCGTGCTGAGCGAGCGGCGCAACTCACTTGCAGGCGTTCCGAAATTGATTCATCCTCATCAATTGAGGAGGCGCTTATCCGTAACATATTTCAAAACGTCCTTTAGGTGACATTGTATCAGCCGTCCTAATGGTACTGCTCCAACCCGAACAGATTGCGTTAGTGAGGCTTTTGAAATACTGAATTGGCGCCCTTTTTTCGTAACATCGATCTTCTACGATCTTGCATTCTTTAGTTTCTTGGTGTTTAGAACATCGACAGGACGGCTAATAATTTGCCTGATGTCGTTTTTTATCGGATAATAGAGAGTTTAAACCTTCAGATTAGCATCTTCATATGCTTATTTACGTAGTGTTAAAGATAAAACTAATAGGCTAAAAAGGAAAACTTTTCCGGAAATCAGAAAAAATAATTAATGAATCATAATTAATTTGGATAAAAATGCAAATTATTACCTATTTCTGAAATTAATAAATTCATGAAGAAAACCATTTATTTCAACACTAGCTTCTTCCATGGAATAAGGTTACAATTCAACATTTTCAAAATAATGTAAATCTACATATTTTAGCATTTTAGTGAATTTTGTGTGTTTAATCAGTCATTAGTATGACCTTTCCTGCAACATGTACGTATTTGTTCATTTTATGTGGGATATGCAGCTTGTACACAGTTTTTTTTATCTCACAACTGTTTCTGAGTTACGCCCTTCTTCCAGTTAACCTTTCAATTACTAGGTTTACAATGATCTGTGCAAACGTTTTTCCCAAATTTGCTCTATGTTTGTCGCAGTATGCGTCAAGGGGATAAAAGAACAAACTTGAAAACGTACATCTGAGGCGCCAGACTGCTGCTTATAAGGTCGACTCCGGATACAGCAAACTTCCAGGAACTAACATTCTTGGTTAACTCAGGGCGTAAGGTATCGTTAATAACCGCCCAATTTTTCTTAACCAATGACCTTGCTTCCCCCTCCTTTGAACAATAAAGAGTTGAAGGCAAAAACTCGCATCGAGCAGAGATGACATTCCAAGCATTAAAAATTCGTCTCACGAAACAGGATAGTCAAAGCTAGTTGCTTTCAAAGTTGAAAACTTATTTTCGGGTTTATTATCAATAATATACAACTCTGAGATACAACATTTCTATTAAAGATATACTGAGAGAAAAAATCAGTTAACCTATAATAAAAAAGTTGAGAATATATAGAGCGCAAATCGTGCTCTAGGAATGCAAAAGGATGCTTTCAAGAGCGAGAACTTGAACAGCAGCGCGCCGTTCCCCGGCGAGTGAGGGCACGTTGGTCGAGCAGACTTTTACCCGATCACGGCACACTAATAAAATTGTTGCACTGTACCTAATTACTGTAGAATTTTAAAAAATCATAATTAAGCGAACTAGTTCTTACGATTTTATTACCTTAATGATTAAAATAGTGGACGTGAAAATTTTAGTTTACTTTACGACACATTATCTTAGAATGAAACTCCTTTTCACTCCTTTCACTTCCAATTCACTTCATTTTGTTTATTCATTTCTGTTCTCCCCTTTACTTAACTGTTTTTGCACTACAGTCCATTGCATAGTTCCGCTTCGTTTTGCCTCGATTTTCGTTTCTGGAGTATCATTACAACAATAGTATTCATTTCTAGGAGCCGTGCAATGCGATTATTGCTATGCTCGGCCATTTCATTTGCTGGATGTTGCTTTTACATTTTCCAATTCCAATTTTCAGTATTATTTCTTTCCGCTCTACGTTCCACACGGAACCGATGCTCGCAGAACGTCCAATTCTTTTTCGAGGACCGGGAAATAGATTAACTCACTGTTCTCCACCAAAGACTAGCCCTCCGGTGTTCCACACGAATTTCGCACGAGGATGCCTTAATTTCGTAGATTAATTTTACAATTCACTGGGCAGGAATGTTGGGATTTGCAATTTTGTTAAAAAGATAATTAAAACCCACGTTTGTGTTTGTCAAAAACAAACCTGAAAGTAAGTGTCGTTAATTGAATTTGGAACATTTAAGTTTGTTGAGAATGATGTAGTACGTTCATCCTAAATCACGATTGCTGATTGCCACTGCTTTCAACGGAGAACAGTCCCCATGTGATTGACAACTCTCAAAAATCAATTCAAAAACTAAAATATTATTGAATACAGTATTTTTATACTTGAAAAATCGAAAGTCAAGAAGAGAGGCGAATACAGTATGCGATGTTTAAACATTTTTTTAAATTAGAAACGAAATTTAATGTAAATATTACCATATGACTTTTCTTCCAATATTAATAGCGTTGGAGCAAAATTATTCTCTCAGTGTCACACAGTCCGTGATTTTGTCCAAGCATATCGCTTTGACGATAATTCTGGTTTACCGAAACTTAAGGAATTTTCCCAGTGTTGATTAGAGACCAGAAAGATGATTCAGAGCATCAACTGATGTCACTCCAATGCCTCTGAGCAGAGTTACCAGATTCTCCGAACAAACATCCGCCCTGGATCCACCTAACAAGAAAAATTCGACTTTCCCTGCGGGATACTGAATTTGCATTAAAATAATTGAATGGTCTACTTTCAAAAATGCTATTTCTACCTTTGGTGAAATATGATATATTGATTTCAATAGTGATTGATTACGTTATGCATCGTTAAATGATTTGTAACAAAACGCGTTTTTTGTTCACTCCAGAGGCCTTCATAATAATGTGTTAATATCAGAATGCTATCTTTCCATAATATTCATTTCGTTGCAAAATATGATCTTTCAAATTTAGCAATCTGAGATCCTTATGTCACAATGTTTTTGCCCCGTATTATATCAAAATGAAAATGTATCATTCTATAGAATCTAACTGACCTAAGCATTGACCAACCCGATACTGAAAAGGATGAATATTGTGAAAGTCAGCAATTGGGCATCGCTGATCTTCATATTTGCGGAAAAATGTTACATGAAATAAAGAAAGCAAAAGGAAATAATACTATTGTAAGAATATTTAATGTAAACAAGTTTGTTTTCGCAAAAAAAGGTCTTGCCAAAAATACAAAAAAATTTCATTTAATTTCAAAATGAGATTGTTCTTAATTTTTACCTCACCTTCCTTCATAATGCCTAGATATTCTTAAATTATCTTACAATATTAGTTTTTATTTTCGATATCCAAGAGCATTAAACCCAAACATTTTGTAGCAGAATGTTTTAAACAAATGATATGACATTAGCTTGTTTGATTAGTTTTATTTTTTGTTCGCGAACATTGTAATAATATTAAAGTATATATATATATATATATATATATATATATATATATATATATATAT
>BOPP01000045.1:3078962-3132702 GCA_017312745.1 Gryllus bimaculatus
CCCTCCCCTCCCCTCCCCTCCCCGCTTCCGCGCCGCGCCAACTGCCAGGTGAGGGCGCCACGTGTTATCGCCGTTAAAGGCGAAGTTGCTGCAAGACTTGGCGCGGAAGGAAGGCCCAGCTGACAGCAGCGTTGCCAACTGCAGCCGATGACGAAGTCGATAAACGGAGCACAGAACTCACAAATCACCTAGCAACAGTAAACCCTTCCGATATTGAACGCGTTGCATCGGCAATAGCGAATTGTCCAACAGTTTTAGTTCGCTCATATTCGTTCGCAGACATACTCCAAACAGTGGCTTATAACGAAGCATTAACTAATGTGTGTGCATTCATGGACACTTTCAGAAATAAAATTCATTTATGTTTGAGCAGTCTGGCACGTTCGTGATTCCTTCTGGGAACGTCATACAATTAAAAGGATTATTTTTCAATTTTTTCTGCAATTTTTGAAACTTTTCTTTCCCTGAATAGGACCCTTCTTTACTTGGTTCAATTGATTGATTATTTTGTTTCGCGTCAACTGTGGTCACATATGTGAAATATATGTATGCTATTATCACACAAGGTGTTCTTTCCCGGCCGGATAGCGACCTACACATGGGCTTGCCGAGTTTTCCCAACCAGGTATCTCCCACCAGCGGGATCCGCTCCAGCCTGCACCATCGCTAAGCTCCCAACCGGTCGCTTGACATGTGCAGTAGTGTAGTGCATGTAAGTGTGTGTGTGTACCTAGGGGATGAAGAGAAGACAAGGAAGAAGAAGGAAAGCCGTGGCCGGTTTGTTAGCGTATTGGGTTGGCAGTCGCCTGGTGTTTATCGGAGAACCTACGTAATACTACCTATCAGAGTAGCCGGCCGCTAGAATTCTCCTCCACGCAAGGGCTTAAGTTATCTAGCCAGTACCGAAAATCCTGTTGCCGTCGGCCTTGGAACCCTATGACCCCCAATCAGAGGAACCGCACTGACATCAGTTAATCTAGTTGCTCTCCGCCATCTAAGCCACTTCTGGTTCACCAACTTGTATTTTTTTGCCTAGCTTTCTCTATGCCTTCTCACATATTCTTTACAAAATTTGTTGGAATGTCAAACTTCACAAAGACATGTGTTTTCCCTACAAAATGAATGTTCTTAACCGTTAGAAAATACTATAATTTGCGCTACTTTCTGCAGCATTGATAGGATATTTTGTGCGCTTAATAATATTTAGAACAAACTAATGAAAGTGACTTGAAAGGTTTTTGAATTTATCGAAGTTTAAATTTTTTTTGCAGCTCAGACGCCTTGGACAACACCTACTACCTCCTCAGCATCTGACCAGTAGCTCGTAACACTTCACTGCTACGCAGTCTGCTGGTTATTCAAGCTCCCTGTGCAGACAAATTTGACATGTCCGGGATATCCATGCGCGGAATAAAAATTCACTTCTTGGGAACATTATTTATTGATATGTTAAGGACATACATAACAGGTTTTAAAAGTATGATAATTTGTGAAATAGTCACCAGGGTACAGTGGTATATTACAATCAATGCACAGACATTTTGTAGTACCCAATTTTTTTTGCTCTCGTATCCTCTGTTAGAAGTGGTGCAATTGTTTTCATCAAACAATTCGCCAAATACAGAAAATTTTTCTCTATCGTCACAGAACATATTTTCATTACCAAAATCATCGTCACAAGTATTTAGTCTACAACAAGGGGAAGTTCCTCAGGACGCAGATATCTATCACTAGTAGCACTCATACAGGCAGCCAATTTCTTAGCTAAATAAACTACATATATCATTTGCCGATTTCACTCCGTCAAAAAGAACGTATTTCGATTAAAGAAATATAAATATAACTGTTTCAAGCTTCATTGGTAAAAAAATATCTGCATTTGAATTTCACCGTGGGAGATTTAACATTATTTGAATGCGCGTCCTGAAATGTCGATTGACGCGCTTGGCTGTGGCAGAGCGGAAAATTAAAAACGTCCATTGACGTGTTTGGCAGTGAAAGGTTTATATAATGTAGCGCGTCAGGGTCTGTCTTCGCGGTGGAATATGTGGTGGCATTCGCATCTTTCTTGATGGTGCCGCATGATCGCGACCGTATCAAGCAGTGTCTAGTGGTTTCTAACAGTACGACCTAGAGAAACGCGAAATGCCGCGAGAAGCGTGAAAACATGCCCTGATGCGCAATGTCAAAAAACTGAAGTATACGGCTCGAATCTCGATAATGGTCGAATTCTATGGACACTAGCTCGACCAAGTTCAACATCTGTCCGGAGGATAATTGTAGTGGACAGCTCCTCTGTTCGGCAGTTATACTTAGTGTTCTCGATCAACGCCAGGCGAATGCCGCAGCAGTTCTCTAACAAACTGGCTACGGACCGCGCGCGATCTTCCCTTGCTCTTCCTTGCAGAGTTGCCAGATTGGGGGAATTCCACTTTTTTGGCTGGAAAACCGCTCTGCACCAAACTTCGGGTTTTGGCCGGATTATCAGATTAACATGAAATTTTCAAAAAAAAATATCCTCAACGACGTTGCCTGTGAGTTTGATTTTTTTTAAATTGCTTAGTTATTACACGATTTGTCATTAATCATTTGTTAATTTGTTCAAATTTACTGCGAGTAATGTTAGTTTTAGACCTCTCGTAAAGGGTGTGTTCTAAAAGGCATGCTCATTTGTCGGGCACAACATGAGTTATAATATATCACATTGGCAGTACTTAGGGTTCCATTTGAACACGCCTTTTGAAATTGGTCATCCTCTGGAAGTACAGTTTCGTAGACAACATTTTTCTTTAAAGCCGTAGGGAATATGCATGCATATGTACACATTCATGTGGTAATTTATTTAAGCGCCGATATTTAAGAGGAGTAAGGAGTGAAAATGGGAAAGTGGGGAAATTATTTTATCCCTTAAAGTATTTCTCCCGTCTGCTGTAGCCATATGAATAGTCATAACTAATTTTTAAATATTATAAATATAACTCATTATTACAAAAAAAGAGATTTTTCATTAATATTATATATATATATATATATATATATATATATATATATATATATATAATATATAACGCAAAAAGTAGTACTTATATTTCGTTTTTAATAGTTAATGTTTAACAGATTATTAATAGTAAACAAGTTTCTTCTATTCAAACGCCGTTCATTGTCTGATTAGATTTGAGATTTCTTTTTAATTGTCATATATTTACATACGTGAATACATATTATTACACAACCCTCAGCCAGGTAAGCCTGTCTTAAGGAGTTTTCTTACTTTTTACTGGTTTCATCATAGCCGTATGCTCACATCCTTTTTTTCACGTTCCTTTATTGACTTTCTTCTTTCTAAAATAGTCACAACTCTTAGGGATAATTGTATTTCTGTCTTTCTTGCAATTTCATATTTTCGGTAACTATTCTTAAAATCTCTATTTTGCTTAGAACTCAATCTCCAGCGCAGTCCCTTTGTCCATTTTGCTGTCTTTTGACGCATCTTCATTGCCTCTTTGCCATCAGTCCTCGCGGTCCCTGAATTCATTCTCCTCAGCCATTTCTTTATTACGCTCTGTGTGTTTGTGCCCGTTCTCCAGGCCTTCCCCGACATTTCCAGTAATGAGCGATGGCCCGAGTCGCTCACGGCGATTCCCACCCACCCCGATCGCTCCCCATCCACCCCCTGCGGGAGAACGGCAGCATTTTACTTCTGGAAACTTCCGGGTCTCTTCGTGTGGAAGTCGCCGTGGAACGTCCGCTTTCGGGCGCAGAGATCGAAAACGTTCGGTGCTGAATGGGGGTCGGATGACGGAGTGAAGTGACACTTTTAACTTCGGCCTTTTAAAAACGTCGTTTCGAGAACGAACTTTTATTGACCTTACTCGACGAAATTCCGACAATTGTGTTTCTAAGTGCGTCTTTTCTTCTCATGCTGATGCTGAAAAATTAAGTTTCTGTAGAGAGGTTCTTGTAAAACGATGAAACGAGATGGACGTGTAACTATTAGAACAGAGCGCAGCTAATGAGTGTTGAATGCTAGGTGCATCGGGAACATACGAAAACAGGCACACAACTAAACTACGTGTCTTTTGCTTAAGTAATAAGTAATAATTTTCTTGAATTGTTAGACCGAGAAAGGTGGTTTCAGTAGATATCGTTACAGGGTTATTATTTACGAGCAAATGCTGTGAGAGTTTTTCTTTAGATCGGGGATTCATGAAATTTAGAGAGACGGTCTTGCTGGAGTTTTTCATGTGTTTGTTGTCTTGAAAACAATTTTACTAGTGCTTGCAAAGTTTTGATAGAGTATTTTTCTAATGATTGCTGTGTTTTTCTATGATGATTGTTTGCGTCATCTGCAAACAAAATTTTGTTATTCCTTAAATCTAAAGGCACGCCATTTATGTATATAAGGAATAGTATTTGCAAAAGGATGGATCCTTGCGGAACTCCGCAATATATCATTTGAGTTCAGGAGTAAGAATGAGGAGATTTTGTTTCTTTTTGTGTGCTGGTGATGGCATAGTACGATGGGAATGTGCATAAGCCTGCGCAAGTAGAAGCGCGTTGATTATGATTTCATGCTGTCTCAAGCGCCCCTAAACAGGGCGCTCTACACAACCTGCAGACCCTGAAGTATTAAGAGTGTCTGCCCCTGCTTGTGAAATAATGCCCGGGAGACAGGTACAGAGGCAGACATAGACGCAGCGAGAGATTCAAACAGAAAGACAGAGAAAGAGAGAGGCAGACAAGGGGAGGCGGAGAGAGAGACGGGAAGAGACACGGAGAGACGGAGACAGAAAGGAACCGGGCAGAGAGAGACGAAGAAGGAAATGGAGAAGAAAGGAGGAAGAGAGATGGAGGGCAGGACAACGTTTGCCTGGTTCTGTTAGTCAACAATATAAAAAAATGCAATTGATGTTAAAAATACATTTTCAAAGAAGCTCTATTCAGTATTATTGAGAGAGTTTTTGGAATAATTCATAACACTCTAATATATTTCATATAATTATTCAATATTCTTTGGCACTTAGCTTTTCGCTTTTCGTGATAGTCACAAAAAACGTTTAAAAGATTTGTACTAATGAGAAAACTTCGTGACTGATCCATACCTAACCATATCTAACAAGACACGTCTTCACTCTTTACTATACACCCACATTTATATATACAACTTTTGTAGACCGCGGCACAATGAAGGTGCAATGAAGGTTTCACTACACACATAAGAAACAATATTCATCGGTATCAAGCAACTACTTGTATAAATAGTACTTCTAGTTGTCGCTGCGAGAGCGAATCTTGAATTAATAGTTATGCAAATAAACTGCGCCAACTTGTGCAAACCACAGTGTACACAGGATAACATTTTGTTTACTTTTTTATCTTTCTTAAAATAGTATAAGGTAAAAGAATCTAAGCCTTCTAAGGGTGACGTCACCAAGGGTTGAAATAGAGGTAGCACTGGTTGTATTGATAAGTGACGAACTAGAAAAAAAAACAGAATATTCAAGAAGTCTCATCCTGTAGACTGTGGTGAGTGGAACGTTTCCTTCATGACTTTGACCTCAAAATTTTAGTTGTTAAGACACTTTGTTTAGTAGTTATTAGACGATATAGTTAAATGAGTGCTGCTGGTTGCATTTTTCGAATGCGGTATGAATATTTCGATGCGGTTTTAAATAAATCTTTCATATTTTTAAAGTCAAAATGCAATTCGTCGCGTCTCCGGGAAATTCTGTACCATTAGAGACCTCAGTTATAAAGATTCTTTACTTGTAAGAGTCGCTAAAAGTATTATACTACTGAAATAATAGAGGAGACGGTGATGAAGGTGGGGTATGAGGGAGGGGCGTTTTACTTTGAGTATTTTCATATTGTTTTATTTATTTTTTATTAAAAACAGTAAGCTATCATATAATTGTATACATTTAATAGTTTCTATCATTGAATTCATAGTTTTCAGTATAATAGTATCTACTATTAACTCTGGAAATTTTTGTTGTTCTTGGAGGAAAATTGTTACTTTTTTTAAACAAATTTTGTGAATTTCATTTATCTTTGTTTTCGAAATTTAATTTAATTTATGAAGTTCTGAATGTTTTTTTGTGTTCGTCTATTCATATTTTTAGTTGTTTTTTTTTAATTTTAAGTTATATTGTACCTCTCTCTTAAATACTGAGCTCAATTTCTGGCGGGAAGCAGCGGAAGGGCGTTCCAGAATCTCGGTCACAAAATGGGAGCAAAAAGGTAAAAAGCAACGGACGAGCTGTTGGCAACTTTCACTTTTACTTCGACCAATTTTTGTTAACTCAAAACACTTAACTATACCATTTCTACAAATGAAAGAAAATTATTTGTAAAAAAACGAGAAAATATTATAAAATCTTAATTTTTGTCATTACATTCACATAGAACTTAATTTCAAATTATATTATAAATATATAAATATTATATGAAATTAGTAATTAATTTGGTCGCGTTAATATATATATATATATATATATATATATATATATATATATATATAAAATTCCCTCTAAAAGATTCCACAACGTCGTGCACAGAGACACCGAACAGAGTGAGGATGTTACAGAGTGGCCAGCGTTCGTCCATGACGTGTCGTGTACGTTGAACGTGTGAATTAAAAATATATGCATCAACTCGTGCTCGCAAGCATAGCCAGGAACATACTTGTTAAATATTTACGCTTGCAGCTCCGTCCGACTTCTCCTTTTTTTTATTTTTTTCTATTTAAATATTTAATTATTCCCCAGCTTTCTCTTCGTGCAGCGCCATCCGCTTGTGCAAGAAAACACGAGAATTTCCCTGGCGCCCTTCTCTTTTTCTCTCTTCGGTCCTCTGTCTCCCCCTCTTCGTAATTTAATGCGCCTCTTTCTGTGTCCTCCGTCAGCGCTGCCCACTGCCAGCGCGTCGCGGCAAGATCACGAAACGCGGCCAAAAGTAGAAAAAATATTTAGGGAATTTTAAGTAAGCATTTGCGTAGACTCGTTCCCTGTTTTCGGTTATGAGCCATTTTCATCAATCAAAATGGATGAAAATCGTCATGGTGAGTGCAATGTTTGCATGTATTACAAATAATTAAAAAGATGTTAAAATCACTTAAATAATAATTAATGTTTAAGCAAATTGAAACAATTTATTAATTTTTGTTTTTTTTAAGTGGAGAACAGTTATAAGTTCCACAATGAAATTTGTAAAAACTTCATTTTCTACTATTTAGCTATTGAAATGTCAAAAAACCTGATATGAGCTTCTATCCTGCATTTCGTGCAGAAAAATTTTAGACAGTTTTTCAATTTTTAATTCACCATTTTGGATCCGCTATTTTCTTCTTGTTCTTTCAACATTAACTTTGAAATCGGAATCAGTGAACCCGTGAAACCCTCTTTACAAATTTGTGTGAAAATTGAAACATTTATTGACCTTTATTAATTTTTAATCCGTCGTATTGGATCCTCCATTTGGCTTTTTTGCAATTTTGACATTGGAATCGTAAGTCGTGTGCCAGAACCATTGTATACGAAGTTTCTTTAAATTTGCATAACGTTTTCACATTTTGCGCAACTTTTCGAGATCTTGCCCCAACTTTGCTGCGGCTCCGTTCAGATGTTTCCCGGGGATCCTGATATTAACAGAAATGGAAGTAAACGTATAAAATACCTCGCCACTTTCACATTCCAACCAGAATACTCCAATTCCGTTTTCTTCCACTTTTCTCTCAATACTTAAGATCCCTCTTTTTGCATGTGCTACCGGATATGAAAATCTTGAAATGAAAGTGAATGAATTATTCATTACCAGCAGCACTTCGTACTTCAGAGTAATATTTGATGATGAAATTAGGCAATTCGGGACAACGCCTACAAGTGTCCAAACAAAGAAAATTGAGTAACGAGGCAAACATCCAGATTTCGACTTTCTTGGCGAAAACTTGTTATTCGCAAGATGGAGTGACACCTTTAAGGAAGCAGTAATTACTAATTTATTTATGAAGGAAAATTTTACTGTTTTTCAAAATTTTGCATAATCAAATTGTACATTTTACGTGACAATGAGTAAGAACTTGTAAAATAAGTTTCAAAAATCCTATGATACACTTAATCTGCCAATATATTATCATTAAAATTGTAATTAGAAGTAACTTGTATTTTAGATTTATATTATTTCTTTCGCAAAACAAGGCAAGTATCGTTCTGCTTCTTAAATTTTCAAAACTCTGAGCTTACTCTCACTAGTGCTTTAAAATTCAGCTGTAAGAAGCATGGGACCAAGTGAAAGCGAAGGCATTTGTGAATACTAAGCAAAGAACTTCCATAAAGTAGAAAGAACCCGCTCATAGTTTGCCAAATCCCATTACCATCTTAACTATGATTCTTCTCCCCTATATATTGCTTTATTCATACTACTTCCTGCAGCGAGGAAATTCGTAATTAAAATGTTTTCGTTGTATAATAAAAGCAAATAGACCTCTTTGTTTGCGCGCAATCTCACGGCTCTTGAGAGATTTTATAGTGGTATGCAAATTCAGAATACTTCAGCCTAATTTTACCCAATCTATTTTAGGCAGCGAAAAAAGGCGAGGAATATAGTATTCACGTGTTAATCCGAAGATTCCCCGCAAAATCTAATGGAAACAGAGGCTACCGTATCCTCAGGTTGCCTTACGTTAATCCCGAAATACGCGCGCGTTTAATCAGCAGAAGCGCGCGGAAAGCCATCGAACCACGAACCTACCCGAGAACGGTCTCGCGTTGTCGAGCATCGATACATCGCTTGCTGCAGTGCGAGCTTTCTTTTTTCCATTCACGGGCTGCGGAGCGGAAGAATATCTCAACGTAGCGAGGGCTCGACCCCGGCCGGCCGGCCTCGGGAATGTCTTGTAAATATAACAAAGAGTTTGCATATTCACAGGGCCCGCTATACGTGCTGCGCTCTATTGATCCTCGGAGCTTCGGAATGAGGATCGCGCGGGGGTGTGGGGGGGGGCGGTCGGCGGAGGAGGATATGACGGCGGGGGGCTTCGGGAGAAATTGGTCGAGGAGCGAGCAGTCCGGAAGAAACAAGTGGTCGCTAGGACTACAGTAAGGGCTCAAGATCTTATGTTGACGTTTGGAACGGCTTTCTCTTCTTCTTTTTGCTAGTTGCCGTTTCCCTAGCGGCGGCCCTGCACAATTGCAAGACTTCTCCACCGGATGTGTCGGTTGCGACGAGGTAGATTGCCCGGAGAGCTGACTCGGGCCTTCAACTGATGTGACAGCAGTTCCTCTGAACGGGAGGTTCTACCTTCGAGTCCCGACGGTGGCAGGATTTTCGACACTAGTTTGTCCGCTAGGTCGAATTCAGTCGCTGTCTTAAGAAGAATTCTAGCGTCAGGCCGCTCTGATCGATAATTTTCGTTATTTCACCTATCAACACCAGGTGAATGTTGGAAATCTAACTTAGCAAACGGACCGCGCGTGATCTTTCCTTCCTCTTCCTTGTCGTATCCTCACCCCCTTACACTTACATGCACTAGACTACCACGCGTGTCAGAAGGCAAGTCGGGAGCTTAGAGCTGGGGCGGTGCCCCGCTGATGGGAGATACCTGGTTGGGGGAAACCTAGCATGGCGACGGGTAGGTCGTCGCAAGATCTCGCCATGCAGCGAACGATAACCACCGCCATCCCCCAACGGAAACATGCACTGCGCTTGTGGGACTAACGACCTTAGAAGTTGAACTCACTAACAATCAATCAATGACGTGGATTAGCCCGGAATCCCGCATTGTGAGAGATGACGAAATGATGACGTTGAGTATGGTAAAGGAACTATCATGCGTGGTCTGTGACTCATAGAAGAACGTTCTTCTCCTGTATTGATCTGGAACTCAACATAAATATCACGGATATATTTGATCAGAGCACTCAGCCATTGAGTTTTATACCGGTAGGCGCCTCAAACTAATATGTCACAGCCAGCAGTTTCCTGGCACTTTGCCCTGGAAGTGAAGTTGCGACCCCCCAAGTTGCTGATACGCTGGAGCATTGTGCTTACCCTCGCCACCTCCAGTGCTCATCGGAGATTTTAGAAAACTTGAGATTACTAAGAACTTTTTTCTAATTTGTTGGATTTGGTTATGGATATTCGAAGATTATTTTTCTCAATATAGTCTTGGTATATACACTCCCGTACTTTACACAATAAAATAATTTATTTTTACCAACAAGAAAATCGGAATATTTTTACGCAATCCAGGTTCCTTTCATTAAACGATTCTATAATAAACCATGTCACGAGCAACGTTTATTCCAGAAAAGATATGTACTTACCTCGACTCGGGGTTTCGGACCACGTCGACGTGAAGACTGAGGGAATCAGAACTAGAAATTGTGGTCAGAGCTACTTGTCACCTCGGATAAGAACGTTCACAGACTCCCGGCAGACGAGAGGGAAGAATAAGTCCATCCACCTACTTGATATTTCTTCTTGCAAAGTTATAACGGCTCGCAACTGATCCGTTCAATATTAATTGCAAATTAGCTTGTTAAGTTTTTCAAGGCATCACTTTCGCAGCACTTACAAGACGCACGTCGCATTTACTTTTCGGCCTGCGTCACAGCTCGTCAGTTGCTCCAGAATCGCAATTTTTGAATCTCCTCTTCTGACCTGGAATTTGAAATGAAGACGAAACATTTTGTGTCACAAGTTTTATAACGCTAGGATTTTCATGCGTGGTCGGTTCTATTTTGAAACGGTAAACTAGTAAATGGGGACATACCAGAACAGTACTGAAATGCCGGCCCACATGTGAAGTGGCACAAGCAACGGGGCAGCGGGATCATGGGACTTCAGCCCCAGACTCATGATCAGATAATTTTAGCTTATGTAAAGGCGGAAGTCATTCAATATCCCACTTGAATAAGTTAATATTAATCAACAAATAAAAATACATGTAATTATTTACTCATACCACATAATTTGTTATTGCCTTTGATACACAGCTCGAAATACACTGCATAAATCACCTGCGTCGAAAGGATTGTGGTTAGGATGGAAATGTGAAAACATTTAAATGATGCCACATGTTCTCTTATAAAGAGAATTATGAAAAGACAAACCGAGTCAAGTAAGCATCTAGTTGATTAGTAAATAATTAAATCTGAATCAATAAACATGGGTAAAAAATAAACTTACGTTACGAGCGTCAACTGGTTCTTATTATCTCGGGCGACAAAAGGCCCTCGTGAATTTTGTCATCGCTCGATCATTGAGGCCGTTATAATGATCCTGGATCCGTAAATAACTATTAAATTGAATGAAAATTTGGGTGAGATTTGATTTGATTTAATTTATCTTAGTCAAAGAACAGTAAAACTATATACGGCATATGGGAGGAAAGAATGTTTCTTTCTACATAGCTTTTCTTGAGATCTAGAATCTCTTCCCGCACTTTGTTTCTACACATAGTTGAATGCTGAACAAAAGTACCGCCAAAGCGAAGTTAGCCATAGAAAGAATGCACGAAGTTAGCTAGACACTACCACAGCAGCGCCCCCCACGCGGGTGAAGATTTAGGAAACGCGGTCTCGCTGATCCACAGGAGGCCCCGCGGCGCCGAAGCCGAAGGTTGCGGGTTCGAGTCGCGTCCACTTGGCCCATTCCAGGTATCCGCCAAGTGCCTTCACCTGCTATTTGTGCAGCGGTTGGCTTCTCGTACCATTAGATCCGATGACTTACAAACCATCATTCCCTTCGTAGTAAGTCATCGCTCATCATCCATCACCACTTATCGTCTTTGCACTTTGGAACCGACTGCCAATTACCATTAATCGTTTGCCCAGAAAAGCCGTAATACCAAGCTACTCCTCCCGCGACTACACACAAATTCATTACGTCATAGAGGAGAAAGCAATCTGAGAATGATGGTTGTGAAACGCACCGTATCAAGTCGTTTCAAACAAGAAGTTTTAACAAGATGTACGAACTGAGTTAGTAAGAGATTTGTGTTTACAAACTCTTTAGTTGGAACACAGTTCTACGCGAATTATAGTCAGTATACGCGTAAAGCAAGGAGTCTTGTGGTACACTGTGGTAACAAACGATAACATACGATTAATTGCACGACACACTGTTATCGTGGGAAAATTGAAGAGTTATTCACCGGAAAAGGTGGCTGAGGGTATCAACTGATGTCATTGAAGTGCCCTTGATCGGGAGGTCCTACGGTCCCAATCCTGACGGTGGGAGGATTTTTACCATTAGCTAGATAACTAAAGCGAATTCAGCCGGTGTCTGAAGACGAATTCTAGCTGCCGGCACTCTGATCGGTAGTTTTACGAATTTTCTCCGATCGACACCACGCGAATCCCGGAGACTTTCCCCCCAAACATACCACGGACCGCGCGCGATGTTTCAGTCCTCTGTCTCGTCCTGTCCTCTCTTATTCCTTACAGTTACATGCACTACACCACCACACTAGTTGGGAGAGCAGAAGAGAGCTTAGTTTGTCCCGACTGGGGCGATGCCACGCTGCTGGGATATACGCCACCTCAAAACATACACTACTCTTACAGGATTAATAACCTAGCAATTCAAGCACCCGCAATCACTGATCTATCAATTAATAAACCAACCTTAAGGGTTGTTGTATCTTTAGTACCTAACGTTAACGACTGAAGAGTTCAAACTCCAGCAACGAAAGATATCTCTTGAATGTGACTATGTGAATGCTATGAAATGCCACCAGATTCCGACGACGATCGTGTCGATGCGAGGGAGAGAGAGGCGTGCTTTTGGAATGGAGAAGCCAACGTCGTGCAACGGCCATAGAGAGAGAGCGGCAAAGAGAATGTTGGCAAAGAGGTTCGCTTGGCACGAATGCGACTTTTATTTACATTTAGATCCATTTTGAATTCCAACTCTGAAATGAATGGAATGTGAATGCGATTGTGTTTCAGATAAAAATATTTTACGGGACAACAAACATATTTCTGCTTTTTTTAGAACATTCTACGTTTCAAAAAAAGTTGTTGGTAAGGCATTCAAAAACTGTATTTGAAAGTATAATAATTTATTCCAATAATTTAATAAAATGGTGATGTAAAGTTCCCTTTTTTAAATTGTGTAGTTGGTCATAGATTCATTCAAATTAGCAAATTAATTGATAATTGCTTGTGAGTCTCTATTTGGTGTTTTATTTTAAAGACAGAAACGTATTTTAAGATTACTGTTTTATATCAATTTATGAGATGTGATACTTAACAGTAACAGCAACGTTTCGAAAAATATTTATTTCCATCGTCAGGCTTAAATGTCAAAAACAAATCAATATAATATTTTAAATAATGAATAGATGGTCAGATTTTAACAGAATAATTACACAATACTAATGTACACAAGTACAACGGAAGGCACCTTGATAAAAATGTTTGACGATCTCAATGAGGTATCGTATGTATAACCAACCACACCTCGCGCCCCGACTCACCTGATATTTCGTCCGATCCAGCGTTGTCTCGGCTGCTCAGTCCGTACACACTTTGAAGGGAAGCATGCGTGATAGGGCTAACTCTAATGCTAACACAACATTTCAGCGCATTTTTAAAATGTGGGTTTTAATGTTCTCTTAGGAGGTGAAGCCTCAGACTTAGCCTACCTTATATCTAATCTTATCTTACATGGCCGTTCGGGCCAGAGTTGAACATCAGCTGCCGGGCGGCCACGACCTCCCCTGCGGGAGCGGCGCCCCGCGCCCCGGCGTGGCAGGCTGCGACTCGCCTCCTCCCTGCCCACTAGTAAGGCGGGCGGGCGCTGACAGTCATAGCCCCCTGCGCCGTTCAGAGTCACCGCCCCCTGAGGCGGCCCGCGATGTGACGATGGTGCATTCGGGCGGCGGCGATGCGGCAATGTATCCGTTGGCGTCCCCCCCCCCTGAGTCACAGCAACTCGCCCTCGTCCCCATCGCAGCAAGGACCACCTACTTCTGCTTGTCTCCCTGTTCGGAATTGGAATGGCGGAGCTAGCGTCTTGCATTTACCTCCTCGGCTTCGCGGTTCACGTGGCCCTCCTCCGCTTCATTTCCCGCGATTAGTGGGCGAACTTAACGCTATTACTTCAACCCAATCGCGGCGTCGTTGACGGATGGCCGAGTCTCGCCGAATTCTGCGAAACTCGAACGTCATCCAAATTCCGCGAAAAGGGTGCAGCGGCGTTGCCGGACTCGGAGACATGGTGCCCGTATTTTCCCATGAGTCACCGGATGCGGTCTGGCGTCAGCTGTGCCGAGACAATAGGGCTGCATGCCTCAGCGTCTACGACGCTCCGAAAACGCTTGCAGGTAGAGAAAAACTGCACGTTTCCTGGCATCATTCGCAGCAACGTTGTATTCAATACAATTTTAAAAAACACGCGTCGCGACCGTCCCATTACATATGGCTCTATGAAAGGATGTAGATATAGAGGGGTTGAAATGAACAACACAAAATCAAGTAATACAGAAATAAGTTAAAATTAAGTGTAAATATCTTAATTTTGAGAAAAATAACTTAATATTCCATCATATTATTTAGTAAATTTATGATTCCACTTGTGTATTTAAATAAGAAGTTTTGATACGTAGTGTTTCTAATATTAAATGTAGGATACAATAACATTGTATTTCTGGAAATTGACGCGTTGGGAAGTGTTGCCCTTTCTGAGATATAAAATAATCAGATGACGCTGCCCAAAAGTAATGTTCTTTCCTCTGCGACTCACTTCGCTTGAATGTTAGGGTTCCCACGAATCTGATTCATTGACTGAGGAGTGACCTTTAATGTGCAGCAAGGGTTGAAGGTTTCAACGTTCTTTCGGAGATCCAGAGTTCCGTTACCACGACGCCGCAACGCCTGTCCGAATAGTTTTGTTGAAGCGAACTCTTTGCATCGGCGTTTCTCTTTTCTTGTAATCAATCAAATGCATATTTTTGAAAGTATTTATAATGTTTACAAATATGAGAAAATTCTATTCTTTCCAATTTTCGCGCTAACTAATTGTTCACATCAATAGTCTTTGTGTATCAGAGAGTATATTTATACTGTCTTCTGAACTATGAACTCAGTAAGCTCTTTTTATAACAGAATGTTATTACAATTTTTGTAAAATGTTCTATAATATTACTACAATTTTATAAAAATAATATGAGTTATTTCAACCAATGAGTAAATTTTTGACTGGAAAAAAATTACTATCCCATGCTAGGTATTTGTTGAAGGTTTTTAGGGAGAATTGTTAGCGTCTGAAAGAATCCTGAGGTACATTTGTTGATTACCATCTCGTAAAATAGTACAGTGTGACTTCTCAAACGGAATTTTTATGTACAGTTGTTTATTGTTTTTATTTTTTATATGTGTTCGTTTTTTTACAGAAAGTGTTTGTGTGTGTAAATAATGTTGTGCATTTTGAGTATTCAGTTGTGTCAGGGTAAATTTGTCTGCACCTTTCCAATTCCATCAATAGTACATTCCCGAGATTTTGTTAATTTTAAAATTTTTCTTTTATTGTGTTGGTGTTATGAAATTGGGCCATAAGCCTTTTTGGAGATGCTTGTGCCATCGTGTGCTGTCCGAAAGCCCCAACGGCATTCGATGGATACCGATTGCTCATGATTCGGGCAGGAGCACGCGCTGCATCGAGAAAGTGTGTGCAACATCGGAGCGGTCGCAATAATGTGTACTGTAGGAAATTATCAACTCTTAATTTTTCAATGACTATAATATCGTCCATTTATAAATTAATGAGTTTCCAAAAATAACTAATGGTACAATACAGACTACGAAATGAAACTGATGAAAATTACTGATATTTATATTCGACGACCTTCTTAAATAACAAGCAACAATTAAGATGGAAGTTTCGAGTGTAAGAATATTCTCGATGTTTCTTACTACTCTCGGACTTCGGACGGTAAAAACATAAATAAATACTATTTGGGTTCACTGAAACTTCACCAATTTCATATTTTACCATTAAAATGAATAATCTTGCAACAAGTTGAATATAACTCTGTGGTTTTGCCACTTGAAATCTTAACCTTTGCAAGCATGCCCTCGGGAACCTGCGAACAACGGCCTAAGGATCCTACTGTATATCCTACATGTAGCAAAAGTGAAATATGAGGCTCCAAGGAGCCATGCAGCAGTTATTTGTCTGCATCTCCACCATCCTATTTCCTCTTTCGCGAATTCCCTCTTTATTGCAGGCAACTCCGGGACTTACGATTCCAGTACAGTCACCGTCTTCCACTACTTGCTCCGGTCGTTAACCTTACTGTGCTATTACCGTGAACTGCCAATTCGGAAACTGCTTTCCTGTGAACAGTGATATCGGCCAGCGATCGGTTGATTGCGGCAAGAACCGGCCAAGGAGGCTCATTGCCGTCCCTGCAGCGCCTCCGATCGGGAGGTCGCAGAGATCGAGTGAAATGAAAACCAGCGGCCCGCGAGCCCATGTACCTGTACGTCTGCCTTGCGGCCTCTCTCAGACTTCGACTGTGCACCAGCCACCTTGAAGACTCTGTGCAGATTACTGCTGTTCCATTTGGCAAAAAAACTCTGTGCTGGCGGAACGGAATTGATTTCCTTAAGCTAGTTAATGAATACTAGCATTTTCTGTTCATTCACTCTTTGACTCACGCCAAATTTAATACTTAAAGAATAAAATAACAGTTGCAGTATACCAGATCCATGATACTGTATCAAGTTACCTTGTTACAGTATCATGGATCTGGTATAATGCAACTGTAAAAGTTGTGAGATATGTCCATCATATGCTCAAATTGTATTTGACGAAGAAATGACAAAAACAAAACTAAACATCAGTGTCATCTCAAAATTTATTGACATTTTAGTAAATGGTCTTTTAAAATTTCAATCATCTCAAGTGTCTTGTATTGTTGTAATAAGCACAAAATAAACGAATGAACAGTGCTGTGAAGCTGTAATTGTTTCTAATTTTGCCAAATGGTTGGTCTTATATATTTTCAAGCATCTCAAGTCGTATTGTTGTAATAGGAACATGTATTAGGTAATACATCATCGTTTCATAATGTATTATTATTTCTGATTGTCTCGAGTGAAAGAGAAAAGTGTTGCACCTCAAAAGCACCTCGCTCCTGGCTGTGTGCGTCCCAGCCCGTCCGGCGTGCCTGGCTGTAGCGTCTGTGCGCTGTTCTGGCCTTGCAGCAAAGCGCGGGCAGCGGGTTCCGTTACGTTTCTCATTAACGCTGCGCCATCTTCTTTTTTCCGCTGTTTTTCCCGGAGCGTTCCTTTCTTCATTGTCTGCTTGCGGAGCGCCCGTGGGTGCGTTTCACGGGCGCCTCTTTTGTGAGGATTCCAATCTGCTTCGAGACGGGGGACCAGACGTCATGTAGGTCTGTTTGTACAAACTGCTCCGACTCCAAAACAAGAGGAACAACGAAGGTTCTCCATGAAAATAAGACTCCATTTCCCGCGGACTTTTAAAAAAGTGGGGCGAATTACCCCCCGGCGGGCGGGTGTCTTTAGAAGCAACTTTAATAGCGTTCTCTTTTTTCGCCTTTCAATGCTACTTTGCTTCATTAGTGGAGGTCACTTTCGCTTCAATAGAGAAAAGATGTAGGAATTTAGTTCCTTCTTTTCTTTCTAAAACGTCAGAGTTGATGGTGTAGAAAGAAAGTTCTTTGCCAACTTAAATAATACTCTCTCTCCTTTAATGCTCATATATGGGTAACGAACGTTTCATATATCCTTTTTGATTAGATCTATAAAAAATGTTACTGTTAGAACAGTTTCGAATTGTAGCACTCTATGTGTTTGGTCAAAAAAAACTTGTGTTTGAATGTTTGGATATACACCAGCGACGGAATCCTCGAAGATTTCTCATCCTATTCTAGAAGGTTCCTTTCCTTTACCGACCCGAACTTCCCCAAACTTTCATGGTGCCATCGGCAGTGACTACTTGCGTAATTGACTTGTAGTTGCAAAAAACTCTTTTTATTTAAAAAAAATAATTTTCTCTTCCTGAGAAGTTAATTTACTCTAAAAAAATCAATGGCAAAGTAACAGATGTCAAGCATTAAATATATGAAAAACATTTTTCGCCAAAAAGTATATTTTACGTTATTTCTTTCATTATTGTTTCTTCTTGGAAAGATAATTTATTCTAAAATATTTCATGGCAAAGTAATAGACGTCAAGCATTTAATATACGAAATATTGAGGTATCAAGGCCGAAAAATGAATGATTTTGGGAGAGGTGTTTACCAACTGAGGTGGAGCGTAGATGAGGTTGGTAAACTAACCGAGTCCAAAATCATACAATTTCAGTCAAGTGGCATATTTTTTTCGTATACTCGCCTCTCAATTGTAAGTTCGATTTTTAGAGAGATATCATTTATACAATGCAGTTTCGTCATACAGATGTTGATGTTCTTCTATAATACTGCTTCTGAAGTTGTCAATAATGTCAAAATTGTTAAAGCGAATAGAATTTGTGGCTGGTTTTGGTGATTTGTTTCGTAAGTATAGAGTACGATATTCCTGAGATTATAATTGAGGATGTCGAAGTTGAAATTGAGAGTTCAACTCTTCAAAAATCAAAGATATCATACGAAAGGGAATATGGACTCTTTTTAAAATGTAACCATGGTAAACAAAACAATTATGCTGGCATTTTTCTATGAAAAGTTATAGTTTCATACGAAAAGCTAATTTAATTAGATAAGATAACTAACTTCAGTCCCAGTCCCAGACAGTGAAACCGTTAGCATTATGGAGCAAATTTTCAGTGTTCAAGTCAACCTTAAGTATAAAATAAAAGTCATTTTTGACTTATCGAAAACCTTATTTAGAAATCATTTGAGGCACTTAATTCGCAAATGCAATAGTGTTTACTAATTACACAATGTGCACATTAACGACGTGAGAGAAGAAATACATTTGTATGATTTTTGAAACAACAGAAAAAGCAAAATGAATAATATGTCACCTCAATGAATACAATTTGCACTATCTGTTCGAAAAATTGTGATGAAAAAATTTGGAGAAGTTTTTGAGAAAATTATGTTTGAGCATTGGTGAAAATACGCAATTTTGAGCTCATTTTCACAGAAAACTCTTGAGTTATCGAAACACTTCATCTGACATTATTTAGAGCACATGTACTCATAAATGCAATGTTTTTAACAAATTGCGGATAATGTAAGTATTAACGACGTGATAGGCAAGTCAAAAAAATTTCATTTTTGTAATTTTCAAAAATCTAAAGAATAAATCAATATGCGTTAAGTCATCTCAAAGAGTACATATAGCACTATATGTATCAAAAATTTAAAGAAAAATATGTGGAGCGGTTATGAAGATAATCTTGTTTTTTGTGTTTTAAAATTGCACACATTTCAAACAATATTGCTAAAACTACTAAAATTTTGAAAAAGGAGCCTTATATTAATGAAATAACTAATTGTGGAGAAAACATTTCATTTGAAGTAAAAATCTCTATCTTCAATTTTGTAGTTGCAGGAAGTTGCCGAAAAAAATCAATGTTTTGCAATTATCGAAAATTCAGAGTTATCAGTTAAAATTGGATGTATGCCATCAGTATTAGTGTATTTTACTCTATTCTGACACGAAATTTAAAGAAAAACTTATGAGCCATTTTTGAGAAAATTTTGAACATGTTCGTGGGTCTTGATATAAATACCCCCAAAAATTATTCAATGTTTTTCAAACTTCCAGAGCTTCAACAAAGGCCAAATGGACACGGGTTTACTCATTTTGAAAAAATCGCCCGCATACTTAAGGTGCTGGTGTTGTTTACATAAACCAGACGGACGGACGGACGGATGGACGGTCGTTTTGAAAACAACACTTTCTCGGTACCAGGGAAACCCAAAACCTGTATATCCAGTGAAATCTCGAAATCGATTTTCTGCAGCCCTACATAATATATACGTACGTATACAGAAAAGTATATCGTACGTACGTATATCGAAAATTCTTACAAGAGAGGAGATAAATACATTTATGTCGTTAGTAACTGATGACTTGTATTTTTAATATAATATTTAATATATAATAAAAATATATATAATATTTCTTTCTTACAAAATTTACTATTTGATTCACACATATGGTGTATTTAGGTGGCTTTGATTATTGGTGTCGCAGGTGTTTGCAGAAGATAGGAACCGTATACCTGAGAACACAAGATATTGAGTACAAAAATTCTGCTCTAATTACGCTTCCAAATACTAAAACTAGCGTTCCAAGAATGGTTACTGGGATCGCAGAATGTGATGTAATTAATCTTATGCATCTTTATCGCAAGTATATTTGCACGCGACCTGAACACACGCCTCACAAGTTTTTCATTTACATGGTGTCCGGGGAGGAAAGGGGATACTTGATGTATAGCTACACAGCTTGATCGGATTTAACCGCTTCCTGGAGAAGAATTCTAGTGTCCGGCTGCTCTGATCGGGAGTTTTCTGTGATGTTTCCGATCAACACAAGGCGAATGCCGGAGGAGTACCCTAACAAGCGGGCCACGGCCCGCGCGCGGACTTTCCTACCTCTTTCTTGTTGTAACTTCAACATTTATCTACACTAATATGCACTCCACTACTACACAAGCCAGGAGACCGATCGGAACGGGCTTAGAACTTGCCACGGCCGGAGCGGTGTCTGGCTGGTGAGAGAAACTTGGATTAGAAAACCCATAAAGCCGGCATGTAGGTCGTCGCTGGATCTCTCCATATATCGGGAGAAGAAACCAGTCACATCCCGTGATGGAAACATGCACTGCATTTAATGAACTAGGGATCGCAGCTGTTGAGTGGGAGGGAAGACCAAAAAAGTCAATAAATGACAACAGGCTAGGGGCGTGCCCCGCTGTGGAAAGATACTTGAAAGAGAATTCGCCTACACATTGGCGTGGTTGGCGCCGCCCACTCCCGGGATCAAGCATTAGAGAATTATTATTTTACTGTTCGACTTCCATTCACTTTGAACTGTCGGATTCGATTGTACACATCAAGCAAATTTACTGTTGGTTATAGTGTACGGTTAGTTATAGTGAACGCGAGGAAGACCCGAGCCTCGCCGTGACTTGAATTCGGGCGGGCGAAGCCTTTAAAAGTAATTTGGTATTGCAATGTGACGGAAACAAGTATGCGAAGACATTGAACAATGAACCAAAAGTAAAGAAACCTAATCTTTCTTTTGTGTGGCTGATTAATTTATGCGAGCCGTATCCTAAACTAAGATTTAAACAAAACGTTCGCTATTGTGACTTCTTGGCCGTCCGGGTGAGGCAGGCTGGTGTTTCGCCTGTCTTGTGGCAGGATTTCTTAGGGCAGTGACACCGCGGTTCTGCGCATCCGGTATTATATTGTATTGCATTGTTTATATTTATTATATTATATTTATATTAATTATATTTATATATTATAATTATATATTATATTATAAATTATATTATATTATATTATATTATTATTATATATTATATTATATTATAATATTATTATTATACTATATTATTATTATATTATATTATATTATATTATATTATATTATATATTGTAATTATTATTATACTATATTATACTTTATATCCGGGTATTATAAACGCGGCCAACGACGTGAACTCACCCAGAGAGCCAAGAAGTCTTGGACTCGAGCCGCGGAAGACTGGTGTTTACATCCACTATATTTTCGGGACTAATGACCATATCAGTCGAGTGCAATCCATCCACTCCTGCGCGCCGCACAGCAACGCACTGCAGCAGCGGGAGGCGGGCGGGGCGGGCGGGGCGGGGCTATAAATATGCCGGGCCCGCGTGAGCGTGGGCGGGGCGCTTCGGGCGGCGCGTGGCGGAGATAAATCCGGCGCAGCGGCCGCATTTGAGGCGGCGCTCCCCGAAGCGTAATTACGCGGTGGCGCCCCCCCTCCCCCTCCCGCCTCCCCCTCCCCCTCCCCTCCCCCGCCCCCTCCCCCCTCCCTCCCCCTCCCTCCCCCTCCCCCTCCCCCTCCCACGACCCTTAAGAACGTCTTCGCGCCGCACGGAGCAGCAAGAGGTCGTCTTCCAACCGGCGGTTTGGAACGCGAGGGAAACCAGAATCACACACAATTAAAATACACTACAAACTGGGTCAGTTACAGCGCATATAACTAAAGAACGACTGGACAAATTTTAATTATCACTGATTTGTTGGATTCATCTCCAATACCAGAATAACCTTTAAAATATTGGGAAATTTCACTAGATGGCGCTGTAGAACAAAACTAAATAGTAATGTCTAATGCAACCCGCAAATCACTCGGCAGGAGTTTCTGAATCTATATCGTTAAACAACTCCTAAACGAAGCGTTCTAAGGCATTAAAAACTAAACCTTTGAGGCCAATACATTACTTCATAAACACATACGTTTCTCGCTACTCCGCAGCAAGAAAGTAAAAGCCTGCGTAGTTTTTAAAATTCAGAATAAGCAAATATTTTATTTTGTAATTATATTGAAAAAGAGATAATGCTTGAAAACACGCCTCCCTTCCCGCCTGTGACAAACAAATCAAGGAGAAATTAGTAGGAAAATGAAGAAACAGCTGGCGCGGGATCCCTATACGATCACAAATGGGAAACAAGATAGTTAATTGGTAATTGATAAAACGTGAATAAAAAGTAGAATGACTAAGGTTATGGTAACAACAGGGAAGATTTCACCGTAAATTGTTTATAAACCAATAATACAAAAATAGGAATCTTTTTTATTTAAGAAAATGTTAAATTTACAACTAGGACTGAAAACTAATGATTCAGAGATGTAAGCAAAGCATGCGTTCGGGATATAAACGATATTCTTGTCAAGCAGGTAAACACTCGATGAGAATTCTCTGCCATAGTGTCCCGGCCGTCACTTCCTGTTCCCACTTCCATCGCCTCAGAATGATTCTTTGTTGCGGCAAAAACTTTTTTGGCATCCTAGGTAATTTGGGATATGTAGATGTGGTAGACATTTCATTTACTAGAGTTAGCACGAATCATTGGAACTTGAGTAAATGTCAATAACAAATCAGAATAGAGGTCATAAACACGAACATTCTTCGAAATTATGACGCAGTTTTCCGAAAATTGGGAATTTTTACATACAAATAGATATAACTTAGAGAAGCAAGTTTTGAAGTATGTGTTGATATTTAAACAAGTGTTTGCTTTTTCATGGGATATCTAGTAGGCAATTTGGGATATGAGTATGAATTTCTTGTCGTGCATACTAGTTAAATGAATCTTTAAACAAAACGAGGAAACTGAAATATCACAAATGGTGTAACAGCATTACTTTAAATATCAAACTGTGCTCACTCGTTTAAAAACTGGCCATTCCAAACTAACCCTTCAGCATTTACTAACGAAATGGAAACAAAATGTGGTCAGTGCTTATATGTCCTCTTTATACCACACATATTGTTGTTATGTGCCATTTACAAGGATATTCGAAAAAAATGCATTATTCTCACTCTCTTAGAAATTCTTAAAAACAAACATCGCATTGAAAATGTCTTTAAATTTTTAAAGGATATTAACTTTATCGATATGCTGTAAAAAAATAAGAATCTTCTAAACACTAATACTGTAGCAATGTTATGTTATCGAAAGACAGAAAAACTTAATTACAAAAAGGAATTAACACTAACAAAAAACATACATTTATTATATTAATATTAACAACATTTAGAGTAATATTAACAACATTCGTATTAACAACATTCCGAATAAGTGTTCGTAAAAAAGTATATTGAATTCAACGACTTATATATTATGTTTTGTTTTAATTATCATATTGACAATACTTTTAAGTAAGCCTCAATTAGTCCACTGCCTAAGAGGCATGTAAGTAGTTTATTGTGATAAGTATTTGAGGGCAATGGCATTTCATTCAAGGAAAAAATAAAAAGTTTTGGAAATTCAAACAACGAAACGTACTGAACGTTTCTCCCCTCTTTATATCGTTATTACGATACAAATATCGACAAAAGAACATTTCGCAGAATTGATGCAGCCTTTTTTGGGAGCGAGGATCGTGTCTTAAAACTTTGGAATTAAAAAAAAGATTGAATACATATTATTTTACCACTTGTTATTTAACTCCTTACCTTAATAACACACATAGATTCAATACAAAACTAGTAATGGTTCAATACCACATACGTTCTCGTATTCTTTTTAACTGCTACGCAATATAATAATACTACATGAACCTGCAAAAAGCTCTTTCAATCCGCAATGTTGTTCCGCCCTGAAACCTGAGCGCTGGAAGGAGAAGGGGGGAATTATCATCCACTCGGGAGCTCCAGTACCCAAAGTCGTAACTGGATGGCGGTGTCCTCCTCTCCGTTCACCTCGTGACCTTCAAGTGTCATTCTATTTAAATCGGAGTCTCCTGGTGTGGTCATCTCTCTTCCGCCGCTACGTCCTTCCCACCACTTCGCTGTCGCTCCTCCCTTTCCACTGCCCCATCCACAGGCCCTGGCCTGGCCTGGCTCAGACTGGTCACAGATCTGACAAAAGCAACGGAAACCACAGATGTGGAAGGAGAAGACAGGTTTTCAAAAATTTAGAAATAATTATAATTGTTTAATCAAAGTGTACTTCTCAGAAGACGGGAATACGGCGTGGGGATATCTACGTGCTAACTACACGTTTCCCCTTAACCCATGGCCGTGAGGCAGGGACGTCGCCGGTAGGCCTGAGGCCGTTCACGAACTGTCGCGCCAAGGACATACACTCGTAAATCAAAGTGTAAGTTCAGAGTATAGGTCATATGCGTCTTTAACCCCCGTTAATATGCAACTCTGCAAGTTTGTTAAGTGCACTTGTACCTACCTGTATGTTATTAACGTCATTAGGTCGATAAACACCAAATAACCAACCAAGTGTGATATGTGTGATATTAGCCGTGTGTTGTTTAATACTTTTCATAATATCATCTTCCTGTAAGAAAAAATAATATAAATAAGAAGCACCTATACTTTTAATACGTAGGAGTGCATCGCCATCTTCCATTTCAAATCGATACAATTATTGCTTCAGATGCAACAGTTACAAGAAGGCCAAGGTTTTATCGTAAGAACATATCAAAACACTTTTACTGAAAGCAAATGGCTACTTAAAAAAGTTATTGTAATTTGTGGTACTTTTAGGGCATCCCCTTGTCCCATCGTCCTATTTCTCTCTTTTTTCCATTTTCTCTCCTCGTTCCATTTTGTTCTCTTATCCCATTTATCCCGTTGTCCCGTGTGGCCCCTTGCCTCATTTGTCCCCTTCCCGTTTTGAGATGAGGCGAACATGTGTCATTGACTATATAGAGACCACGAGCAACGGAGTGCTCGTTACACTGAATTGCACGAAAACAAAAAATTGAACTTTAATAAATAGTTCGAAGATCACTTTGTTCCTTAACGGCCGCCGGTCGTTAATTTCTTTACGGCCGGCGGCCATTAAGATTACATTTTCATTCCTCTACGGGGTTGCGTTATGCCTATATATTAATGAACTGTATTACGAAAAGAAATTTAACATCCTTACAACATAAATGAACTACAATCGATTCATCACAAGTCAAATTTAAAAAAAAGGCGATGTACAAAACAAATCATATTCAAACAATTCATATTAGTTTTGGGTATATTTATTTTTATTGTAATATTAATAGTACAATTTAAAAAAGTGTTCTTGGTAGATTAAATTTAATTTTTCTGACATTCCACCAAATGAAACTCTTCTCTGGTAATCATATTTACTGACGATCTGAAGGTGTTGTCATTGGAAGCCAACTTCCTCAATTATTTGCATCTATCTTTTCTCAAACCACGGTATATAAATATGGTTTACATAGATATATAGCAAAAAACAGGTCACAATATGGTAGTAATGTGCCGTAGAAACAGAATTAATTTGTTTACGATCCCAGTAATGTCGAAATTTCGCCTAAATCCTCCTAAAAGATTGTATGGGAAGCGACAAAATGCTGAACATACCACGAAATGGTAGTGTTATTAGTCCCTCGTCCAAATCAAAAATCTCGGCTCCGCTACGCGCCTTCGCAAGTTTTACTTTCCCATTTATCTATGTAAATACGCAGTAATATACGTAGTATAGGAAAAGTATGTAAAGTTTGAGGTACCCTGATACCGATTTATTTTTTTTTAATTTCCCGTATACGTACGTAATGTAATGCCGCGGAAAAAACGATTTCGAGATTTCAACGGAAATACACGTTTTGGGTTTCCCTGACACCGAAACTGTTTTTTTCTAACCGTCCGTCCGTCCGTCCATCTGTCCGACCGGTCGCCTGCCGTCCTTCCGTCTGTCTGGTGTACGTGATCAACACTAGCGTCTAAACCATCCGTAGGCTTTTTCCAAATTGAAGAAACCCCTGTCCATTTGAATTGAGTCGAAGCTCTGCGATTTTGGAAATCATTCATTAGTTTTGGGGGTTCTTTACATAAAGCAGGGACATTTTTAAACCTTTCTCAAATGCCATTCCACATTTTTCTTTAAATTTCTTGTATGAATAGAGTAAAATTATAAATAATAATACCATAATAAAATATAATTATAAGAAATAAATTACTTAAATATATTATTTTTGATTTCTCTCACGTCGTTAATATTTACATTAGCTCCAATTTCTTTACATCAATTTATTTCTGAGTATGTGTGCTTTAATTAATGTAAGAAAATATCCCTAAAACTCAACAGTTTTCCCTGAAAATTAACTCAATATTACGTATTTTTAGAAATGCTCTTACGCTTTTCTCCAAAACGGCTCCAAATGTTTTCTTCAAACATTTCGAACGGATAGAGGTAATTCCACTCTTTAAGGCCATGTACAGAAGATTGTAAAGTAAGAGTGTCACGTAAAATTAATTTCGATCTATTTCTTTGTTTTTAAAAAAAATACACAAATATAATTTTTTTGAAAGACCTCCCATGCCGTTGATATGCACATTTCCAGCGATTTTTAATCACTATTGTATTTGTGACTTAAAGTACTTAAAATAACTTTAAATTCAGTTTTTTGAAAACTCAAAAACTTTTTACGAAAAAGAACTTCAAATTTCGATTTTAAATGACAGTTTTGTTAAAAATGGCTCCAATTTTTTCAAAGAAAATTGCCATTTAGGATCAGGTTTTACTGTTCTTAATAATCTTAAAATAATATTTCCGCTCTACAATTAGGAAATCGAAAAATTCAGAAAATGTCAAAAAATGTACTTTGGGTGGCGATAGATGGCAGCAGGCAAAAATATGTGGCAAGCTCGATCAGCTAACAGAGACCATAAACAATAGAAAAGTAATACGGAAAAGTGTGTGCCATTCTGTAGCATCACTAGTTAACGTTTGAGCTCTGCAGTTATAACACTCATAACATTTCTAATTATGTTAATAGCTATTAAAATTTTTTGAATATTAATAAGATTATTTACATTTGGGGTACAGATAAGTTCATAAAGAGCTTGAAAATTGCCCTCTTCAAATTTCAGTTTCCCGGAAAAATCCTTCCCCGTGAATCAATTAATTTTGCCACAGTTTTCAGTTTTTGGGGCAACGAACGTTGTGACTGACCACACCGTTTATCTAATGGAATAAAATCAGTTTTAATAACACACTCAATCATTTGAATAACCCATTGAGAGAAGCAGATAATTGAATTTTCTATCAAAGCTGGAAAGGCGAAAACTATGTCATTTCCGTACAAGAAAATCTCATTTACGAAATAAGATTGATTGGCTGTTACCAGATTTGGATTTCACGTCAACATTGACAAAACAAACGTCACATATGTTAAAGTTTTAATATTGGCAATTATTTATTATAATAATCTTTAATTCTTTAATTTGTCTTCGTCTTCATTTATCTTTACATTTAAAAACAAATGTGAAGGAAACGATAATCACGCAGAATAAATATACAATTTCTGTTAAATAAGAATAAATGTCAATAATAAAGCTATACTTATTATTAGGAAGCGGATTTTAATGAAATGTAATTTTTTTCCTTTTTACTTGAGAACAAATTCCGTTTAGTATAGGAATTAATTTTATGCTATGGCAAAAGGTAATGACCAATTTTTTATGTCATTGTTTGCAATTTTCGTCGATTTATACTAATAAAATATTTTTTACCTTTTCCGTCTTTTTTAAAGTATCTTTGGTTCATTTCGTCAGTTTTAATATAATTTTAATGGCACTTCAAATAACATTTATAGAATGCAGCAAATGTTCAGTACAGACTTACTCAGTTGCCTATTCGATTTCTTCGTTTGGAAATTGTAATGTCAGCCGTTGTGGGTAGGTAATCTAAGATTTCTGTGACGCCTATCAGCCGATTTTGGGATAACTAAAGGTAGATATTTCCTGTCAAAGAACGGCCCAGAGTTTTCTAGCTGAGTTTACTTGAACGAAATGAAGTCTCGACTACATCAGTAACACATCGTACACTTTGGGTTGTTTATCTAAAGTGGTTTTGATCCACTTTTTATGTATTTGTTTCTTTAGGGTATTTTAAAAACATTTTAATATCTTTTGTTGATCATTGTTGGCGATGTTTTAGGTCAGCAAAATTCGCACCCTCCTTTTTACTAACCACAGAAGTGCATCAAATTTGATGTCATATTTACATAGACATGTGCGTTTTTGAGCCCAATAAAAATACAAAGTTTCCGGCGAGTGATGTGAACTGAATGAAAACCAGTCATTGTTTCATTTTTCCGACCAAAACACTCCTTTTTTGAGTAATCACATCGCGTTTTATGCAAGTACGTATTTATTTTTGGAAGCGCTGGCGCAAGATCTGCAAATGCTCTGTGTGTAATTAATGAAGCATTTCCTCTCGCGCCATGGCCAGCTCCACCCCGACCCCCACCCCCGCGATGTCGCTCGCAGCCTCCAAAAAAGCCACGAAAAACTGCTGTGTTAACATATTACGGTTCTTCAGTAATTCGTTATTAATGGCGACATCAAGCAGAACTGAAATTATAATATTAAAATACGTTGTTAGCGCTCCACATGACGGCACGATGCGTTAGTTAATGAGAATTTTGCGAAACAATAATTGAAATCCCGGAGCTCCCCTTGTCAATCACATTTATTAATGGCTCTCGCCCCCAATTATTTCTCCGCGGTCGCTTTGATGCTGATAGCCGATGATGAAACACCCCTTTCTACGGTCGCATTAAATGTGTTCCATAATCAAGGGTGGGTTGTGGTGACAACACTCAATGAAACCGTCTCAAGTACTTGTAAGGTTTGTCTGTGAACAGACATTCCGTATTAGCCTCTGTTCCGTATAGTCCCTGTTGACCCAGTCCCGTCTGTTTTTAAAGAAAGCGGGACGCAAAAATGTCCCGTTTTTGTGTCAATGACTAATCGACATAAAGTTTCATCAACAATTTTAAATAAGTCGTAATGTATTCCGTTGGGTTTGATTTAGTTAATGAAAACGTAAGAAATAAAGATGGGATATACAGTGACTGGAAAGGAAAAATAAGCAATCGTTTCATTTGAGGTGGTACTTGTATATGCTTTCTCACGATCGGTATTTATACCGAGATATTCAATAATCTGAACCTTCTACTTCTGAGTGATTCTAAAAGACTTACCGAACAATCTCAATTGAGGAATGTGTATGTCTCCCGTTATGTCCCGTTTTTTAGTCAAGGAAATGTCACAATATCCCTTTTTGGCTTTTAGGATCCAGCCACCTTTGGTTTATATGAATTTCAGTATAGCATTTTGCAACAGAAAACATTTCAAATAATTATAGTAGAAATAAGTGTACAAGAATAAATGAATTAATTTTTGCGGTCCACTACAATGTTCGGAGCAATACTTTCTATTGTGTGAACGACTTTTAGTTCAGTGTTCTTTAATTTCATTGCAAATAGAATATTAGACCAATTTTAATTATCTCTGATTTGTTGGATTCATCTCCACCCCGAATAGCATACTAACTATTAAAATATCGGAAAAAATCACAAAAAACGAATAGAGAACGAAACTAAATATTCATGTCAAATGCAATCGCAACACTCGACAGTATTTTTGACTGTATATCGTTAAATAACTCAGAAAGGAAGCTTTCTATCGCCTTAAAAACTAAAAGTTTGAGGCCGAAGGCCTAAAAAACGTTTCTCATGGAGTAATATACAGAATGAAATCATCTTGAACATTTTTACGGTCCGGCGGTTCTCGATATTACCCTAACTGCTCGGAGACGTGCAGAATCTGCATCTTAATGTGTATGAGACAGAGAGAGGCAGAGGCAGAGACAGACAGACACACACAACGACAGTCAGACATACTGAGGCAGGGACAAAGAGAGAGACACGGAAAGAGATGGTGACGAAGAGGGGGTGAGACGAAGAGAGGGGAGACGAAGAGGGGGTGAGACGAAGAGAGGAGGAGACGACGGGAGGCGGAGACGAAGGGAGGCGGAGACGAAGGGAGGCGGAGACGAAGGGAGGCGGAGACGAAGGGAGGCGGAGACGAAGAGAGTGGGAAGGCGAAAAGTGGGGAGATACTGAGAAGGAGGGATAAAGAGGGAGACGAAGAGCAGAACGTCTGTCGGGTTCCGCAAGTATTCATATAAGTTTTATAATAAGATATACTTGGAATAACTCCTATTAAATCGAATGATTTATGATTATGAGTGTTACTTGTTGGTAAATGTTTCCTTTCAATTGGCCTTTTATAGGCATTTTGTTCTCATTTGGTCTAAAGAAATTATCTTTAATACGCTGTATATTAAATGAAGTGCCAGTATTCGGTTTCACGATAAAGTGAAGGTTGTCTCAAAACTTTTATATTCACATTACCTTGACAATAATGGATCATTCTTTCTATAATCGATCCATCATAATGTTGAGGTTTTTCAAATTAGCTGCACATTTTTTTACAGTTTCTTACATTAGGAATATAGAAAATCATCATATTAGTTATATTCATTAAGTAATAAATACAGAAAAAATTGAATTATTACAAAATTATCTCTTAAAATCTGACTTATAGAAAGAAGATAACTGGTTGTAAATAAATGTAGCTTAATGTTTGGAATTCTATTTACCTAAATTTATGAACAAATGTGTTAAAACGATAAAACATTTGAATGTCAGCGGAGCTTGTAATCCCATTCTTAATAATCGAAATTAGTGGACCAATTTCAATTCTCAAAATCTCCGTCACTTACTTGGCCCAAATTTGAGGACAACATTGATCACACTTACACAATTTAATTTTTACATACTTATCCATTTCATCATGATTTTAATTTTTTATAGTGCAGTTAGTGAAATTAAGAGTTAACAATTTTGAATAATCGGAGTTATTAATGTCAGTGCAAATATTTTCAACATGTAATATTTTCATACACCTTTCATTGACAATATTTTCTTAATAAACTAATGTAACTAAGGATATTCATTCAAATATCATGGAAACACTCCAGCAAATGGTCAACGTCTATTTGCATCCTGAAACATCTCGAGAATTGCCTGAAAAAAATGGCAATGGAAAGCTAGAACATAGGCTGAAACGTTCGTACTAATAAATTTGAAAGACTCTATCAACTATTTCAAGAACCATACCTCGAAGTAAAAATATATTTGACAAATATCACACACTTATGTCCAAAACAGCGCGTACTGGCTGTTGCAGCAGAACACATTGTCTTTGAATTCATGAAAACTTCAATTTGATGATGACAGGTGCAGTTTTATTGCTTATGATATACAACTAATTGTGCTACAAAATGGCGCAGGCTATCCCGTATTAGTTTTCCATTTCCTTTGGTCTTGGCTAGCTATTCGGTCTTGCCACATACTCTTGCCAGCTGCCATCTATAGCCGTACAAAGAAAACTTTTTTTAATATTTCAATTTCTTAATAGTAGAACGGAAATATTATTTTTGGTAATATTGAAGAACAGTGAAACCTCGCCCTAAATTGTAATTTTCTTTGGAAAATTTGGAGCCGGTTTTAATAACTCACGTTTAAACGCTACTGTAAATTCAAACTATGAACCTCTTCCCAACAGAGAACAATTGGGTTTTCAAAAACATCATATGAAGACATTTCAAGCACAAAAATGTCGATTATTTAAAAGTTTGTTTTAAACTCCACCGACATTGAAATGTTCTATCTTTTAACACATTTTTTCTTATATTTGAGTCAATATAATTCCAAAAATTAAGCGACATTTATTACCAATTAGTCATCTTCTTTCAAAAAGTCAATTTAAAATAAATCACATTTTAAGAGATAATTTTGTGATTATGTTTTTCTGTCATTATTACATAATAAAAATAATTAATATGATGATTTTCTATCTTCCTAATGTTGTAGGAAACTAAAACAATTGTAGCCAGTTTAAAAAACCTCGATTATAGAAAGAATGACCCTAATCAGAGTATAAATCTCGTCATGTTGGTTCAAAAAGTAGAAATCTATTTGTACAAGCTCTGAAAATGCACGTCAAATTATCCGCTTGATAAATTAATATCGCGTAGATAATATTTCAAGCATAAAGCTTCTAGTAGTAATTACAGTGAGATTAACAGAAAGCCGTTACGTCACCCGTTTTTTAAGAAAAAAATGTGCATTATATTACTGTTTGCAGAAAGGTCATACTTTTGAAACTAAGAGATCTGTCTGAAGATTAAAAGATTCAACGTTTAATACTGATTTACAGTTTTAGTGAGATTGTCTGCAATCACAAGCAATACCCGCTTACGAATTGTTTTTTTTTTTATTTCTCCAATTTTGCTCTCTTATAAATTAGAAAGTTCACAAAGTAGGGAGTACAATGTTTATATATTTCTGCAATGCAAATTTTTGCATAGAAAGTATTTTTGCAAATCAACCTTTGAGTGATTATTGCCGCCCAGCTATTCGAAATATCAAAGCAGCATTTTAAACAAAAAATGCTTAAAATTGTCTTAAGAGCTTTTTTTTCAAAGTTTCGACGTTTTCTCTCCGGACATCCTGCATACTACACGGTCATATTAATGTGACCAGCGCGTATATTCCACGTAAGCGTGAATTAACCCCTCACACACAAGTGGCAGCACTAACAGTGGAGGGTTATACAGGGTGTCGGCTGGAAGCGCAGAACAGTGCAGAAGTTGTCACAAAGCACAAGCCGGGCGATTAAAACAGTATGATTATTGGTTTTTCGACCAAGATCAGAAGCATTTCCGAAGTAGTTAAGTTTGTAAAGTTTTCCAGCCATGGTTAAAGTATACCCTGCATGACGAAATGGCGATATCTAAAAGCGGCGCATACTTTTGCAATTTGATATCCAAAATGGCACATACTTTCCACCATTATTTGTAGCGGCTTCGTTATCTTTTACCACTTCATGAAGCTGCAAAAGGAGTTTCAACCAAGATTTTTTTCCGCAACGAGACTTGAACGGAGATCTTTGGAGATAAGTCGCCGTATGTATTACCGCAATACAATACAGTCGCTCTCACGTAGTCTCTTGGGCCGACGCTCAGGAGGCTAATTGTATCTCCCATTATTTCCATCACAAACATTTTGAAAATTCAAAACGTTTATTGAAAAGTCACCCGCGTCATTATTTTTAGCATCTTTTTTTATCTGTGGGAAAAAATTAAAGAAACAATTGATTTTGTTTTTGAAAAACAGTCTCTTTTTATAAATTTCATTAGTCTCAAGCAGAAATTACGCAACAACTACTCCTTTTGTACATTGTACATGATATTTTTAAAGAGGTAATTATTTAGTACAAATTTTGTTTAAGACAAAAATCTTTAACTTCAATTTTGGAGTTCAGAAATGTCAACATTTGTAATTTTCGAAAATAAGGCGAGTTCGCCGGAAATTAAAGTAGCTCCAGTTTTTTACTGTCCTTTAAGATTTAGGGGGGAGAAATTGAAGAAACAATTACTATTACTTGTACTAAATTGTACATTACTATTTGAAGATGTCTTTAAAGAACAGATTCTTTAAGGAAAAATCTTCTGTCTTTAAATATTGTAGTTGTAGAAGACACAGACAAAAACTTTTCAAAAATCAGGGTCTTTAACAAAAATGAAATCTAAACCCCTGTAGGAATTAGCTTTATGCACTGTTTCGTTACCAGAGTTCGGCAATAAATTTTTTTCAGTCGAGAATTCTCCTCTTTCCGATGCTTGATTACAGAACCTTCTCTTCTTACGAAGGTGAGAAAGTAAAATAAAAAACGTTTTTCGATATCAAGGGTCCCCAAAGCCAGTATTTCCGTCGAAATCTTCAAAACTATTACATAAATTTCTGTTTGCTACATTTATTACTCCGTATACAAGATAATAAAAACCACCGTCTCCCAACGCATAATAATAATGCTTTCTCGTCCTTACTTCGTGAGAAGAGAAAGTGAAAGAGAGGGCAGAGTGGCCCGAGAAGGGTTTTCGTCTGTCGCGCGAGGGCGTTGGCAGGGCAGGGCAGTGCGGGATGGGCGTGGGCGTGGGCTGGCGTTGGGCGGTAGGGCGGGGCTGGGCGTGGGGTCGTGGGCGTGGGCGTGGGCGTGGGGGTGGGGGTGGGGGAAGAGCTGGAGCTATAGCAAGACCCCACCCTCCCCGAGAAATATGAAAGTTGTATCAAGAACTATAAGCTGTATTATTTGAACAAACAACAAAATTTACAAGTTTTAGCTAGAAAACGTTTCTGTAAATATATTTTAAATAGTTTTAAGCAAAAAGTATTCAGTGATCAAAATATACAATTTCCACGGTGAGCTTAAAACGCTGAAAAAATTGCGTTTTGTTTTTGCAGTTTAATAAAATTACTTGTTCTACATGTAATAAAAAAATATGAATTTCAGTAGAATCTATTTTAATGTGAGTGTCATTTGATTTATTTTCGGGAGTCCTATATTATACGTAGTGCGGATTTAAAGAAATGACATTTTTTTCTTTTCAATTTAATCAATACCGTTTAGAATATAAATTCATTTTATATTAACAGAAAACGAAATTACCCATTTTATGCGTTTTTTTTGTTTTGCAGTTTTTCGTCGATATCCACTAATAAATCATTATTTACCTTTTACGACATTTTAATGCATTTTTGCTGATTTCATCGATTTTAATATCATTTTAAATGGCACTTGCGTATTTACGAGTGCAACAATTTCACCACAGTGTTTCTGAGAAGCATATTCGATTTATATTGTGATGTTTCCTGTGACGCCTATCCGCACCATTGTCAGTTTCTGCCGATTTTGCGATAAATAAAGGCACAGGCTTTCTTTATAGAACCAATCCGACCAAAGTTTGCTTGCTGAGTGCACTTGAACAATAGGAAGAAACCTCGATTTCATCAGTAATAATACGTAACAGCTTGCGGTGTTCATCTGTGTGTTTTGATCAAACATTTTACATTTTTATTTTTTTTAGGGTAATTTTTAACATTTTACGAGCTTTTTATTGATCATTTTGGCAATATTTTAGGTATCAATCCTACTTATAAATAATGATTGAAGTTTATGGTAAAACTTAATTTAAAAAATTCTTAATTACCGGAGTATTTATTGCAAGTTAAAACTACTAATTATATCGATTTTTCTGGAGTCTCAAATTTCTTGTACAATTTTTTAACTATTCCCCGTCAATTCCGTCGTAGGCCCCTGACCCTCGCGCCTGCCGAGCGCCGGCGCTGGGTGGAAGGGGGCCGGCGGCCGAGTGTTCTTGTGTCGGGCGAGGCCCGCATCGCGTCACGCCTTCCGCGCGCCTTTCCGGAGGCGTCGCCGGCGATGCGGTTGCGGGGGGGGGGGACACGGCCTCTGCGCCCTGCGAGGGGCGGCTGACCGAAGCGCCTTCTCTGCCGGCCTCCTCCCGGCAACCCGATGCGCACCCTCTGACGCCGGCGGGGAAGACCGGGGGAGGTTGGCTCAGGGCATCAACTCGTGTCACCGCTGTGCTCTGACCGGCAGGTTCTAGGGCTACACTCCCACGCTTGGCAGAATTTTCCACACTGGCTAGAAAGCTAGGCCGGATTCAGTCGCTGCTGGAGGAGAATTCTGTGGACGTCTGCTCTGATCGGTAGTTTTCCATTGTTCTTCCGATAACACACAGTAGAATGCCGGGCAGTACCTGCGAAATGGGCCACGAGATCTTTCTTCCTCTTCCTTTCCTCTATCCTCCTCGTCACTTGCACTTCTCTGTCCCTCGCCAGGCATTCGCATCGGCTTCGCCTCCGAACCCGACTCTTCCCGCCCTGCCCTCCGTGCGCCTTTGCCACCGCGCCTGCCCCCGTCCCCACGCCATCGCCGCCTCGGCCCTTCGCTGCAACTCGCCTCCGCCGGAGGCGAAGGACGAATAGAGGAGAAGTGGCAGAGATAAACAAGTAGAGCGACCGGAGAGGTTGGTAGTGTGAGAGTACACAAGCTGCAGTTGGAAGCATGAGTAAAGCGGATACAGAATAAATATCGTGTTCACAGAATGGGATTTGGTGGGAGTGATTATACCCCTCCCGTCCCGTCCTAACCCCGCCCTCGCCTTCACCCTCCCCACTCCTGCCTCCGCCCCACCTCCGTCTCCACGCTCGCACTCGCCGCCACCCTCCCCTCCATCCGCCTTCAGCCGACCCCACTCTCTTTACTCTCTCTTCCACTCTCGTCTCCATCTTCACCTACTTCACGCAAATTCAGTGCTTGACAGTTTATTTAGGCAGTGGAAGCGCCCAGCGGTGCAATAATGTTCCAGAGAAATTAATCAAATAAATTAACCAAACATTTTCAAAACTCTCATACTTTCATCATACTTGGTTCCTTATATAGTATTTAAGTTATATAAGCTGTCAATTATAATTACTGCTGAAATAAAACTACTTTTCTTTCTACACCGATATCTCTTATTTTTACATACGCAACGTTTTTATGTCATCCACAATAAGTAATACACTTTTCTAAATCTGTAGTATCAAATCAACAAACTGAAGTGCTGTTTTCAGATTCCAGGAAAGCAAAGTAAAGAAAAAAATCACATTCACCAAGAACACATGAAACAAAAATAGTGAATATGAAATAGTGGTTCAGAAATGTACCGTCAGGCTTTAAACGGTTAAGCGATGGAGTAAACCCAGAAAACCTCAATCAGGAGGGCTGCTTAGAGCTTAACATTATCAATTCACGGAGCAAAGTAGTAGAAAAACAAAAATGAAAGGAAACTAATGAAAATGAAGAAGAAAATCCAAAAGAAAAAGACGAAATAGAGACGCGGGGGACAAGCTGTACATTTATGTCTGGGAGTGCAAAGCAAGGGACCATCTTGACGTAGGTCCTAAGCGATTGAGTGTAGCGCCTTAAGCGTGTGAGTATTTGAATAAGTAACGCAAAACTATTTTGATAAGAACCGTTTCTTAGTAATTCAATGCAAGTGACAAATATAATGTGTTTCGACAATTGTTTTCCCATTTTCCTTTATATCACATGTAATAAAACAAACAGACGTTAAATAACAAAAAAGTACACACGCTCAGAATTCTATTTAGCAGAAGAAGAGAAACGGTTTCTATATCTTTGATTGTCTCTAAACGCGACCCGTCAAACACCCGTGCATGATGAGTTGTCTACTAGTCAGGGGAATATGACACATGCACACACACATACATCTTCGATATGTAAAACTTTCCGCTTCATATTAATTGACTAAAAGTTGTTACAAGGGGTCGATTTTTGACGACTTAACACATCACCGAAAATTATCAATGATATGTTCTTGAATGCTTTGAAAATGCCCTAAGAAAAGAAAAGTTCAGAAAAAAATAGATCAAAAGCAGTGCAGATGAATAACTCAAGCTGATGTACTCGCGTCTTCTTCCATGCGTTCAAAGAAATTAAGGTTAGAAACTTTTGTTTTGGACTGTTCTTTACCAGGAAATCTTTGTCTTTAGTTATCCCGAAATCGGCGGAACGGAGAATGGCGCTGATAGGCGTCACAAGAATATTAGATTCCATGCAACGGTTGACATTACAATTTCTGAGCAACGAAATCGAATGGACTAGTACTCAGGAATTCTGTGGAGAACATTGGATCATTTCGTAAATATTACTTAAAGCAAGTACCTTGAAAAGTACTTCAAGAAACCAGTACTTTTATTAGTATTGATTTACTTTTGTTTTCATTTTCTTGAATATTCTTGTTAGCGTGTGTGTGAACTATTTTGTACAAATTTTGTCTTTGAATACAAATATTATATGCTATATCTGATTACTCAAATTCCGCAATAAAACAGTGAATTTTATTTTGTAATGTGTAAATAACTGATTTCCGTATTGTATTGTGGTATTCCATTTAATATCATAATGCACGTACCGAATGAATTCTCATTCCGTTTGTCAATGTTTACAACACATCTGACTTTAGGTGACAAGATAGCTAGGATCGAAAGAAAAGACTGCCGTCATTGAATATTCGGTGGTTATGTGTTGCGTTATGAAACAGCATCTTTTTTCTTACATTTGATTTGTTAAGATTTTTTTGCGTCTTTGGTGACTCCAGTTCCTCGGAGGGCGTTGAGCGCTTTGAGTGTGGAGTAATACTCCTTTAACATTACGGACATAACTCGTATGTCGTATCCGTCACGTCTCGTCCCAGTCAGTTGTCAAGAGGACCGCCAGGTAACATCTCCGTGCACGCGCCTCCTACCACAAGCTCCTGAGCCAATACCCAGCGGAAAGTATTAGGAAGGAATTAGGATACGGTTTAGAAACTTTACAGGGGTTGGACTAGAGCCTGTGAAGCAGCCAAACTCGTTTTGTGGGAACACACTTCACGTGAGATTGTTCGGGAATCTAACCCGGAACTCCTGGGTGAAAAAGAGAGCGATTTGGCTGTGAGTCACGAGATGACCAGGTGTATTTTATTCGTATTTTGTTATTGCATTATTCGGGGAGACTGTTTTCGTAAAAATATTTTATTTATTGTAGTGTTAATCGAAAGTATTTTATTTGGTGTTCTTGAGTCGTGTGCATGCTACTATTTCGATCGGTGGTTCTCGCCCAGATGCATTATTACTCGTGCGTACTTGTATCACACTTCGACAGAAACAATTTACGCCCTGTTTGGCTGTTCGAATCCCGATATCAACAGCCTCTGATGTGTTCGTTTAATTCTCTTGCAACAGTGTAACGAACTCAATGGAAGGAGTCATTCGCCAACTGAGTCCGTTCGCAGAGTACTCGACGTATCCTCCCGAAGTCCGCACGCAGCGCTCGAGTATTCACGCGCCGAGACCAACTCGCTGGATCTGTTTTCCGCGGGACGCGCGGCCAGTCTAACAACCTTTTCCATCGCAAATGCGCGTCCAATGCCGAGCTATCGCCGAACCAATGCGAAGACAGTATTGTCCTCGACACCACTATAATTTGCCCCCTCAATGGGGAATTAATGCAGGGTTTTTTCCACATTCTCGCCCGGTCCATTACTTTCAGCCTCACTTTGATCACATTAATTAGCGAGTTCCGGAGGCGCACGATTGGCTTTCAGGGGCGGGTCTCTCCTGCAAGGTGGGGGAGGGCGGAGGGGGGCGAGCCAAAGGCGAGAGAACAATCAAACGGAACACGAACCCGCCTGCCCCCGCTTGCAGGCCGGGGGGGGCTATTCCTGTGGCGGTTAGAACCAGCTTGAAGCTTCGCTTGCAAGCACTCGTTTTGCAAATTCATCATTTAACTGCATTAAGCAGCGCTTTCTGGCCGTTTCGCGTAAATTAATCTTTTGATTGGGACGAAAAGCTTCATTAATGGACATATGTATATACATTTTTCGATGCTATAAATATTTTTATTGGTTTTCATCTGTCTATTGCTCGCAAAATTGTAACTGTCAGCGTTCACTTAACTTCTTACATTTATGTGTACAATTTTTAACATAATAAAAGTCGGTTGTTCCAGGAAGTAGTTAGAGCTATTTTTCTTGGGAGGATTCTACATGCCTTAAAATTGATCTGTTGATGAGTGTAAAATGTTCATCACAGAGAGAAGTAGGAACCTAAGACAAAATTGGTCATACAATTGTAAGGCTTCTGTGCAAACAGATCAAGCTGCCAAGACAAATGGAATAATTTATTTCATTCTTTCCTCGATTGGTAATAATAATATATATATAATATATATATATTATATATATATATATAAATATCATATACGCCAATGAGCTTATTTCCAACTATGGCATTTCGGTTCGCTTTTTGAGCCAAAACGACGTGTTCTATGTCGTGTTTTGTGGATTTAAAAAGTGAAACTGTATGTGTATTTTGTTTTCAAATGTTCGGATTATTTCAACGTATTAGCGACTCTTGATATTAACCTTAGAATACTAACCGTGAGTAAATTTAACTTACTACGTGTCCTTTTTGTTTTGAACTCCATAATTCCTGACCGTAGATGATCCTGCCTCTAGCAGACTGTTCTTACGTCAGTTTGAGATATTCCTCTTTCAGAGAAACGTGCTTAGAAACATTTGAAATTTCATTTTTAATTATTATTCATTTTAAACTTAACCTTTAACGTAGTAAATACTAGTAGTAGTTATACTAATATTTTTAACGTATCATTACCAAAGAGGACCCTCAGAGACTTACTGATGATTTTTTGTTAATTTTTTATAGGTTTAAACTTGTTTAGGTTTGCTAAAAATCATTATAAAATATCTTCAATGATGATAGTGTTGTCCCTTTTGGATAAAATAGTATATAATCTATCACAAGTTTAATTACAGTCAGAGATATTAAAGCAGAATATCTGTGGGGGAGAAATCGGCTAATTAACTCTAAAACTGAAAAATCCTAGTACATTTTGGAAATAGTGCGTGTGTATGAACAAGTCTTAGTACAATACGTTAAATATTGTTATTAAGAATAGGCCTTTATTTAAAAATAAAAAGTAAGTATAATTTGCCATTAAAAATAAATATTAAGTGAGAATTTCTCGCGCATTTCATATAGAGATAGAAATTGAATATTTTTGTTTGAATAAATATGCATGAATATAATTAATTATATCAGTTTGTCGTTTTGTCAACATATTCGAATATCTCAATTGAAAATTTCAGCGATTGACTCCAAAGCCCCCCTTGTTTTCCGTTTTCTCGTTTTCCGAGTACGAAACACAGGGCCGTTTACACTTTGGTGTTGTTAGGGTTCAATATTGTATGTAATTGAATATGCTATATTTAGTTTGTATAAAAAATAATTACTTAATCTCTCTTTTTGTTACTCGGTACCTTTTTGGTGTTCACACCAGTGCACTGCAGGAGCCTGCATGCAAGCGTTTGGGAAAATCACAGAAAATTAAATTTCCAAAGGCATCACTAAAACACTCGTATAACACTGCAATAAATTACATCTTCACAGTTCAACAATGCTTTGCGTAATATCAAAAGTGTTGTTCCATAACGCAACAGATGAATAAAAAATATTTGATATCACGCGACCTCTGCCAAGGAGCCTTGTTGTCGCGTGGCATCGCCAGTGCTGCGCCGAGTGTGGGAACTCAGTCTGAAAGCGCAGTATGAGAAGAGGCGAATACAAAAATCAAATATTTTTGTTTTTAGCCAAAACTGAAACTGTTTCATTGTTTGTTCGTTTCATCCGAGTTTCTTTTTGTCTAAACAATAGACACTCCTCCCATGGACTGAGGCTGCGAAGTATTCTCTCAATATCTGCGGGCAGTGTAAATTTGTTGTATAGATAATTTGATTGATTAGTAATTCCTGGTGTGTCATCCGCTAAGGTCATTCGAGTGGTAAGTGTAGTGCATGTTCTTTTTTATCGCGGAAGGTGGCGGGGATGTTCGCGCGCTGGATGGCGAGGTCCGGCGCCGACAAACCTAGCGGCCAGGCAGCTGTCTGTTGTGGTGCCGCTCCAGGCTGAACGAGTTCTAAGCCCACGACTGGACATGTGTGCTAGTGAAATACATGATTTAGTAAAAAACGTTGAGAATGGGACGAGAAAGGATGGAAGAACGATCGCGCGCTGTCCGTGGCCCGTTTCTTAGGGTACTCCTGCATGCTCCTGGTTTTGTTTAGACGAACCATGAAAAGCTACCTATCAGAGCAGCCGACCGCTGGAATTCGCCTCAAGCCAGCGATTGAATTCGACTTATCTGACAAGCTGGTGTCGAAAATCCTGCCACTGTTGGAAGTGTAGCCCGAGGACCTCCCGGTCGGAGGCAGTGCAGATCGTCAGTTGATGCTCTGAGCCACCAAAGTCTGTAAATTATACTTGGATTTAAACTTAGTGGCACTTGAAGGTCACGAGTTGGACGAAGAGGGGGATACTGAGGAGCTCCAATACCAAACCTTTAAGTCGTAAACGGAGCTCCTGATTGGATGTTAACGTCTCTCTCTCCAGCTCGTGACCTTGAAGTGTCGCTACCTTAAAATCGTAGTTTAGCTGTAGTGGTCGTGTCGGTTGCGCCCTTCCCGTTTTCACTTCCCGCGCCCAAAGCTCCAAGGCGCAGCCGAGCCCCTCACACGCCGCCCTTCGGAAGCGGGAGAGGGGAGGGGGTGTCACGGCGCGGACAGGCTCACCGCAAACTTCCCCTCGACAACTTCATTTCAACTTGGCAGCAGTTTGCGCTCCGCCGCAGGCTGCTGCGCCGGGACTGATTAAGGAAATAAAACGGGCGATACTGCTCTGGCAGCGCTGCCAACCCTTGCGGCTGAATAATTGGTGGTCCGCGCCGACCAGCAGACCGAACGCGTTGGCCTAGCACTCGTGCGTCGCTTTCGGTGGCGGATTTTCGTAACGAACTACGAGAGAGCTAAGTCAATTTATTCGCTGTCTGGAGAAGAATTCTAGAAGCTCTGATCGGTAATTGCCCGTGGTTTCTCCCAGCAACACCAGGCGAATGCCGGAATAGTTCCCTAACAAACGGGCCACGGACCATGTATGATGTTTCCTTCTCCCCGTTTGTCCCTTCCTCTATACTTCGATTTTTCTATAGAGGCCGTGTTGCACCTCCTGCCTAAAAAAATGAAAATTTTTAACAGTGATTAGCACATTTCTGAGGCATGAGCCCCATTCAGAAAGTCGTTCGTGAATGAATGAAAATGATTCATTTCAGGAGGTGTATCCATGACTAATGCAATAGGCGACTATAGAAAAATCGAAGTGTAACCTTACTCAGTGACAGTCACATACATTTCACAACCACCCATGTCGGGAGACCAATTAGCAGATTAAATTGTGTCCCGGCAGCTCTTTTGAGGGGGGAGACATCGGTCGGTTGGGGTTTTCCAGGTGAATACTTCTCGCGTTCATAATATTCTCTGAAGTGACGAAGCGAATGGCCGTAGAAGACGACATGGCCGGTAACGCCAGTCAAACGAACCGTCGGGTTTTGCTCGAGGCCTGGACTGCTCAAAATCCAAGAATGTGAGCCAAACAGTCAATGCTGGCTTCTGGTCTAGAGTCGCTCACTAAGAGCATAATCTTGCAATTTGAAACGATTTTTTAACAAACAGCCCATGATCAGCGTCATTGTGTGATATGATAAATCACATTTCCTGAAATTAATCAGTTTTTAATAATAAGTTGATGTATACAATGTGTAGAAACCAATATAATTTGTTTAAAGTGTGTTTACCTAGCCGTGCTTTACTAAATCTATTTAGACACGACTTAATGTCCGCCCATATTTTTAGGTAAAGTTTTCTAACTGGATTTTAGAATATCAAGTTATGAATCAATCAAGGCGATTTCTTGAGCCTGCAGAACTTCTTTGAGTACGTATTTTTTAACAACCAGACGCAATTGCTATCTGCGTAACTCTATTGTACAAAATCTTCCACTACATTTTCATAGGAAGAAACGTTATTATTTTCATTCATGTAAGTGCCTTAGAAGTGTGTAATATTTATTGTTAAACACCTATATTGATTTCGATATGAATGATTGATGTTTTAACGTGCCTAATTGTATTAAGTGACAAGTAGAGCCCCTACTGGCAACCCTGTTTAAAAGTTGTTGGCTTGCTGAACAAAAATCAATTAGATATTATTTTATGCTATCATTTGGCCTATCGAAACCCTGCTAATAGTAGCTTGTCTTATTCGGGGGCTCGTGGTTGAGGTTTCTAAAGATCTGATATTTTTTGTATATACTATTAACGCTTCCAATTTGGGAATTCTTGGAAATATAAGAAATGTTTTTAATTTCCATTTTGCGACTGCGACTTGTGGCTGGTGACGTCCATCGCTTAATACACACCGCTCCTCTCCGCGAAGGACTGAGAGCGTTCGCTTCATGCCAGCGGTTGGCAGTTTGGTGGAAGGCTGGCTTTCCATTTCAGGGAATTGCTATCGAACTTTATTTACATTACGAGTGCAGTAATGCAATAATTCCTTGTCATAATTTAAGATTTCTTTAAACATATTGGGTTAGGAAAATTCTACTTTCATGTTTGCAGGGAAAATGTACGTATTGTTCAGTTAGTTTGGATTATTCTATTTATTGTCGTTAATAATTGTTGATATTTTGTCAAGAACGTTATTGTCTGCATCTAATTTCTGATAATGGTCAATAGACACGTGATTTCTGATGTATTTCCTTTAAAATTGTCTCAGTTGAATTGTCTAGCTCTGGGACGACGAAAAGCTCATGCAGGCGGAGTTTGCTAGTTACGCTGGAGGTAATAGTGACGCTCGTGTCATGTCTCTGTTACCACGAAGCTTGGAAAAAGTCTACGCCCAAGCGAATGTGACACCGTTAGCCGGCAAAGTCGGACAATGGAACCAAAATGTGAAATATATTCATACAATGGGACTAGGCCTTAGCAAAACAAAACTTCCGTCCTAAAGTATTCTAAGCATTCGAACTCTAGTACTCAACTCAGTTTGTTTCTTGATCATATAAAAGTCGTGGAAATACGCCCACATGCTAGGATTGTGGAAAAAATCCCTCAAAGGGGAAAACGAGGAGATAGATTCATACTAATCGACCGAAATCGAAACTATTTTCTGGCGTAGAAGTCACGCATAAAAGACCATTATCTCACTACAGAGAATGCATAAACTCAATAGTACCTCTGCCCTCAGAGGCAGATCTATCATTGTATTTCCAGTGACTCTCAACACTAGGTCCTAGAGTTCGAATCCCGACGATAGCGGATTTTCGACAAAAGTTTTATGTGAAGAAAGAATGGAATCAATCACAAAACTGATGGCGGCAAAGCCGTCGAAAGCCGGGTCTCTAAATAAATATGTAAAGTTGATGGAGATTCCATTATTTCTTGATGTAATTACGTCAACAATACCGTATCATAATTCTCACAAAATCTTTACGGCTAGGTCGAATTCAGTCCCTTTCAGAAGAAGAATTATTGCAGCCTGCTGCTCTGCTTGGGAGTTCTCGTGCTTTTTGTCAACACCAGACGAATTCCGGGGCAGTACCTTCACAAACGGGCCATGGACCGCGCGGTATTTTTCCTCGTCCTACCCTCACCCCTTTCTTACACACACACACACACACACACACACACACTTACACTAACATGCACTGCACTATCACTCATGCCGAGAGCTTAGAGCTTGTCCCGGATGGGGCGGTGCTCCGCTGGTAGGAGATACCTGGACGTGGTAAACTCTGCAAGCCGAGCTGTTGAATTGCACCGAATCTCTCTTCCTGCCGAACGAGACTATGGCCATGGCAGGCAAGCGCCGACCGTTCCCATACCCCCCTCCGGGGTCCGTGATTGTATCGAAGACGCGGAGTGATCCTCGAGCCACTGCGATCACGGCGACGGAAGTGGGGGGTGGAGGGGTTCCGTAGCCTTCTGCCCCGCCTCCTGCAGCCTAATTTCATTTGTACCAGGCCCCTCATTACGGCGTCAGTACAAAAAGAATTCCTTCTTGTAATCTGAGATTTCGAATATTATTGGTTTGGATAACATTAGACTTTACATCAAGACTTGCCGTTTAAAGAAACTGTACGGCCATCTCTGGCTGCGACAGTAGTAGTAGTAGCAACCTTATTTGATAAGATTGAGAACAATAGGCAATATATTTCGTAATAGTCGTTAGTCGATCCCTACATCCGAAATTATGGTCCAAGCAATCAGATGAGTAACCTCCGGTGGGCACGATGAGACATTTCGAGAGAAAGAAAACGCACCGCCGCCTTCTCCTCAGGTGGGCAAATGTTCGTAATGGCAATTCGCTGAGAAGCACGTCGTTACTTCGCAGTAGGTCCTGACGATTTCTCCTCTGGTATGAAGCCCCGAAGGCTGCGCTTGTAGTCAAAGCGCTGAGGATGTTTGTAAGAATTAATGAAAAGCCGTCCACGTTTGCTAATCAAAGAAAAACGCGAATTTGTATATTGACGGATTTTAGCTGTACGATACGACAGTCTTGTGTTTCCTGCGACCCTACAATCGCTCCCAACCTCTCCATCCGGTCGTTAGATTTGCAATGCAATCGCAGTTCACAAATGACCTCAAAATTCAAAATCTTCTACTTTTGCAAGTACGCACGGTTTTGTTGAGAGGCAGGCTGCGAAGAAATTGGAAAATGAAAATAAAATTTTCTACGGAAATTCTGAATATGCGTCTGAGGTCAAAACGATAAAGGAATCATTTATTGCTAATAGTGCGCGGGAGACGTTGGTGTATCAACCGGCGCATACCGAAATGACCTAGAGGCTTCCTCGGCCTCTAATGTCCAGGACGCGCAATAAGGCTGACTGGGAAGGCTGACGGGAGCAGTTGTGGCAGAGGCAGGCCCTGGAGGACCCGTATGTATGCCAGCATGCGTGGGTTTCAGGCAAACTCAAACGGTAGTCCGAAAATAATGGAATTACAGAAAAATGGTCGTTGATGTTGAAAAATTTCGTTATGCCCCATCTTTTTTCTTCTTTGATTTCTTCTATTCTACAGGTTCTTGATTATTCGGTATAATTCTACTCAATGAGATAACTTTTTTATGAATTACCTATATTTTATCTCATGCTGGATCAACAATAAAATATATTTAGAAATTCAACCAGTATTCCCATGACTTACTATATATATCGTTAATAGCATATCGTGATACAATGCTCGCAAAGGTAATACTTTTTTGAGCAGTATTTCCAGTAATATTATTCTTAGTGCCAGAACATTTTCTTCGACTAATATTTTACACTTTGATAAACTACTTTATGTCAGTGGCAAATTCTCTTGAATTCTCTTATTTTAGTTTTTTCATGTGTGTTAACGATTTATTTCGTCAAAATCAATGTATTACTTGCTTCAATCGATGCGATTTACATTTCATAAAAAGTTTACATTTATATGTTTTGTTTCAGGTAAGTGAACCAAGTATCCAGATAAAAAATATTTCCTGTCGTAAACGTAAGTAAATGGAGAATTTATTCGTACTGTCAAATGTGAGTAAAATTATTTAAATACTAATTAGATTAAATTAATAAATTGACAAAGATCAACTGAAAAATATTTTTTGTATTCAATAAACTGATTGAATGCCATCGTATTAAAATATAGTGACGAAGACATACAGCTGTGAATATACTACGGATATTTATGGATATATATGGATATCTGAAGAAGAATTCAATAATACTTTTCAGTCCATTGGATGAATAAATCACGTAAACATGATTTAATGCTGAATACAAGAAAAAACGTTTTGATGGAGACATCCAAGCTGTTTGGGTACTCTGGCTGTCTCCGTAAACACGAATTCATTTCATGTCAGGTTTTGTGGTTACGCTTGTAGGTCCTTAATGAAGATAATGATAGTTTACACTAAGGAATCGCCTTTTTTGCTTCTATTGGCTTGTTTTGTTGCTCTTCGATGACCACGGAAAGGTTATCTTCAAGTTCATGAAACATTAACTCCCTGCATTTTAAATCAACGCGGTAAAAGGTTCTGAACTCAACAGCAAGCTTTCGGGTTGCACAGAGCCACTCATTGTCTTATTGCAATTAAAATCTATATTTTTCATTTTACTTCGTGGTAATACGAGTTTATTTCAAATAATTTAACCGTGAAATGCAATGTTATGTTTGTATTTTAACGCATAGTAGTTATGTTTGTTTCTTATCGCATTTCTGCGTACATAGAATGAAGAAAATACTGCAGAGATAAACTAGTGGTGTTACAGATTGGCACAGACTTTCCCTATTAGTTTTCTATTTCCTTTGCTCACGGCTAGCCGTACGAACTTGCCATATATTGTTGCCAGCTGCCACTTGTAGTCGCCCACCTTTTTTTTCAAATTTTCTTAATTTTTGGGTTCCTAATAGTACAACGGAAATATTATTTTTAGAATATTAATGAACACTAAAACCTCGCTCGAAATGTTAATTTTCTTAGAAAATTAGAAGCCATTTTTAAGAAAATGTCGTTTTAGCGTTGCTGTATATGCGAAATTTGAATATGTTTTGACAGAAAACTGCGTTTTAGAAAAATTTCACTTCTAGACAGTTCAAGCGGACAGACGTTTTGTCACCAGTGGCGATTTCAGTGTCATGGACCCATAAAACGTGGATTATGTCTGCTCGAGATGTCACATTCAAGATATATTAATCTTTTTGTTACCAGGGCCCGTCAATAAGAGTTTTTTTTCTGTCGAGAATTTTTCAATACTTTCTGTATACTATTACAAGTACAAAATAAAATGTCGGTTATAAGTTGTAATTTTCGCTATCAGGTATGATCAGTGTTACGTTTTCTTTCAAAATATTCATGTTTTTTAACAGTGTGTTTCACATATTTCATACAAGAGTATTAAAATATGATAACAGTTTGAAATATTGCTAGTACAATTTCAATGAACAGAATATTATAATTTTTTCCTAATTTATTTTAATAACGCAAGACTTTTGTTTTACTAAGTAGCGTTTAATTCTGACGTATTGAAGGAATGAATAAATGTATTTCTTGCTAAGTGTTTAAAATAAATTAAGTGTGGTATGGATGTATTTTTATATTCTTTTGTGTTTTTAAAATATGCTTCTTTTCTTTTGTGTTCAGATACATTCTAGGTTAATGGTGGTTAGCCTACAATAAAGAACACTTGCAAGGAGACCCTTTTATATGCATAATAGTTCTAAAAGTATTAAATATACTATTGTAAAATAGTCTCAAGGTTTGGAGAAAAACTACAGGCTTAAAATGTTGAATTTACGAACAATTTATTCAAGCTTTATCCATTAAGTTTAAAATAATATTTGAACTGAAGAAGATTCCGAAATACATCTTCATCTTACACATTCTGAGCAAGTGCATTATGCCTTGCTCTTCTTCATTATTACAACAAACCGATTACTTTTTTTGTTGAGGGTTTAATTGTTCGAAACGGAAGGCAAGAACACATATTCAGGTGAATGCTTGTCTCAAACAGGCAAAAAACAAAAGAGCAGTCTTTCCCCCTTTTTCATTCTCTGGCGATTCACTATTGTGTGACGGTGAATACTCTTTCGACGATACAGCACGTCACCGACTCCCGTAGGCAAACAAAGCTTTTGAAACGTCGATAATAATACGCACTAGATTAATTGCGAAATCTCTTGTTATTTAATTCATGTTTGTACTGAATTTTACGCGCAGATTCATACATTCGCAATAAAGAACGATAATTCTAATGCTTGCTTTGTGTTTTAGCGGCGTTGCAAACTGTTGCCTTGCTCCGTAATTTTTCAATACGCGGTCGCTTAGCCTGCGATTCTTTCATATGTAACAGAGTGTTTGGAACAATTTTCCGCCATTGTATTTGATAATATTAATCAAGACTTTTTGTTTTGAGAATAAAATGCGATACTCGCTTAATTAAATCACATTTGTGGTATGTGAGCTGGGACAATGTATTACAGCAGCACACTGGAGGGCACTCATTTTTCATTTGTCTTAAAAAAAAGTTATGCGATAGATGCAGAGGAGACGCGAGTGCATGAGAGGGAATGAAAGAAAAGGAGCGGAAAACTATGAATATCTCACTGAAAAAATTTCGTATAGAATAATATGCATTCTGTTTGGTTTTTACTTTTTCTTTTTACGAATTCTTCGTAAGAAGAGAAGGCCATGTAATCGTGTGGCAGAAACGAATTTTCGACAGAAAAAGTATTATAATCGGGATTTGGTTACGAAAAAGAGGATAAATTCTGTTGCTGAATTTAGAAACAATCCTCTAACACGTGGTCTACCCAGAATCTATCTTTATTTGTTTCTTGATACCGAAAAGTCGATTGACGACAAAACGTCCGTCTGTCTGTCTGTGGTCAACGCTGGCGGCTAAACCGTTCAGCCGATTTTCTCCAAAATTGATATTCTTCAATCGACCTAGCTGATGTGGCGGCCGCAATTTTTAAAATTTCAACAAAAAAAGCTCCAAATTTTTTCATTATTTTTTTGTTCAATAGTGCAAAAGACATTTAAGAGAATGGTAAAGGTCTCATTTTCTGTAATATCCCCGATTTTTCGTAAATTGCAAAAATTTTATAACTACAAAATTGAAGATATTTTGCCTCAAAAAATATCTTTGGTAGTAAATTAGCTATTTAAATGTATAAATATTAAATAAATAAACTAGTGGTGCTGTAGAATGGCACAAACTTTCTCGCCCTAGTTAGTTTTCTGATCTCTCTACTCTTGATTAACGTTTGCGACAAGCCTCATTCTCTTCACGGATGCTTTCTTTATGTCGCCCGAAAACAATTTTTTCACATTTTCTCAATTACTTGGCTCCGTAATACTAGAACTTAAACCACCATACTAATTACTATTATGGAAGTATTCCTATCATGTCCTAACGGGGAGCCCGAGGTGGCTACATTGATGGGTAAGGGCCCAGCATTATTAGCCCAGCTTTTATTACACATAGTTACAAAATGAGGTTTTTGGGAAGGCGTACTGTTTTGAAGGGTCCGTTCTCCATCGTCGAAGGAATCGTTCCCCATATTTACTAAAATTTCCCTAGTTGTTTGGAAAAAGGTCGATATGGCTATGAAGAAAGTGCAGCTTGACACTCATATTGCACCCTAAATATTTCATTGTCAGCAACATATCTTCTACAATATTCTTGAAATTTGAGTATTTCCTGTTTACCAAAAATACATCCCCAATTTTATATGGAGATGTGGGAGAATGATCTTATCGCGCTTTACCAAACTTGCTCTTCTTACATTCCTGTCTCCTTGGATCCATTGTTGCTCTGGCAGGCCAGTCCTTGTAGATGACGTGCACGACTATCCCATAAGCATAGGAAGCAGGGAAACTTTTTGAAACCCGACTGCTGTTCTAGAAGGAGTCCTAGGACGTATAAATCACCACAATCTCCTTCAATGTTATTACAGTAAACAAGAGGGCCATCAAATACTCCCGAAACTCTTCTTTCCTTTTTCGATACCATGAGAATGTTGTACCAGTTGCGTTATTTTTCTCCTTCAAACGAGAACCCAAAATGTGTGATAATTCCTTTGAGATACCCAGATCTCTTACGAAGTCATTTAGTTCACCTTGAGTAAATACCTTTGGGGTTAGTTCGTATGTTGGGTACGTCATTTTATCACAGCCTTGAGAATAAGAAGGTGGTGATGACGACGATGATTGTAGAGTTACAGGTGGCTTAGGAACAGAAATTCTGGGTCCGTGTGGTACAGGCCTAATAACTGACTTCAAGTTTGCGTAAACAATGCTTCGAATGCTTTTCTTGTTATGCCCGTCAACTTTCACCGTACAAAAATTGCAGTCATCTACTGATTTGTTTTCTCTCGCCACATCGTCCGAATTCAAAAAGATAAAGACTTCGACTTCCTTTGGGGCCATTTTCTTAAACCATTAACACACGTATGACACACGCCGTGTGGCGCAAATCTTTTGCCTTGGTCTCCTAACTTGATACCAAAATAAGCTAGGCAAGCCCTTTTTGCGATTAAGGTTATGTTCTGTCTTCTAGTTTTCAAAGTCAGTGGTCCACAAATGTAGCATAACTAGTGAAGATCATTTACAGCAATTGTCTTGACTAGCTAGCCATTTTTCAAACTGATTTGTTAAATTACTTAGTTAGAGTTACTAAATAACTTAAGCACACGTACAAAAAAGACAAAAACAGCTTCATCAAAACAAAGACATTGATCATTATGGATCTTCTCCCATATGACCGTTTTCTATTGCTCCATATCTTACATCGATCGCTGTTACGTGCGAAATTTAAAAACAAAAAATCGTGTTTAAGGAAAATCTGTAGTTGTTACAGCACATATGATTCCATATTCGCAAACAGCCTTAAGTAATCATTCGAAAACATCCACTTTATTGTAAAGCTCCAAAATGATGTTACTCTGTGTTATTTGTGACAATTCTGTGTTGCTGCATGAAATAATTGAGGATCCCACAAAGTTTTTTGTAAACTATTTGAAGCAATTCTAATCGCAAATACTATTTATGAAGGTAAATAAACTTGAAATGTGTGTGTAATTTTCGAATTTGCAAATTTTAACCCCCTTTTCTCAGCTCCATAATGCTAGGACTGAACAGTTGTCTTAAATAATATGGAAGTGCATAGCACCAGTTCTCCTGGATGGCCGAGGTTGTTAAGTGGTATCATCAGTGGTATTGTCAAGTAGTTTGGGTTCATCAATTGAAACCAAACAGTCGCTGGTTCAAGTCCCACGAGAGGATTTTAATTTGATGAAAGTGTTGTAGAAAACTATCAGGGATTCGAGAAACTTTATTGAAAGCATTTCTACCCTCAAATGTAATAATTACATGTACAAATAAACCAACTAGCCATGTGACCAACGTAAATATCCCTAACGGATCAGAAATTATTATTACTTTCTTGCCTTACGAATGTTTCGTAAATAGAAAAGTTATGTATTCGTGTGCCAGAAAACTCCGACATTTCGCCAGAATAAACCTCATTTCCGGGTTGTAGTAGTGAAAAAGTGGATAAATCCTGTTGCTAAATTTAGGAAAAAATCTCTTAGTCGTGGTGTAGCCAGAATCCATGTTTTGTTGGTTCTTGATACCGAAAAATCGATTGACGGCAAAATGCCCGTCTGGCCGTTTGTGTGTCTGCCCGTCTGCGATTAACGCGAGCGCGTAAGTGGTTCAGCTGATTTTCTTCAAAATATATATATACCCTGATTGACCTAAACGGACTGGAGTCTTTGGGAGTTTCTAACGGATATTTTGATTGTTGAAGGGTTTTTTACTTAAATCGAGCATTTACTTTTTATATATTTCTCATAGTTCGAACCATGCTGCGCTTCTGTGGCGTAGGGTAAGAGTGCTACCACGTTCACTTTGAGGATCTGAGTTCGTGTCTAGGTGCTGAAAAATAACTGTCTGCTTGACAACACATTTGCTGGATATGTAATAGTGTAATGTTGCAGATCTTTTTGAAACAATGCAAGAAAGTCAGTACCACTTGTTTGCGTTTTTGGCTAAAAACTTAAAATCAGACTTTAGGAACCAAGAGTATAATTTATTTAACAGCTTTTTTGTATATCTTTCCTTCCTATTGGGCACTTAAGTTTTTTTCTAATTACAGATTACTTTAATGTTTCTCAATAGGAGTGTATTAGAATATTGAATTCATTTTTTAAATATTTAAGCTCTTGGAAATAGAATGGCTTGTTTGATGAATATGAATGTACTTTTTTGATCTAGTATCCAGCTGTTCTGTGTGGGCTTTTTTTTTTTTTTTTTTTTTTCCGTGTCGTTTT
>BOPP01000045.1:3140313-3157951 GCA_017312745.1 Gryllus bimaculatus
GGCAGTGCCCGTTCCATTTCCTCCGCAGCCGACCTCCTCGCCTCCTCCGCTCCGAACCCACCTCCGCCCTTGGTCAACTCGGATGCGCCCGTGCCCGTGCGTGGGCCGACGGCCGGCGCTCGTCTCCGCCACTCGCTGCGGGGCACATCTCGTCTCCTGACTCTCATGCGAAAATGCTCGCAAATTGAGGTTAAACGTCTCAGCCGTGAGGTTTGGTCCGGCGACCGCGACACGACTTCAAATGGAAAGTGATGTTTAATCAGAAAATTTACCTCTTGTAGTGTTTGATTACCACGACTATGTGCAACGCTTTAAAAAGCTCATCGAGATTTTTTTTGTCGTCTCTATCCTGCGACACTAAGTGTAGTTTTTCAAATATACGACATTACGTAATCTTTACTAAGCATATATGGTTACACTGATGTCTCAGTTAAATTCAGTTCCTATGTTAGATGAATGTTGTTTTTATCATTTTATCATATTTTTATCATATCATTCTGTGTGAGTCTTGTATATGAGAGATACATGATCTACGTGTGTTATATAAATGGTTATCAGTAATCAATAATGTAAGTATGATGACACGCTCCCGGCTTTTTGAGAAAGTAATTTTGCAAATAATACATAAATTAAGTATAACAAAACTTCATTTATAAACTTGATTTTTTATTTTCATACATTACATATAGCAACACACGCGAACCTCGTTGAAGAAATTGAGTATAAACGTTCTGAGTTTATACTTTAAGTACATATTTTTTCGTTCCTTCATTCAATTGAGACTCCTTTCCAAATTGACGCAATTTATAAATATAAAAAACAATGATATGAACAGCCACCTCGAGAACCTTGCACGGATAACTCATTAAAAACAGTTTTTAATGGATTTCTCCATTTGTTTCCATTCTGTACAGTCTTTCTCAATATGATAATATGATATATGGTACTCTATATGATACGAATGAATAAAAAATGTTCCACATTACAATTAATTACTTTTAAGAATATGAAACTCACTCGTATTTTCCAAAAATCCAACAACACATGTTATTGCAAAAATCTGAAATAATCGTGCAATACGCACTGAATCGTAGCTCTTGTAGCGCATCTTGAAATATCTTATCATTTTAAACTGCAACAGAGCAAAGACTGCTCGAAATACATCCAGGCAAGGCAAATAACTGTTCAGTAGATAACAATGTTTGCTTCTGGCGTAAAAGGCTGTAAAGTATGATTCAGAACACTCGATGTTTATTCAATTTTAAATAATATTAAATTAAAATTTAATATGAAGATATTTAAATTAAAGGTGAGTCAATAAAATCATTCACACTCCAAAATTCATAAAAGTGTTTTTTATTTATAGTGTATGCATTGATAATCCCAGTCCCAAACTACAAAATAAAATACATTGCACAATAGAAAATCGTACTATTGATTACCTAACTAACATGCTGTGCAATTTTTCATCTTTTTGGGTTATTCATTGTCCTTCCTGATCCCTACAGGTGGCACTAAAACCAACATTTTTATGCGTAACCAACATTTTTATGCGTAACTGAAATAATGAATAATTAGTCATTCCGGAAGACCATAAAAATGTATGAGCATTTTTATGGTAAGTTAGGATGGGGAAATATAGGAACATTATGAGAGATACCGTTGAATTCAATGACCTCTTTTACACTCCTCCTCATTTCAGCCTTCCGGTGGGCCTGCCTTGATAGAAAGCGGGCGCGTAGCTTGCTGCCTCGACAAAACAGTCTCTTTCTTGCACCCTCAAAACTTCTGTTATTGAACTGAAAAGGAAGAATAAAAACCTTCAGCAATTCATCATTACATTTTTAATGTTAATTCATTTTACAAATCACAAAAATGTGGCTAGTTTAAGGAACATAATACTAAATAACACATTGCTTCAGAAAGAACTTACAAAACTAAATATAACAACGAAAATCAAAATAAAATGAACTACAAAATTGTATTAAGTAGAAAAATTAATGAAATGAAGTACTCTAGTGTCCTTGTATTTAAATGGTCGTAAAGAAATATATAACTATTTCCAAACGCGTGAAAGAAAGTGCTGTGTTAGTACCACTAGTTTTATGTACTATTTATACTCGTATATGGATAATCCTTGGTTATAATATCTGAGATTCAAGTCTTCAAAAAGGAAATGAAACTAGTGGTACTAATAATTGCCAGAAGTTTTCTCGCACAACTTGGTATTCTAATGTCTTAAGTCTACGCTTACTTTTCGAAACTGCTTCACCCTATTCCGAACTGCTCTCTATCGACTTGTAAAAAAAATGTTTTCAAAGTTTTTCAAGTTCCTTTCCCCTATTGAATTGAAATATTACTTTCATAATTCTGCAGAGGAGTAAAAAATGGTCCTAAAAGCAAATATGTTTCACACACTAAGAACATTGCATGAGAAAATGTTGATTGAGCGTTTACGAAAATTTGCAATTTCACAAAAAAACGTTTATTTTTCGAAAAAGTCTTGAAAAATAATTTGAAGCACAATAATTTGTGGTCATAAATGCAATACGTAGGAAAAACGTCTGTAATACAAAATTTAACATAATTTTTGCATTACGGAAATTTTTAGTGTGAGTAATTTAAGCATGAAACAAATTCTTGTGACACCGTGTTTTCGGGTTGTAGGAGCAGAAGTGAAGCTTATGAATGATATGCAAATGATGTGTGGATGCTAAAATTGGTACCTAATGGAGAAATTTTGTCGAAACGTTTGCTTGGCGTAAAAGTGTGTATATTTTGGTAGTGAACATGAAAGAGTTGAAATTGACAGGAGTAAGTTTTTGCAGAATAAAGTTTAATACATGACAATGTGTGAATGATAAATGTGTGTTTGTAGTAATTGAACGTCGGTCTAAACATCATTTTTCAAGATTGTTGAAGGACAGGAGTATTTTAGATTTGAAATAATTTATGAAGCCGGAATCCCCTTTCATCTCGGATTGTTGGATTTGCCCAAATAGTGTCTGAAATACGAAAGTTATCGTCAAATTACTGTGAAACACTCTGAATACTAAAATTAATTCGCATACACACATACGTACATTTGTATGTATATTTAGGGAGAAAAAATTGTTAAATGTGTATGAACGTCTCAGTGCAATAAATCATTGAAATATACTCGTACGGTATATGAAACTTCAGCAAAGAAGAGTTAGGAGTACAATTATTTTATTTTCTTTATTTTAGGCTCTACTTGGTGTCAAAATGCATGGATATTAAAATGTATTGTCTTTTGTATTCTTCCTGCTTTGCAGTTTTGTTTAGGTAAAAGAAGTAGTAATAAGGTGAAAGTGGTGCTCCGGGTACACAATATATTCTCCTACAATGAGAAAGGTTTGAAAACAGCTTGGGCGCCGCGGAAACAAAAAAGCGCGAATCACATTTTCAGAGAGAGAGAGAGAGAGAGAGAGAGAGAGATCCCTTTTGTGAGGATAGCACGTTGTATCCATGGAGATGCGAAGTGTGATTGTGTCACGAACCTTTTGGCCTTAAATGCTTTGGTTACCAAATTACGTGTAACTCGCAAGAGGCTGTCAACACCAATGTTTTTATATCAGAGTTGTGTAATACGGGCTCACACTAATTATATCAGTTTTATAAAGAAAATAGAGGAACACACGCTCATTCCGTGTATTTTTATGAGAGGTGTCATCTTGACAAGCAATTTATAGTTTATATAAAAGGTTTGAAAAGACTGGGTCTGTAGCAGATCTTCCACGACCAGGTAGACTGAAATGGGTGACTACGGAACAAAATATTTTGACGGTAGGTATTTATGCTGGTGGGCTTATTGGACTTTATTTCTTAAAACATAGTGACAGCTAAAAATTACGTTGAAATGACACATTACGTATCTGAAGAATTATCTGCAATATGTGAGAGAGCGAATTTGATGCATTATCAAAACATATCAGTAATACTACACTTGCTTCTGTCCTTAAAATATGTGTATTGTACATTGAAAATGAAGGAGAACACTTTGAAAACCACCACTTGTAATTATAGCAGTTGACAAATAAATAATGTTAATATGTTTTGCGCATTGTTATACATACGTCAATACCTATGCTTGTGAAAACACAGTTTTGTGTGCAGTGGCGTGAAGTGCAGTGACGTTGTGCAACTGAGAGAAACGAGTTAGTAAGAAAGACATTACAGCTCGCTGTATCGCAGTGCGGTGAAGTGTGGTGAAGTGGAGTTCTATGAAAGATTGCACGGTGAAATGTTAATGTGATTTTGTAATGTTTATAGAGTTTGTATAGTTGTTAAGTTCTGTAATGTTAAGTTAGTGTATTCTGCCACCAAGTTCTCATACTTAATTGCAGAATTATTAATAAATCTATCTATCTAACCTACGGGTCACTGTATTTCTGTTGTGTAAAATATCCTACTACCGAAGCAACACAAATTACGAAGTTATTTTGAAAGGGAAAATTTTTGAGCAGGTTAAGTATCGTTGGGTAAATGACTACAATTGAATATAAGAATAACATTTATTTTCAATTGTTTTCATGCATAAGTTACAATGTACATTAAAACTCCAATACTTAAATGTTTCATGGAGTTGTTGCCTTCAGAATACTCCATCATATATCTTCGTTATTATAAAATAGGTGAAATATATCATTTACAGTTTATACTTGTTATATATTGTTATATTTATTTCTCATTAAAATAAAATAAGTATTGTACTAGTATTATATAATACAATGACAATAAAATAATATTTGTGTGATCGTATAAATAAACGTATCGATGAACTCACACTTAATTAATCAGTAGGTATTTATTATATACAGCAATATTATATTACAAAGAATCAATGTTTAAAATGTATATACTTAATTTGTTTACATACTAAATTCTAGTTCAATAAATGTCAAATTTTTCTCTTAATATTGTGTTTTTTACCATTCCTAGTCTCATGCCATCTTTTCTGCCTTCCCGTTCAATGGTTCTGCTCCAGGGCCCTGATCTGTTATATAATTACTCAGAAAAGTCATATCATCCCTTAATTGAGAACGTACGTATTTCAATTTACACATACGTTCGAAAGCAGCCTTCAGAAATTCACCTTTTGTCCCATATTGTTCAAATTTGAATCCATTTAAATATTTGCTAGGGTTGAAGTTGTGGGAAAGAAAATTAATAACTCTCTTAACCCGTTGTCGATCTTTTGCACTCAGACGATCGTGGTCGATTGCTCGGAACAGATCCAGAACGGAAATCTCCATCTTCTGCGGGACGAGGAGGTCCACTGCCTGAGCGCCATACCCCTCGTGGATCACACGATTCTGCGAAGAAATTGGGGCACATCAGACATTTGGCTGGAAAATATAGATATAAAGGCAGGTGTACACGGTACAGTTTTCCTGAAATTATTATACGGTTTCTGTAAAGAAAGTTCAACATCCCCAACCAGTAGTATGATAGCGAAAGCTCGGGCATACGCGGTCTACTTCTGCATGAATTCTGTGTCAAGACTGTCATTCCGTCACAAGACACCACTCGGGAGTCTTGCGGGCAACAACTGAATTGCAAGACCTTTCAGTGCCGGTTCTGCGCGTGCGTTAGGCTGTGTGATCTTTATTAAGTATTAATTAACCATGACCTGCATAGAGAAGAAAAATGGGAAGCCAAGAAAGGAGGTAGTTTATCACAATATCACGTCACACAAACGCTCCTTGACACTTCTAACCACAAAATCGAAAGAGATGTTTGAGTCGGACAGTAAGCTTTATGCATGAAAAATTACAAACATGCTGAAATGTTTTCATACAGAAATCGTGTAGTCTGGACTGCATGTTTTCTATGGGTCCAATTTGCATGAAAACTGTACCGTGTACTCCAGTCTTAATATAATTGATACTTTCTAGAACTTGTCCAAATTTTGGGAAGTAAAATTGCCGTTCTCTGCAGAACATTAATAAAAATGATTACCATATATATCAGAATAAATGTTATAAAGTTGAAGGTCATACGTGATCGTAAATGATCCCTTTTTGACAGTGAATAGTGGGAACTTTTTTATAACAGAGTTACACCTGTAACATTCATTTATTAATTGGCAACACAATTGCACAGGTTTCTGGAAAGTACATTAAATCTCCTTGATTGAGTAAGAAAGTGTTTTGCCGAGCACATGAACATAAGGAATTGTCTGACAATTAGGAGAAAATGTTACATGTGCTACTCCGTTATATGGCATTTTCAACTACAAATCCATTGGCAAAGAGTAATAATCTTGGACCCTTCTTCTGCCCTATAAGTTTGTAATTTTTATTCTGAGACACCTGTGCAGAATGTACAATTGATTTTTACTGCAGTGGCATCAGACATACGTTTATTCAACACATGTTTACTTTCGTTCTATATTCGAAAGATCAGACACGTGGTGTAGCCAAAATCCGTGTTTTGTTGGTCCTTCATAGCCAAAAATGTAATGATGGCAAAACTTCTGTCCGTTTGTGAAAACCCTTAGCGACCAAACTGTTCCGTCGATTTTCTACAAAATCGATATTTCCTAATCGACTCTCCAAGTCGCGGCCCCTTGAATTTAAAACAAATATTTTAATTTTGGCGAGTTCTTTACAAGCAGCCCGAGGAATATTTTCCAAATTTTCCAAAAATGCTTCTATCGGTTTTAATTAAATTTTATTTTTTGAAAGTGTAAATGACGTTTAATAGAGTGGTGCAGGACTCATATTTGTGGAAAACTCAATTTTTTTGAAAATTGCAGACGTTGTTACAGTGAATTCCTTCTACAAAAATACTAAAGATAGAGATGTTTTCCCTTAATGAAATCTTTTCCGTAAAGATAGATTTTTAAATTAGGTCATGTACAATTTCTCTACAAAAATTTGAGTACTTTTCGCGTAATTGTGTAAATACGGGCGAGAAGGGATATCCTGCAAGTAACGCTAGCGTCCATCGCTGCGCACCTGGAAATACTGCAACGCCTGCAACGTAGCTGCTTGCGCCTGGTACTTCTTCTGCATCTCCAAGGCCTTCTGCAGCAAGAGCTGCAGCGCCGCGCCTCGAGTCCTGAGCTTCGCCTGCACCAGCACGGGGCTGAGCAGCGCGTGGAACTGCTGGTTCTGGAACAGCTCCTGGATCTGCCGGAGGTGCTGCTCCTCCTGTGTCGTCTCGGGCAACGGGAGCGCCTTCACCAAGGTCTGCATGTTGATGGAGAGGGGCGTCGCCCCGCTCGTGGCCGTCACGTGCGATTTCTTCAAGGACGAGAGGAATTCGCTTAGGCAGGCGAACAACGCGGGGTTGTCTTTCACGTGCCGCAGTGTAAGTGCGTGGGTTATCGTGGCGACCAACAGCTCCCCCTTCGTGCGGTACTTCTGCGGTTGGAAGTCGGCGCCCATTAGCTTCCAAAAGTCCGGCCGCGCGAAGAAGTCCCTGACGGGTCGCATCTTGATGTGCTCCGCCGTGCCCGGAGAAGTGCGCGGTAAGAGCGTTAGAGGGCGCTTCCAGTTGGCAGGTTCCCACTCTTTGACCAAATCGGGTTTCGGGAACGGGGTGCTCTTCACGTCGACGGGTCGAATGTGTGTTTCCTGCAGATGCCTCAGGAATTGTTTCACCGCTCTGTAAAGCAGTGTGTTTTGATGTACATACTTCAAACAAAGAGCCTTTTGTAATAAAGCTTTGAGGAAAGTTCCCTTGGTGAGATACAAGCTGGGCTTAAAGTAAGGACCAAGTTTGTAGTAGATATTTTCGTCTGCTAAGAAGACGCGAATGGGACGCAGTTTGTCGCATGCGAGGGTCGCAGGTGTGCACGTGGGGAGATTTTTGTACGGCTCTTCATAATTAGCCGGTTGAAGTTCAAAGTCTTCCGTTACGTTTGGAAAAGAAATGTGTTGAATTGCCTGTGGGCGGCGGGGCAGAGTGGAGAGGTATGTGAGATACTGCTTCATCGAATTGTGTAGTATGGTATTGAATCTTACCGCGCTTGAAAGGATGGCCCGTTTCAGTACAGCAATCAATAAATGCAATTTTGATGCGTACGCCTCCGGCCGGAAGGAATATCCCAGCCACGAATATAAATTTGGAACTCGTATAAACTGTCTGATCGGCCGAAGTATGGTGTCTTCAGTCGTACCAACTTCCGTCGAAGGAAGAAGTTCTTCCGGGCGCGAGTAATTGGGTTTCTGATGTAATTCCGTTTCGTCGAGGACAGGAAATTTTAGAAGAGGCTCTGGGGCTCCAGGGTAAATCGTTTCTTCATCTGCAGATTCATCATGGTGAAGCAAAACGAATGCAGGAGTAGTCGTTGCAATCGGTGTAGTAGCGATGGACGGGAATATTGTAGGACTCGATGTAGTACGAAATGGAACAATCTCTTTTAACTTTGTTGCTGTCGATGTGGTAATAACAGACGTTGGCGTAAGCGCAGATGTTGGTTTTGATGTTCTAATGGGTTTCGAAGTTGTACTAGATCTGGTTGTTGTCAACGAATATGTTGAGGATGAAATGGCAAATTTTGGAGTCGCTTGCGATGTTTCGGAAACTAACTGAGGCCACGACTTGTTGCGACACCTTTTTCTTTTCTGTACTTTAACTTGAAACTCTGGTTGTTGTGGCGGGGCTATGGGGTCACCATTGATATCCAAGGTAGTGATAAGAGTTATCATGAGATTTTTCGCCGGGCCATTTATAAAACGGCCTTTGATCACTCGGCGATAGAAGTTGAGAATGCACTGACGTGGACGGCTGCATTCTTCCACTGGAATGGCGTCGATCAGCTTCTCCACTGGCAGACGCTCCTTTTGAAGAAGAGCTTCCAGTCTCATCACCAACGAATGAATGCTTTTTGGCATCGAGGGGCCTTCGAAGGAATCTAAGAGAAAGTCAGCCTCGAGAAACTCCTGAGGTATTTGTGGAGACATGCTGCAGAGGAATTTCTTGAAAATGAGGTACACTTTGAGATATTTAACAGAAGACTTGATTTCCTGTGGAAGCGTCGGTAGTCGAAGTTCAATTCGTGTGAGAACAGCGATAATCAAATTGATTGTTTTCGTATGGTCGAAACGGTTAAACCCCTTTACGACGAACTCCATGTCCAAGTACCCGTTCTCGATGTAGAACTTGAGCCTGTTTTTGGCGTCCACCACGTCGTCCGGGTATTCCGACGGCGTGATGGCCTTGAGGATGGACAGGATGTCGAGGGTGGGGCGACTCATAATGAGGGACGTGTACTTGAAGTCGGGGTTGCTGTACCACGCCACGGGCCCTTTCACGTAGGCGTGCACCAGCCGAGCGGCGTCTCGTAGAGAAGCGTCTTCCTGCGCCGATTCGGCGATCGCCCACAAGATGGCGCGCACGTAGGCGTCTGCCCCGCCCCCCCGGGCGCCCTCCGCGCGCCTGAGCACCTTCCTCCACGCGCGCACCTTCTGCTGGCGCAGGCAGTCGGCGACGAAGCGCTCGGCTTCCGCCCGCTGCGGCTGCAGGGCGTCGGCCGGCCGCATCTGCAGCAGCAGCGCGAACAGCGTCTGCGTGAGCGGCAGCGTGCCGTCCGCGACGGCCGCGAAGGCGTTCGCCACCACGCTGCCCGCCACCCGCTCCGTCTCCGCGTCCGCGCGGTGCTCCGTCTCCGGGGGGAAGGCCGGCGGCGTCGCCAGCTGCCGCACCGCGGACGGGTCGATGCCCTCGAGGAAGTCGACGACGAGCGGCCCGCCTGGGGCGGGCACGGCGTCCAGGTCGACTCGCCGTCGTCCAGCGCCGCAGCCAGCGGCGCACGCGCCCTTCGCGTAGGGCGGCGCCACATCTCATGGCGAGCAACAGGCCCCGGAACTGGTGGTGGGCGACGCGCTGCACAGGTCGCGCAGCTTCCGCACCAGCGGCACCACTGGAGCGGCGGGCCTCACCTGCTCGTAGAGGAGGTGGAAGGGGTGTGAGGTCGGCGGAGAGCGGTTGTCGGCAGGTGCAGCACGTAGCGAACACCGTGAGCATGTTTGTCGCGGAGCGTGGCGGCCGCCGAGCGTCGTCTCGAGCCGTTGAGAAGCGCGGTGGCGCGCGCGGAGAGGCGGCGTGTCGGCGGCGTCGGCGGCGGCGTCGGCGCCGGGGCGCGGGCTCGGGCGGGAGCGCGGGCGCGCCGCCTCGCCCGGGCCGCCGAGAAGCCCGGCACGAGCGCGTTGAAGCGCGGCGCGAGCACGCCCCCGGCCGCGCTGTGGATGGGCGCGGCGCCGCCCGCGCCGAAGAACTGTGACACGCCCCCCAGCCACGCGTCGCCCGCGGACGCGTTGGCGCCGGCGGCGGCGGCGGAGGGCGCCTCCAGCACGGGCCAGTGCGCGGAGCGCCGCTGCGAGTCGCCGTACACCTCCAGCATGCGCTCCAGGCTCCAGCCCCCCTGCGCACACCACAGGCAACATTGAACTTCACAATGCCTCCTGCGCACACCACACAGGCAACATTGAACTTCACGCCAGCCCAGCTGCGCACACATGCATTCACCGTTTTACTCCGTCAGCCGTCAGCGCTAGCAACATAATGCCTCGCTCACGTCGTCCACTGCAGAAAAGTCAAGGGGACAACTTAAGCCAGACACGTCAGGAGAGGATATTCAATGTAATGGTCGCATACACTCCCTTCCGGATCCTTGGCAACTCCTTTGAGGGCTTGATGGCAGAGTAAATGACATCATTGAAGGAAAATGTTGTATCTATCAGAACTAAACCTCATGTATTTAGAAATTAATTAATCAGTTTCACCAAAATTATTGTAAAATCTGTAAATGAGTGCAAATATTCATGATAAAATATTTTACTTTTGTGTTCGGCAAGGGCATACATTTATAACGTTTACGAAACTTATGGTCCTTTCCTTGGGATACATCCACTTTTTAAATATCCGCGCTGGTCTCCTAGTGAATTCCTCGTCGGTGTGCGTCCGTTAGGTGTCACGTGTTGTGGTGCGAGTCGTAGAATGAAAGAAGAATTTAGAAGAATGAAAGGAAAATTACGTCACTGTTCATGATAAACAGAGTAAGATAGATTATTACACAACTCCAAGCACTATGTTATATTATATAATTTTTCATGTTATTGCATCATGAATATTCTAAGAAAAAACTAGCATTCCAAAAGCGGATTTATCGATTTCCCAAGAGAAACTGTTTCCCCCACTTCGGTGCGCCTCCGGAGCGCCGCAGCGTCGGGCTCGTCCTTGGACCCGCGGCTGGGTGCGGAGCAGCCGAGCAGATTTCTGTGACGCCACAGCGCGGAGTAGGCAAGAACTGTCGTAGGCGTTTGGTCGCGTCTGCTCGCCGTAGCTCGATGAGCTTTTGCGTTGAGCATGCCTGAAGGAGAGCTCCGGGCTGCCTCCGGAATCACGTGCTGAGGAGCGGGTGAGACCTGCTTGTACGGTTTCGCAGTGCCCCGGTCTGAATGGGTTGGAGACTCGATGGTGGCGGTTTCCGACACTAGATACATTGAGCAGCGGAACGGAAGAGTTTAGGGGCATTGATTGGTGGACTAATGTTTTCGATTCCAACAAATTCATTATTCCCGTAAGTGTATTTCATGTTTGATTGCGCGAGGGGCGGTGAGCTTCCCCCGCTGAACGGTGCCAAACTACGCGTCGACTTGCAGGGTTTTCCCATCCAGATATCTCCCGCCAGCGGGACTCTGCCCCAGCCGGGACAAGCTGCAGAATGCTTTCTCAACACCTGCAGTAATGTAGTGCACATAAGTGTAGGTCTGGGATGAGGATAATGAGGAGGAAAAGATTGCGCGCTGCCTGTAGCTCGTTTTTTAACGCGTTACTTAAGTACGTCCCTAGTGTTGACCCGAGAAATGACCAACGAGAGCAGCCAGTTGCTAAAATTTGTATCCGGACAGCGTCTGAATTTGGTCTAGCTATGTATCCTAGTGAGAAATCCTAGAACCTCCAGGTCAGAGGCATGCAGTAACATCAATCTATGCCTGGAGCAACCTTTGTTTGCTGTCTAGTATTTCCCAACTGTCTAGGATCATATTTCAAGCTGCTGTTTGCTCTAATAGGTAATTTTCCGTGGTTTCTATTATTTTACGTGGCGAGACTCGGGCCATCAGACCCGCTCTTCCGTCTGACCACGCAAATTTTTCTATGCTGCTTTCACCTTCTAGCGAAGAAAGAAGATTTTACTCAGGCGACGAAACAGGCGAATTTGAGTTTAGCTCAGAAGCTTCTTATAGGCTTGAGGATCTTTTACATGGGAGTAAATCTGCTAACATTTGACAGCCGGCTTTACTTCCCCTCCGAAGGAAGGCCTACGAAGGATTTTTTCGCTCTTAAAAATCCACGGCGTCCAACGGGTTTGAACCCGCGAGCTTGGGTATAACAGTCCGGTACGCTAACCGTTACACCATCGCTCCTTATTCAACCCGCTCCACTTACAGCCAACCCCACCAGCGCCATTCTTCTACAGACGTCGGGAGACCAGTCGAGAGCAGAGAGCTTGTCCTGTCTGGGCCGATCCGAGCTTGAGAGCTTGTCATGTCTGGGCCGATCCGAGCTTGAGAGCTTGTCCAGTCTGGGCCGATCCGAGCTTGAGAGCTTGTCCTGTCTAGGCCGATCCGAGTGTTGAGAGCTTGTGCTCTCTGGGACGATCCGAGAGCAGAGAGCTTGCCCTGTCTAGGCCGATCCGAGAGCAGAGAGCTTGTCCTGTCTAGGCCGATCCGAGTGTTGAGAGCTTGTCCTGTCTGAGCCGATCCGAGCTTGAGAGCTTGTGCTCTCTGGGCCGATCCGAGTGTTGAGAGCTTGTATTGTCTGGACCGATCTGAGTGTTGAGAGCTTGTCCTGTCTGGGCCGATCCGAACTTGAGAGCTTGTCATGTCTGGGCCGATCCGAGCTTCAGAGCTTGTCCTGTCTGGGCCGATCCGAGAGCAGAGAGCTTTTCCTGTCTAGGCTGATCCGAGTGTTGAGAGCTTGTCCTGTCTGGGACGATCCGAGAGCTGAGGGCTTGTCCTGTCTAGGCCGATCCGAGTGTTGAGAGCTTGTCCTGTCTGGGCCGATCCGAGAGCAACTGTGTTTTAAAAGAGCTTGGCCCAGGTAAATCGTTTTTCATCTGCAGATTCATCATGGTGAAGCAAAACGATGGCAGGAGTAGTCGTTGAATCGGTGTAGTAGGCGATGGCAGGAAGTTTGTAGACTCGATGTAGTACAAATGGAACAATCTTATTTTAACTTTGTGCTGTCGTCGTGGTAATAACAGACGTTGGCGTAAGCGAGATGTTGTTTTGATGTTTAATGGGTTTCGAAGTTGTACTAGATCTGGTTGTGTCAAAGATTGTTAGGATGAAATGGCAATTTTGGAGTCGCTTTGCGATGTTTCGGAATACTGAGGCCAACGACTTGTTGCGACACCTTCTTTTCTTTTTCGCTTTACTGAAGCTCTGGTGTTGTGGCGGGGCTATGGTCACATTGATATCCAAGGTAGGATAAGGTTATCATGAGATTTTCGCCGGGCCATTTATAAAACGCCTTTGATCACTCGCGATAGAAGTTGAGAATGCACTGACGTGGACGCTGGCCATTCTTCCACTGGAATGGGTCGATCAGCTTCTCCACGGCAGACCGTCTCCTTTAATGAAGAGCATTCAGTCTCAATCAGCCAAACGAAATGAATGATTTTTGGCATCGAGGGGCCTTCGAGGAATCTAAGAGAAAGTCAGCCCTCAGAGAACATCTTAGGTATTTGTGGAGAATGCTGTAAAAAGAAAACAGGAGGATTTCCTTGAAAATGAGGTACACCTTGAGATATTTAAGCAGAGACTTGTTCTCTGTGAAGCGCGTAGTCGAAGTTCAATGTGTGAGAACAGCGATAATCATTGATGTTTTTCGTTGGTGAAACGTTAAAACCCCTTACGAAACGAACTCCAATGTCCAAGTACCCGTTCTCGGATGTTAGAACTTAAGCCTGTTTTTGGCGTCCACACGCGTCCGGGTATTCCGACGGCGTGATGCTTGAGGATGGACAGGATGTCGAGGTGGGCGACTCATAATGGACGGACGTGTACTGAAGTCGGCGTTTCTGTACCAGCCACGGGCCCTTCACGTAGCGTGCACCAGCCGAGCGGCGTCTTCGTAGAGAAGCTCTTCCTGCGCGATTCGGCGATCGCCACAAGATGGCGCGCAACTACGGTGTCTGCCCCGACGCCCCCGGGCCCTCGCGCGCCTTGAGCACCTTTCTCACGCGCGCACCTTCTGCTGGCCGAGGCACGGCGACGAAGCAGCTCGCTTTCCGCGCCGTGGCGGCTCAGGGCGTCGGCCGGCCCGCATCTGCAGCAGCAGCGCAAACAGCGTCTGCGTGAGCGGCGCGGTGCCGTCCGCGACGGGGCGCGAAGGCGTTCCCGCACCCGCTGCCCCACCCGCTCCGTCTCCGCGTCGCGCGGTCTCCGTTCTCCGGGGGGAAGCGGCGCGTCTGGGGGGGGAGGGGGCCAGCTTTGCCGCACCGACGGGTCCGATGGCTCGAGGAAGTCGACGACGAGCGGCCCGCCGTGGGCGGAGCACGGCTGTCCAGGTGACCTCGCCGTCGTCCAGCGCCGCAGCCAGGCGCCACGGCCCCTTCGCGTAGGGCGGCGCCACCTCCTCCATGCGAGCAACAGCCGCCGGAACTGGTGGTGGGCGAACGCGCTGCACAGTCGCGCAGCTTCCCCCAGCGGCACCACCTGGAGCGGCGCGCCTCACCTGCTCGTAGAGGAGCTGGAGCGGTGTGAGGTCGGCGGAGACGGTTGTCGGGCAGGTCAGCACGTAGCGAACACCGTGAGCATGTTGTTCGCGGAGCGTGGCGGCCGCCAGAGCGTCGGTCTCGACGCCGTGAGAAGCGCTGGCGCGCGCGGAGCGGCGTGTCGGCGCGTCGGCGGCGGCGTGCGCCGGGGCCGGCTCGGGCGGGAGCCGCGGGCGCGCCCCCTCGCCCGGCGCCGCGAGAAGCCCGGCACAGCGCGTTAAGCGCGGGCGAGCACGCCCCGGCCGCGTGTGGATGGGCGGGCGCGTCGCGCCAAAACTGTGACACGCCCCCACGCACGCGCGCCCGCGACGCGTTGCGCCGGCGGCGGGCGCGGAGGGCGCCTCAGCACGAGGCCAGTGCGCGGAAGGCCGCTGCTGAGTCGCCGCTACACCTGCCGCATGCGCTCTCAGGTCCAGCCCCCTGCGACAACACAGCAACATTGAACTTCTCCAACTACATCATGCTCCGTCTCCATCAGCCTTCCTGCACAACACACTCACGCACCAATTTAACTTCACAGCAGCCCACGCTGCGAGACATGCATTCACGTTTTACTCCGTCAGCCGTCAGCGCTAGCAAATATTGCACGCTACGTCGTGTCTGCTGGCAGAAAAGTCAAGGGGACACTTAAGCCACGACTGTCAAGAGATATTGAAATGTAATGGGTCGCATACCACTCCCTTCCGTGATCCTTGCAACTACTTTGAGGGCTTGATGCGCGAGTAAATGAACATCATTGAAAGAAATGTTGTATTATAGAATAAACCTCATATATTAGAAATTAATTAACAGTTTCAACCAAAATTATTGAAAAATCTTAAATGAGTGAATATATTCTTGATAAAATATTTTACTTTTGTGTGGCAGGGGCATACATTTATAACGTTAGAAAATCTTATGGTCCTATCCTTGGGATACATCACTTTAAATATCGCGCATGGTCTCCTAGTGAATTCCTCGTCGGTGTGCGTCACGTTAGGTGTCCATGTTGTGGGTTGGATCGTAAGAATGAAAGAAGAAATTTAGAAGATGAAAGCGAAAATTACGTACTGTTCATGATAAAACAGAGTAAGATAATTATTACACAACTCAAGCACTATTATTATTATATAATTTTCATGTTATTGCCATCATGAATATTTCTAAGAAGAGAAAAACTAGCATTCCAAAAGCGGATTTATACTCATTTCCCAAGAGAAACTTTTTCCCACCACTTCGGTCGCCTCCGAGCGCGCAGCGTCGGGCTCGTCTTGGACCCGCGCTGGGTGCGGAGGCAGCCGAGCAATTTTTTGACGCCCACAGCGCGGAGTAGGCCAAGAACTGTCTAGGCGTTTGTGCGTTGCGCCGTGCTCGATGACTTATTGCGTTGGGCATGCCTGAGAGAGCTCCGGCTGCCTCCGGAATCACGTGGCTGTTGCGAGCGGTGCAGACCTGCTTTACGTTTTCCATGCCCGGTCTGGAATGGTTGGAAGATCGATGGTGGCGGTTTTCGACACTAGATACTTGAGGCAGCGGAAGGAAGAGTTTAGGGCAGATTGATTGTGGACTAATGTTTTCGATTCCAACAAATTCATTGATTCCGGTAAGTGTATTTCATGTTTGATTGCGCGAGGGCGGTGAGCTTCCCGCTAAACGTGCCAAACTACGCGTCGAACTTGCAAGGGTTTCCATCCAGAATATCTCCGCCAGGGGACTCTGCCAGCGGGACAAGCTGCAAGATGCTTTCTCAAACGTGCAGTAATGTAGTGCATATAAGCGTAGGTTGGGGTGAGGATAATGAAGGAGGAAAATGATTGCGCGCTGCTATAGCTCGGTTTGTAAACGCGTTACTTAAGTTACGTCCTAGTGTTGCCTGGAGAAATGACCAACGGAGGCAGCCAGTCGCTAAAATTGTATCGGACAGCGTCTGAATTTTGTCTGCTATGTATCTAGTGAGAATCCTAGAACTCACATCAGAGGCATGCAGTAACATATCTATGCCTGGGGCAACCTTTGTTGCTGTCTAGTATTTTCCAACGTGTTAGGATCATATTTCAAGCTGCTGTTTCTCTAATAGTGTAATTTTTCCGTGGTTTCTATTATTTTACGCTGCAGAACTCGCGCATCAGAGCCGCTTCTCGTCTGACACGCAATTTCATGCTGCTTTCACTTTCTAAGGCGAAGAAAGAAGATTTTACTCAGGGCGACGAAACAGGCAATTTGAGTTTAGCTCAGAAGCTTCTTATAAGGCTTTGAGATCTTTACACTGGGATATCAATTGCAAATTGACAGCGGCTTTACTTCCCGCTCCGAAGGAAGCCTTACGAAGGATTTTTCGCTCTAAAAAATCCACGGGTCCAACGGGTTTGAACCGCGAGCTTGGTATAACAGTCCGTAGCTAACCGTTACAACCATGCTCCTTATTCAACCCACCACTTACAGCCACCCCACATGACGCCATTCTTTCTACAGACGTGCTGGAGACCAGTCGAGACAGAAGCTTGTCCTGTCTGGCCGATCCGAGCTAGAGCTGTCTGCTCTAGCGATCTGAGCTTGAGAGCTGTCCTGTCTGGCCGATCTGAGTGTGAAGCTTCCTGTCTGGCCATCGAGAGAGAGAGGCTTGTCCTGTTAGGCCGAATCCGATGTTGAGAGCTTGTCCCTGTCTGGGGCGATCCGAGAGCAGAGCAGCTTGTCTGTCTAGCGATCGAGAGCAGAGAGCTGTCCTGTTAGGCCGATCCGAGTGTTGAAGAAGCTGTTCTGCTGAGCGATCCGAGCTTGAGAGGTTGTGCTCTTCTCGCGACCGAGTGTTAGAGCTTGTATTGTCTGCGACGATCAGAGTGTTGAGAGCTTGTCCGTCTTGGGCATCGAGAATGCAGAAGCTTGTCCTGTCTGCCGTATCCGAGT
>BOPP01000045.1:3166729-3177092 GCA_017312745.1 Gryllus bimaculatus
ATCATATCATGTCATACTCATAGTTACTATACCGTTACTTGCAATAGTGGTCGCTAATGACCTAGTAGTTGATGCGACCTTAAATAATCAAAACATTAAAAAAAGTCATTTGGGAAGATTTCATTGCTTTCTTATCACTATTGCCGTCCTTTTAAAAATAATTTGCAAAATTCTACGTACAGTGTTACCTTGAAACGTATTAAATCTGAGAACCTTATTAAATATGAAAAATACGGAGAAAACCAAATTTAGAGTAACGCTTTCAGGCATGATTTTTATGCATTACTTTTTTTCAATATTGCTTGAATTTTTTTCGTATCATATGATGAAAAGGGGTAACCAATTTTCCGTCAATTTTTCTGTATTTGTTTTCCGAAAGTAGGTGATAAGAAAAATCGAGTATTTATTTTTTGTATAATGTGATTAAACACTTTAAATACAGTTTAAAAGAGGTAGATAAATTAAGTATAAATAAAAACAAAAAGGGTTTGTTATTGTTTTGTTTTTAAATATATTTATACAATCGTAAATGAATATCTATTCTTAAATTTAATTTGTGAATGATACCATAGCAGATGTCACGATAAGATCGTCATTGATCTCATACATGAAACATGTTTTCGACGGCACTCACGAACAGTTTGCTCAACTTCATCGGAAATTCTTTAGCTCCGGTGCAAACAGTGCGAGTCGCCACCCGAGCTCCTGCGCAGCTCACGAGTGGGCCCGCGAAGTCAAGGCCGCCCGGCCTCCACAGCGTCCCGCGTTGCGCACACGCAGCACTCGCGAGGACCTCCATTTTGCCTTTCACCACCCACGTGGCCGGGTAACACGTTACTTATAACCCCTCAAATTGGCATAAAGAAGAATTTCAGTTGATGTTGGTGGCGTATTCACGCACGAAACATTCCCTGAGGTACAGTCCCCCACACCCGACGAGTTATGTTCGTAAGACGTGACCTCTGCTGGGTTAATGAATTTCACGATGAATTTGCATTGATCGTAAAAATATGCCAATATTGCTCTCAAAGCATTTGTTGCAAAAACAAATTAGAGTGAATTGTGAGTGCCAAGAACTCAATTCTTCAAGAATTTCAAAATCGATTTGAGTGTTTTTTCGCGTTTACCGTTAAAACGAAAAACTTATGAATTTAGACATAACCTTACTTGAAGATCTCTTTTTGATGAACACATTTCATTAAGGAAAAATTTCTGTACTTATTTTTGGAATTGTGGAAAGAGGTCGAAAAAATGAAATCTTAAAATTTTCGAAAATTTAACGAGAGGAAGAAAATGTTACCTACAACATTTATAACGCATTTGCTCTATCAGAACAAAATGTCTTTAAAAAAACTTGAATGTATATTTGAGAAAATTTTGAAAATGTTCAGCCGACTTTACATAGAGAACCCCCAAAATTTAAAGAATACTTTTGAAAATCGCAGATCTTTATGTAGACGGAAATACAGCGAGAGGTTTTTATACTAAGACAACGTTTACATTTCACAGGTTTGATTTTGAACAATCTTTGGGCAACATTTTATTTTTGTTTTCAGTACATTGCATTAATTTTCCTCAAAATTTGGTTTCTACTTTCTTTCATTCTTTTTCTCATTTTCAAAGTTTCGACAGTTTTCGGAAACTATTCACATGAAATGTTAAAAAAATGCTTGTTATTTTTACAAAATGAAAATATTTTCTTATCTTTTGCCAACGAATTTCTTCTCTATTACAAATTGTGATATTTTATAAAGGAACTTCAAGTTACTTACAGATTTGATATTAAAACGGTGTAAAGCTGTGTTGAGTTCTTATTTACACGAGCAAATTAAGTGATTCCAGTATTCATATTCTCTGTTTGAAATAATTTAACATTTTAACCTGTTCATATTGTTGTATAGCACATTGTTTGATGTATTTTTAAGGAAAAAAACAGTTCAAAACGGTGAAACGTTGGAGGGGAGGGGTGTATTCTGTGCCACATTTTCTTAAATTCTGGGATATCCACCCTAGCCCTAATACAAGTTGATTTCTTTGATTTTAATCGTTTAATCTCACAAAATGTTATACAATATGGTGCAGGTATTGATTGTGAGCTGTTAATACTGACACTAGATGAATACGATTACCATATCCAGTGTTTTAGTTATAGTCATCTATATTCTTTAAAAATATGTCCCCATCCTTCAATAGGTTATTTTTGACAAAAGTACTGATCCCTAAATGAAGAGGCAAGACATGGCAGAATTCCCAGCTTAATAAAAATAGGCTTACAAGAGCCATGTGGGTGAAGTTTGCTTATTATTGGTACAATTGGTTTTTGTAATTTAAAGGTCTGGGAGTTATAGGATGTGTTTCCCCAGAATAGTATGCCAAATATTAGGGAAAGAATGATCAGGAAATAGTATACGCAACAAACAGTATGAACATGTAGCGTTGTCAACAATTTTGTGTCCAATTCATTTAAATATACGTTCCATTTGTGGTTGGAGTGAAATGATTTAAAAATTTTGTTCAATTGATTTAACATCAATCCATGTCAATTTCATTTGCAATGGGGTACAAAAATGAATTAAGTAACTCTTTCACTCATTGGATCAGACCATAGCAAACTGTCTCGTAATCATATACTGGAGAAAAAACATAATCCATTATGTATCTTTTGCAATTGCCCGTTGCACATTAACCGCATTCTCCAAGAATGCCCCCAATGCAATTCCGTCAATTTTGTTAAAATTCAAAATGCTTTAAATCTATTCTGACTATAAATACAAAATTAATGTAATAAAATTTTGTTTAGAAATAGGTGTTTTGGACAATATTTAACCATATAACAATAATGTAATCTCTCATTCCTATCTGTAACAATAATTTTATTAGTGTATTTTTAATGTTAATGAATAGTATGTTTTTGTATCCGAAACCATAGAATCATAATAATGTAAAAATCTTATTATTATTAATTTTAAATGTAAAGTACTGTATTTATTTAGTCAGTAATAATCTAGATGTTCCTTGGACTCAAAGTATTTTTTAATGGTTATATCAAATGATGATCTGCACTGAAACAGTCTTCTCTTCGTTTACTATTTGTTCTTACGAAACCAATTTGAAACAAGTTAATGTACTATTTACTGGTTTTTATTGCAAAGAATATGCATAACATCCGCAAAGAGAAGTATTCAGTTTTCTATGGGTGTTGAAGCGCGTAAACAATGAACCATATTCCTGTAACGATCAGAACTTAGGTTATAGATGTATGGAAAGTAAATAGACCTTATAAGGTCAAGAGAAAGAGTTTTCTGTTCTTCATTTGGCATTTAAAAGACACTAATCAAAACGAACAGCACAATGCCTTTCTAAAAGCTGTATAACACGACCGTAACTCACGTAGCGGTACCATAACGCTCAGAGCCAGGAGTAAGGCGAGGAGTAGCATACAGGAGTCTCGCGAAATCAGTCACCATTTGCTTCCTACGTGACGTGTGATTCGCTACGAGGGCGGTGAAGAACAGAAGACTGACGACGACGCAGCACGAAATGCGTCTCCCACTTGCTGCTAAATCAAAAACTTGTTTTAATACAAACTCAAAGGTGCATACACTGAAGAGCCAAAAAACCTGTACAGCCATGCTTATTGAAATAAACAGATCTGTAACCAATCAGAATACGTCGCTCCGGTCGGCAATTACTACATAGACAACCACAGTCTGGCACAGGTGTTGGATCGGATACTGTTGCTACAAAGGCATGTTATCACGATTTAGGTGTGTTTGGACGTGGTGTTAGAGTCGGTGCAAGAGAGATGAAATATAGCATCTCCGAGGACGCAATGGAATTTGGATTTTCCCGTACGACCATTTCACGAGTGTACTGTGAATATCAGAAATTCGGTAAAACATCAAACCTCGGTCATCGCCGTGGCCACAAGAATATCGTGCAAGAACGAAACCGACGACTGAGCAGAATCATTACAAGTGACAGATGTGCAATCCTCTCACAAATCGCTGCTGGATTCAATTCGGTGCCATCAACAAGGGTCAGCGTGCGAACCATTCAAAGAGACATAATCGATATGGGGGTTGGAGCCGATGACCCACTTGTGTACGCTTGATGACTGCACTGCACAATTAATTGTGGAATGTGTTTTTATATTATCTTTAAATTAATTAGTTTTCCCACCTAATGTTCTAAGATTTGTAACGAGTTTTGAAAGTAATATGTGAGGTGGGTTAATATGGATACAAATTGCGTTATTATAGTATTATGTAACCTTTACTGAGTGCAAGTGTTCGTGATGTTATAACCCAACTAGTTATCTCTACTTCCTTGCTTCCTTCGTATTTGTCAGCATATCTCTATTTCAAAGAAATATTTAAATGGTTTTGCTGTGTAATCCCACTTTTTAAATTAATGCTAAAAATCATTGGCTCTGAAGGATATGTTGATTGCTCTATTGAAAATTTCTTCAAAATAATTCTGCCTCCTGCTTTGCCTTGCTCTCTACTATTAATATTGTAAATTTTACTTCTTGCTTTAGACCTCTCTTCTCCAAAATAACCTACTGGTAGTATGTAACTCGGGAGGTAAAATGTCTAGTTTTCAAAAGTTTCTCACGTTGCTTTTTTAAAACTATTGTTCATCATTCAACTACGTATACGTAGTAAAACATTGGGAAAAGATCCTGAAGCTCAAGAAAACGTGCGGAGGTGTTACACCTCCTCCCCACGTAACATACGGTTTTTACTGTTTTTTACTAATAAATCGAATCAAATCAAACTTAATTTCCATGAAAAACACATTCTAGGAGTGTGACAAAATGGACTATTTGAAAGTATAAAGATGCAAACACAGCGCACTTTTCAACTTCATATTGGCTGAACGGTTCTCATATCGGCACGAAGCATTGACTCGACAAGAGCCTTGTAACGAGGAGCCAATAATCAACATAGTGGGCGCAGAACGGTTGATTTTGAAGTTTTTTACTTCACACTAAAGTACACAAAGAATTCATCTATGAATGCTGAAAAATTGCATTTTGGCCACAGAATCGTGTCTCCAAAACCGGACGTTTTGCCATCAATCGACTTTTCGGTATCAAGGACCCACAAAACATGGAGTCTTACCACCTAACGTAATTGTGGAATTAATTTGCTAATCTAGTCCAGTGGAAAGGTATCTGACTCAGAAAAAATGCCGGTTCTATATGATTGGCGGCGGCGGCGTTGGTGTAATGTTATATGCAAGCTGGCGGGTTCAAACACGATTGAAGCCGTGGATTCTTAAGGGCGAAAAAATCCTTCGTACGCCTTCCTTCGGAGGCTGTCCCATGTTAGTAGATTTACTGCCATGTAAAAGATCCTTAAGCCTATAAAAAGCCTCTGAGCTTAAATTCAAATCGCCTGTTTCGTCGCCCGAGTAAAATCTTCTTTCTTCGCTAGAAGGTGAAAGCAGCGTAGAGAAATTTGCGTGTTCAGACGGAAGAGCGGGTCTGATGGTTCGAGTCTCGCCACGTAAATTAAGACATCAATTCAAGTAAATTGTAATGGATGCTGAAATCGAATTTGATGTTTGCCACCCAAAAAAAGAACGGCTTTACAGAGAAAATTGCCAAAATCCCTAATAATTCGACCCTATATTTAGTTTTTTGCTTACATCTGCAAAAGTATACAGTGTATTAAAACAATTGTTATTTAAAAAAGTAAAACAAAAAACATTGTCTACAAAATGCATACATTAACTTTACGTTTCCAAGAAATGTTTTAAGCGCTACAGCGCGCTGAAAAAAAGTTATTTTGGGACCTCTGGCCAAAGCGGGAGAATAGCTCTTTACAGCTAACCAATCTCACTCTAGTTTCACTTTATCACGCTTGAAAATGGATATTGTGAACCAATAATTGGCATTGTTCAATGATTAATACTCCGGTACTCGTAGAATAAGTAGAGACGTATTTTCTCGTATGGAGTATCTATAAATTGTTGAAACATACAACATAGGGCGTTAACTATTTTGTTAAGGAAGAAAGTTACCTTCAATCCCTTTTATCAATTCTTCAATGGTAAATTGGCATTCCTCACCATTGTCTCCAAGAAAAGCAAAAATAGTTTGCATCGCTGATTCTGCATCATCTTTGCAGGGTTTGACCCTTTGTGTTCCTGTCTTCTTTGGGGGCTGATGCAGTGCTTTGATGCACTTCAAATAAGCACGTGCATCACCAGTCATTTATTGCCTCTCCAAAATCATCATTACGTTTTCTCGCGAATCATAGAACAGTTTCTCTAACATCTAATTTCCTCTCAGGGTATAATAAATTTCGTTTTCAGGGAAGATTTTTGATTTGTTTCTTTGTGAAGTTCCTCCTCTCCTCAAATAAAACAATGAATTTCGAATACTACGTCAGGTGTACTAGTTGAGGCGGTTCAGCCTCTCCTTGAGCTCTCTTCACGCACGCAGAAATCAATTTTTCGTTTCCGTGATGCCTCCTATACTTGTCCTAGACTTTAATTTGTGAGTTACATTTAAATGAACAAAACCTGTTATCATGCGCCTGGAGAGATGGCTTCAACGAAATAATTCAACCCCGTTCTTTCACAAAAGTTGCCTGCGTTCCATCTTCCTAAGTTTTATCATGAATGGCCCACTCCCTGCAAGGCATTATGCGCACTTAATAAAAATGAAAATATTACAGGTTCATATTATTTTACGTGTTCGTGATGTGGCAATCTATCTTCACAATGCCGATCCCACGCCAGCAGCAGGGCTGGGTTATCTCTCAATCACACGCTGGTCCATGGTTTCGGGTGATAGTTCAGAAATATGATTATATCTATCGCCGTCGTTTCTTGGGAATGAGACACTCTATCGCTGTCGGATATTTGCAGACGTTTGCGTGGACCGCATAATGTGATGTAATGAAACTATCTTTGTAAATGCTGGAGGAGGAGATGAAATAGTAGGAAAAGAGAGAGCAGAAGATATTTTGGGTAAAACAGGAGGCATCGCTTCTCGTTAAAAATCATTCTCTCTCGGATCAGATCTCTTTCTTCATTGCAACTTTAGATCTGGTAGAGCCACACTCTATGCGCATCTGTCGATGTAGACCATCTCTACCCCCTCTATGGTAAAGTTTGGAAAAGAATGCGGTTTATCATTGTTTTCTCCTTAGGCGATTATATATTCATCGGGCAATCACTGATGTAGATATCTTGTTTCCGCTTCAGTGATCGGCTAATAAGGTAACTAATATTCGTAATTGAGAAAACAAAAATCACATATTTAAAAACAGTCCATACAACGGCAATTGGATATAATCGGTGTTGACCGCTGATTCCTTACCCTCGTTTCATTCTATAGTGATACTCTATTTAGAAATGATTTCACTGTGTGTTAAAAGCATATTCTTGCATATCTTTGGCCCACTCAGCATTATAGACAGTTCTACTGCAAAAAGGACCGCCCACTCAACAACACCCAAATTTGACATTGTATACTAGTGTTCTTGATTTGTTGTTAACTATAAAACAATTAAATATCACATCTCAACATCCAAATCCCCAAAATTGTTTATCATGTGTTTTATATATCATTATTTGAATAAATGAAACATAAATGAAATCGAATGAACTGAATAACTCGTTTTTAATTCCTTCGTGTAGTACAACTGACTATATTGTAAAGAATGGGCCAAATATATGTATTGATCCTCTATTTTTCGCAGTTCGCAGTTGAAATGATGAAATTTCTATGAAATTATCTGATTCAATATTTTTTCAGCGTTTTCCTACGACTACAAAATTGAAGATACAGGTTTTTTCTTTCAAATTGCATATGTTGTCCATAATTAGTTATTTCATTAATTACATGTACATTTTTTGAAATTTTTAGTAGTGGTCGCGCAATAGTGTTTGTTCGAAAACTCAATCACTTCTTGTGAAAACTAGCTCAAAATTTTGCTTTTTCAGAAACGTTCAAATGCCATTTTTCTCAAAACCGCCTCCAAATTTTGTCTTCAAACTTTTAGAAGCGATATTAATTGCACTGTTTAATATGAAGAATAATTAACTTTGGTGTATTTTTTGTTTGTTCTAAAACTATGCAAATTAATTTTTTGGAAGATGTCTCACGTCGTTAGAATGCACATTTCCATTAATTTGTAAACACTTTTGTATTTGTGAGTTAATGTGCGTTAAATAAATTTTCATAAAATTTTTGAAAACTCAAACGTTTTCTGTGAAAAAGTGCATTTTTGTTCTGCTACAGTAAATACTGTCTAAACTGGGACCTATACAAGCTGGAAACCTGCCTTAATCGGAATTTTTCTCCGGCCTGCGAAGTTAAATGGCATTTTACACAGCATAAAACGGAATCTCTTTAATCCGGAAACGGAACGGTTTTTCCATGACTTTCAAGGAAAAAATACTTTATAAAACAGAAATACTATGAGTTTAATGCAATTGTGAGACGCGAGATGTTTTTAATGTCATGAATGCATCGGCAAGCCTGTTTCATTGGTCCCTGTGTCATGCGATTTAGTCGTGGCAGCGGAACATTGATAGACAGAGGTTTCAACTGTCAGAGTAGAAATCGACCTTGGGGTCGATTGTCTCTCAATGAGTAGGCCGTAGGGGAATTCCCTCTCTCCCGACTCTCTGAGGTGGAAAGGGGTACGGGTATGGTTTCTATTTACATGTCTCCCTGATCCGTTGAAAATCATAACTCCTCGAACAGATATGCACTGCTCAAGGCCATGCGAGAGTATCAGAAAGACATAGTACTGGGTTGCGAAAAATTGTGTGTTGAAAATGTAAACAAGCGGTCCGAGTATCGCTAGCAAAGAGTATTTTTCAACTCAGAAGCTGTGAACGAAAAGTGTTCAAAATTCATTCATTGGTTATTGGTTATATGTACATGTATTTTGATATTTATAATAAAGTAATGTAATTTACTACTTTTAGGGCAGAAATATCAATATCACAGGAGTCATAAAATGGACGACATTGCCTAAAACGGAAACCTCAACTAAGCCAGATTTTTTTTATGTCCCGATCGATTTCAGCTTAGACAGGTTTTACTGTGTTAGGAAATCGAAAAAATTGAGAAAATTGAGAAAATTAAAAAAAAAATTGGCGGTGATAAATGGCAGCTGGCAAGAGTGTGTGACAAGTCTGAATAGATTGCCGAGACCAAAGGAAATAGGAAGCTAATACTGAAAAATCTGTGCCATTAGGAGCATCACTAGTTTCAATTGGTAAATTGTTCTTATATACAAATTATTGTTTACTTACATTTATTTTTAAAGTACTCCAGCGCATCTTCAGGTGTGTATTCGTACAGAAAGGCGTTTTTTGAGGCCCCTATTGAGTGCAGTTTCTTAGGGCATGCAAGGCGTGGTAAAAGTTCAATTTTTAATCTTATTCATGAAAATTGATATCGTTCATAACAATGTGACAATGTAACTAATTTCATTGCTTCTATCTGGATGACTCCAGCCTTGAACTGAAACTGTTTTTAAAAATATTCTCGGCATCGTTTATCTTTATAGCCCTTTCCTTAAAAGTTTGATGCAAATTGCGAATTTCGTGCCTAATTTTCTCTTCATTCAATGAATATTATTTTATTTTCAATATTAGCAATTTTATACTCGTAAATTAGCATGATATGTTTGTCATTATCACAATGTATACGTCAAAATGCGAATAGAACTTCATTGAGATGCTTCTTAGATGCATATTTCTTGCTTCTTAGATGCTTCTTCATTGCTTCTTAGATGCATATTTAATGGACAAACAATAAGTTGTCAAGAGTTGCACGTTGTAACAGCAGGAAGTTGTTGAATCCTGATTTACAATAACATACTATTAGAATAGGCTGTGACCAAAGCCCGTCAAATCCCGCCAACGATTTAATAGTATTATGAAATGATGTAAATATGGTATCAATACACGAGTGTGATATTACGATACAAGCGAGAATCGTAACTTCACACGGGTGTATATTACATCGAGTTTCATTCGGTACGTTTCCTACGTGTTATCATAACGTTTATAAATTAAACTTTTACGTTCAATTGTTTTGTGGCAGTTGACATGTAGATTCAGTGAAGGCACCGGACAGTTTTGTAATCTACAGCAGGTGTTTTGCGCTAGTCAAAGAGGATGAAAGTGAATTGACTATCCAATAGATTTTCAATGATATTCCTCATAAAAAATATAAATTAGAGAGTACTAAAAATACTAATAAGGAATTAAAACTCACAATCATAATACTATAATAAATGCAATTTTAATGTACACAATCGAACGAAACATTTACTAGTACGATTTTCAATGATTAATTAAGTGTCAGTACTTGGCATGTAAAGTT